>JAZHEH010002441.1:1200000-1565000 GCA_036589455.1 Ateles fusciceps
CAGCCTGGAGTGGTTTTGTGGAAGCCATCCAACTCCAGTCTGGATTTGCCAGGATGCTCAAACTTCATCACTTCTTCATAGTTTGTCTTCTGTTTGCTCCCAGAAATAATAATGTGTTTTATTTTCCTCTAACCTTTGTTCTCCCTGCATAGGCTGACAACAGAATATCCAGGTCACTATGGTGAGGAAATGGACATGGTTTCCTACAATTATGATTACTATATCCGAGGAGCAACCACCACTTTCTCTGCAGTGGAAAGGTGAGAGGGATAGCCCCTTCCCCATGGGCTAGGGAATATAAATCTGTATTCCATGTATGTACATGGAATACAAGTGCAGATTTCGTACATGCGCATATATTTCTGCAAGAACTTTGATCTGAGGTTTTCCTCATTTTAGTTTCCTAACTGGTCAAGGATTAACTGCAGGTTTGGCTGGACAATGGGAGGCAGTGGGAAGTGAGCTGTTCTCATGAGCTCACCTCATGGAGCTGCTCACCTTGGAGATGAGGGTGGATTCCAGCCCTATCAAGAGCAGAGAGTCCTAAACTTGGTATCTCTTAATGGTTGAAGCTTTTCCCCCTCACTTAATTTCAAAGAGCACTTTTCCTTGTGAAACATCAGGAGGATAAAGCAAATACAGTTAGAGGAGTGCCCCTTGTCAAAATGGACCCCCTTCAACCCCATGCCTCTATATGATCCACACTTTGGGTTTTAGGAAGAAGAGAGAAGAGAAGGAAAAGGGATTGGAGAATGTAGTTTTTCCATCTGTGTGCTATTGACATCTGGGACCAGATATTTCGTTGTTTCAGGGTCTGTCCTTTGCATTCTAGTTGTTTAGCCTACCCACTAGATACCACTAGCACCCCAACCCGAGTTGTGACAACCAAAAGTGTTTGCAGACATTGCCAAGTATTCCCTTGGGGAGCAAACTTGCCCCCGCCATCCTGGAGTGAAATCAGACACTGAACCTGGTGGAATCATTTGGTCTTCATAGGACCAAGTCTAAGTTTTGCTCAGCATCAATTAATAGCCTTTTAAAAGAGTAGTTTAAATGCCTGATCATAAGATTTTGTTATCTGTGTTTGTTGGTACACAGATAAATAAGACCTGGCTACAGTCGTTTGGTAAACCCACATGCCACCAATTTTCTAATTTCCTTCTGAAAAAAGCTATGACCTCTTTAACAATTGCAGAAATCAAAATATCACCCAGGCCCTGGTATCACCCAGAGCCTCAAGTTAATCACCCAGATTTGTGTTGAGGGACTCTATACCCAATTGTTCTAAACAAACGACCTGGAGCAACAGACTCAGAATGAGAAAGCCTGCCTTAGGCTGTTTGAGTAGAGTGAGCCTTACTTCCTAGCACTGAGAGCAGTCAACCCCATTTTCCAGTGTAGAAGCTGGATGGAGGCCTTGTTAGTCATAGTGTTTAGGATAAATTGTTGAAAAGAGGCCTTGCAGATTGAAAAGGGAGATAGATAAGTTTGTAAAGGACCCCACTGAACTTTGGAATGATTTGCATAATTAAATATGCAAAAAGTCTTTATTTTTGCCCTTTATCAGGACTGTGCAAAGAGCATGGCAGTCATGTGTTCTGCTGGGCTTAAGATTACCTAGTTAGGAAGACGGTGTGGTTTAAGAGAAAGACCAAGATTTGAGTACAATAAACGTGGAATGTGAAATCGTCAGCTATTACTAGTTCTTCCGTAAAGCAAGTTAATTATTTCTCTGAGCCTGCTTCTTCACCTAAACAATGAATTGTTGTGAGGATTAAATGAGAAAACACATGAAGCCTCTGGTACAATGCCAGATATATTGGAGGTTACAATTATCATGATCGCAGTTCAACGATCTTAGACCACAGGAGTGTCATGCAATGTAGGCACTCAGTACATTTCTCCCAAATGGATGAATAAAGATCATTAAGTTTGCCCTGAGCAAAGAACATTCCTTGAAATGTATCCACACCACATTTTTCAAAATTTAGTAATGCTATGTACACTCTTCCCATCCCCAACCACTTAAACACATAGGCAATTCATAACAATTATTGTGATGCCAGAATGGCAAACATTTTCTTTTTTAATTTAGGAGATTCTTTCATTCCTCTGTAGCAGTGTTTTCTGAAGGGAAACACATGCATAGCACAGAGCCCAGTGTGTGCTGAGCACTCAGCATTCAGTAAGTAAGTGCTCAGAAAGAGTCAGTGGGAAAATGGGTAGAGTTTTTAAAACAAGATTTTTTTTTTTTTTTGAGATGGAGTCTCATTCTGTTGCCCTGGCTGCAGTACAATGGCAAGATCTCAACTCACTACAACCTCCGGCTCCTGGGCTCAAGCAATTCTCCTGCCTCAGCTTTCTGAGTAGCTGAGACTACAGGCATGTGCCCCCAGGCCTGGCTAATTTTTTGTACTTTTTAGTGGAGATAGGGTTTCTCCGTGTTAGCTAGGATGGTCTTGATCTTCTGACCTCGTGGTCCACCAGCCTTGGCCTCCCAAAGTGCTGGGATTACAGATGTGAGCCACCATGCCCAGGCTTTTTCTTTCTTTCTCTTTCTTTTTTTGACAGGATCTCACTCTGTTGCCCAGGCTGGAGTGCAGTGGCGCCATCTCGGTTCACTGCAGCCTTGACCTCCCAGGCTCCAGCAATCCTTCCCCCTCAGCCTCCAAAGTAGCTGGGACTATAGGCATGCACCACCACACCCAGCTAATTTTTTGTATTTTTTTGTGGAGTTGGGATTTCCCATGTTGGCCAGACTGGTCTTAATCGAAATTCTATCCTCAAGCGATCTGCCCACCTCAGCCTCCCAAAGTTGTCTGGGATTACAGGCGTGAGCCATCATGCCTGGCCTAAAACTAGATTCTTTACAATGAAATGGAGATTATACTAAATACATGCTTTTATTCCAAGCTGTTAACCCATGGGTTCTTGAGGGTACTTTTAAGAGGCAGCAGGGGTGAGCTGACCACCTGTGATGAACAGAGGCCTCCACACAGCCAGTGACCTAGTCAGTCACCTTCAAGGGTGACCTGAACTCACAGATTTGTCAGTTCTTGAGCAGCTGCATAAAGATGTCTTCTAAGAGGAAAGTGAAGTGAAGTGTCCCTTCAGTTCCCAGATCCTCCAAATGTTCTCTGCTGCTGTTTCCCCAGCAGTGACTCTTCCTGCCATGTCCTTTCTCGCTGATGTTCATTTTCTGACTCTCCCTCCCACAGGGATCGCCAGTGGAAGTTCATAATGTGCCGGATGACTCGATTACGACTGTGAATTTGCAAATGTTTAGATTTGCCACATACCAAGTCTGGGTGAAAGGAAAGGGGCCAGGAGACCGGAGGGTGTCCACATATGTTAACATCAGTTGGATCTCCTATAGCTGTTTCTGCTGCTCTCTTTCCTTCTCCCTGAGCTGGTAGCTGCAATGCCAGCTTCCTGGGCCTTTCTGACTAGTATCACACTTATAATAAAATCCACAATTAAATCATGTTTCTCACTTTTCACACGTTCCATAGCAACTGCTTTATATGACTGACGATGGCTTCCTTGCATACGACATATACAGTATGCATGCTTACAGCCAGGCTTCTGGAGCACCTGCTGCAGCCAGGCTACCGCTTTTACTGCAGAATGAGCTGCAGATTCAGCATAGTGGAGGGCAGAGGCAGAGCTGGAGGAGAGGTACAGTGAAGGTTCTCTACTGCTATGCCTGTTTGAATGATACGTAGGGCCCTCACCAAAAGCAGGCTTTCTGCCCTGAGGGACATCTTCCCACTCCCCCTGCTCCACATGAGCCATGCATGCTTAGAAGTCCAAGTGCAGAGCTCTTTGCTCCAGGAGTGAGAAGACTGGAAAGTGAAATAGGAAGGTGGAAGGGTTTGGGGGGCAGAGCTGAAACAGGGTTGGAAGGATTTCCTGAATTAGAAGACAAACGTTAGTATACCCACTAATGAAAATGAGTGCAGGGGCCAGGGGAACCTGTGAGGATCAATCTCAACTAAGATAAAAACAAGGAAGCAGAGAAAGGTCAGAGAATGGGACTCAGATTGGGAACTTGTGGAGATGAGAGTGGCCAGGTTGAACTGGGAAGCAGAAAAAAGGAGTTTGAGTCACTGGCACCTAGAGGCATGCCCAGGGTTCCTAGGAAGGCTGGCAGACACCCTGGAACCCTGGGGAGCTACTGGCAAACTCTCCTGGATTGGGCCTGATGTTCTTGGTAGGAAAGGCTGCCCCTGGGGATCCACTTTCCTTCTGTGCTGCCTCAGGGGTTCTTCTGCAGAGATGGCGCTATCTTTCCTCCTCCTGTGATGTCTCTGCTCCCAACCCTTTGTACTCTTTATTACAAAAGAAATAAAAATATGAACGTACACTATGCTGAAAATATTCAGGGTGAGTTTTTGCTCTCCTTCCCTTTCTGATTATTTATTCATTCATTCTGAAAATACTGGTTAGCACTGTGGTTTGTGCCAAGCACCATGCAAGGCCCCAGGAATACAGTGATGACAATGACAGAGTGTGGTTGGGGAATCAGATAATTAAAACATAAAGTGCTAAATGCTTTACTTAAGATTAAACAAAGGAAGGAATCACATTTCTTGGCCTTTCAGTTCAACCTGATCTTTTCTCAGCATCCTTCAACCTTCCTCATCCCAAGAAGTCACATGAATTTTTAACCACGGGAAGTCCCTCTTTTCTTTATCCACATAGCAGTTTGCCTTTTTTTTTTTCTTATCCACGCTGCTCTTCCCTTATCCTCTCTCCCAGTAGAATCAGAGAAAAGCCAGCCAGGCAAAACCACAGGGGTCACCTACCCTGCCATACACCTTATCTAGGTGGTCAAGATGGTGACTCTCAGGCAATGGTGACAGTGTTTCCCACTGCAGGATCCCAGCATTGTGATGGGGAAGGCAGGGCTAAGGATATCTTCTCCTGCCTTAACTCTAGAACAACTTTTTCATATTAGAGTTTTGCTTTATTTCCTCCATGTCATTGTTTCTGCCTCTCTGGCAATTTTAATTTATAATAAGAAGCTCCAGTGTTATTTTTCACGAAGGGAGCCATTAATATTTTAGCAATTGCAGCCTGGTTCAGGATGGCAACCAGGAAATGGCCTTAGTTGGGTGTGTGGAACACAGCCAGAAAGGAGACAAGCAATGTTGATTGGCTGACTTGGCATCCATGAAGAAAACAAAAGGCTGGTGAGAGGATGGGGAGATGGGGAGGGTGCAGAGAGCATGGCTGGGGGTGGAGAGGCTGCAGCTGGTAGAAGCCAGGAGACTACAAGAGAACATAAGTCAAGAAAAACGACAACAACTTTGAAGCAATTCAATAAGAGTGCCTGTGCCAAACAGAATACAAGGAGTTTTTACTAAAAAGAAAACTATTATTTGCATATAGGTAGGCTAAGGACAGTGACAGGAAAGACATTGTCAACTTGGTTTGAATCTGAATAATTATCCTTTATATTATAGGTCATTCGGGAAGAACTAAGTGTCAGAGTGAGGACTAAATCCCAGATCTGGTAACTGCAAGTTTTGTTCTCTGTTCTTTCATTACTCTAATCTTTCTACTAACTTGCTCCACAGTCGTGGATAAGTCACCTCTCCTTTCTAGGCCTGCTGTTTCAAATGAGGACATTTACCTAGGTAACCATTGTGGTTTCCTGCAATTCTAAGAATCTCTAAACTCTATCACCTCCTGAATTGTTAATAAAGGGATTTTCTAAGGCATTTTCTTCCAGGAAAGGAGCCTGGAACTAGAGATGATAACCTGGGGCCTACTGCTAGCTCCAACAGAGGGTGGCTGTGTAAGATTAGACAAATCCCCAAGCTTCCTTTCCCTCATCTGCCCAGCACAGGTAGGAATCCCTTTCCAAACAACTTTACAAGATGCTGGCCACATACAATGAGATGACAGAAGGAAGAGAGACACTATTCCTGCCTCACAAGACCTTCAGTCTAATGGTGAGATGAGAAGATAGACAATGACTGCAAGAAAGTTTCCTGAGGAAGCTGAGTCTATGCTTAGCCCTGAAGGACAAGCAGGACTTCTGAGGTGAGTGTAAAAAACTTTGGGCTCTGACATCAGACTTCCGGGGCAAAAATCACTTCCCAGCTTTATGACCTTGGCCAAATCATCTATGTTTCCTGAGACTCTGTTTCCTTACCTGTAGACATAATCATAGTACTTACATCACAGGGTTACTGTAAGAATTAAATGGATCACTTAGTGTCTTGCACATAATAAGTACCCAGTAAATGTAGTCAGAGAAGAAAACAGTGTTAGAATATATTAGAAATAAAATTCCTCAGGTAAGCTGGATTTCAGCAGAGGTCAATAGGAAACATTTATTAAACAAGTGGGACTTAAGTTTGCTTCAGTAACTGAATCAATATATGATGAAGTGTTTATTATATACCAACTGTTTTACTAGGCACAGTTCCTGCATTCTGGAGAATTATAAACTGAAGGAGTTAGACAAGCAAACAAACCATGACAGTACAGTTTGATAAGTCAAGGGCAGGCGGCAGTTCAGTAGAAGGAGGTGAAAAGTCAGGATAGGAAAGGGGATGGTGGCATTTAAGGCAATGGAAACGATATGGTGGAAGGCATAAAATGATGTATGGGTTTGAGAAAGTTTCTCGGGGAAATACCGACCTTACCAAGGGGGTCTGGGAGGTCTAACATGCAGTATAGTGCCCTAAAGAGAGATTGGTCACTCACATCAGTACCATAAGGCATTCTACTATTTGTGCATGTTAGTTGTAATTTATTCTATCTACCTGGAACTCAGATGGCCTGGAGAAGTTCTCTCTCCATCCTGGCCCTTCATCCATACGTATGTCTTCATGCTTGACTGCTTTAACCCAGACATGAAACTCAACACTTTTGTAAGTTCCTTCAGAAAAATTTATTCTCACAAAAGCATTAGTCCTCACAAATGCTTAAACAGATACTCAGTCACCACAAACTCAAAAACAACAACAAATTCCACACATTTCTGTCTTTAAAAATGTTCTTTTTCACCAGAAAATCAAGGATTTATGTCTCTCTAGCTGGTCCCCCAGCTAGCTCCAAGCCTACTTGGCTCTTCTCAATCAGAGAAGATGTTTCTCAATATAGTCCATGGCTAAACAGTTGTGCACATCATGGTGGTCAACAGTGCGGAGACCACATAGTCAATGGCATCCACTCTCCTTTAAAGTCTCAATGAATTTTAATTAAACCACTTCTGTTTAATCAAACCACATTTTTAAGGAGTGATATCTGAACCTGGTTATCCAACCTGGGATCCGGAATTGGTGAAGCTGGATAAGCAGAACCCTTGACAAAATGTTGCCTGGACCCTACTTGGGTGTAGCATCCCTTTCCTACTAACTTATTGAATTTCTGTATTCCTTTATAAAGCAAGAATTTTTAAAAACTACCTTAAAATTTATTGTAATACATAATAGTAACATATTCATGCATATATCAGATTTTCATGGGCTTACAGTTTTTCATAGAATAAAATATTCCCAAAAACTGAAACCAACTGAAAGTCCTTATTAATTTTAAAACCTATTCATTAGATGCCACTATGTCTTGCTAAGCACTTGAATCTACCATTGTGTGACCTCCTTCTTCCTCTCACACTAATGCAGGCTTATTTATCCATAAGGAGCCTGGTTATAAATGTGAATGAATAACTGTCTGTATCAGTGAAAAATGCTCAATAGAAATATTCCAAAATGCAAATTATAATCATCTCTGAATTGTAGCATTATTGTTTATTCCTTTGTTCTTCTTTATACTTTTCTGCCTTCCCTAACTTATAAAAACAAATAGCATTGATCGTATTTATAATTTAAAAAAAAAGTAATTCTAATCTTATAAACGAAAGAAGTCACTGGCTGCCAGGCAGTTCAAGTCCTAGGACGATGTTTCAGCTGAAAGGTGACCATATGGTTACTTCATGGAAAGAAAGAGATTATGAAGCCAGGCCCTTTCATCTAACCGGCCGCCTAATGGGTTATAATTTAATATGCAGAGTTACCTGCTCTTTCCAATGTCTCTGACCATCCCCAGAGACAATGAAACAGATGTGCAGCCTGCCATATGGCCAATGTGAAACTAACATTTACAGCAGTAGCTGGAAATCTTCTCCCCCACGTCTTCCAGTCACAGGGGTCCTAATTCAGGGTCAAGTATAAATTCAGCCTCCCCCAGGAAACTTCCCTGAGCCTTCCTAGACTGGGGCTCTTCACTCCCTCCCTCAGCATTCTGTGTCTTTATCTCCATTTCCCTGAGGACAGGAGTCTCATCTCTCTTTGTTCATTGGTAGATTTCCCATGCCCAGCTGGGTGTTTTACACATAATGGGCATCCAAGACATGTGTTCTTAAACTAATCTGGATTTCTGGTTGGTTTCAATAGATCTATAAACACTCTAAACAATCAATAACTAAAAAAATACTTTGATAATTATGAAGTTCTATTAAGAGGCAAGGTATTGTGATGGTACTGTGGTTCTGATGGGGGTTAACACCATTACTCTCTTTATTCAGCATCATTAGGTAATCATTAATTTCATCCCTTTAAGAGTTATTCACTAGTGATAAGTGAGTTGGAAAGTTTAACAGACAATCACAATGATCACTTAAACATTCAGAAAGTATATTTTACCACCCTAGGTAACATGAAAATTTTGGTATTTTTATGAACTGTGAATTGTATCAATAGCAACACGTGAGCAGCTAGCACAGTACCAGGCATTGGCGGACATGAGAGAAAGACTCACTGAATAACTCCTTGGGAGACTGGGGCACCAAAAGGCAAAGGGGCTCAGGTTGGTAAAATAGTGTAAGCCTGTGTAAATTTGGATGCTGTTTTTAAGTCTCATATAAGCATACGAGTTCTAGGGGTGGGGTGGGCGGGGATTTTTGTCTGATATATCCCCTGAACCTAGAATAGGGATTGACGCATGGTAGGAATTTAACAAATATTTAATGAAAATATAAAAGTAGAGCCCTAAGACAGACCCTAATGCAGATTATGACTTCGTGAACATAGATCTTAAAGCCTTTTCTTTTTCTTGTTACTCCCACTTAAAGTTTACCTGTGGGATTAACTTGTGATTAGCTGGACCGAGACAGTGAAGCCAGTTTCCCAGAATGAGGTATACGGCTGGCCAGCAGGCATTCGTGGACCCTGCTGGTGTCTGGAATCTTCCTTCTCTGTGTCTGGTAGATTTCAGCTATCCTGGGTGTCTCTGTGGACCTCTTTGGTTGGCAGACTGAAAGGTGAGCTCATTCACCGTTACTCCCATGGAAACATGTTCTGGGAAATCAAACATGCTCTGAGTCACATCTGTCTGCCGCCTACCACGATAGTGTAGCATGCAGACTGATTCTGCCAACAGACTTCTGGGAAGAAGGAATGGAAAATCTGTCATGGTATGAAACTGCATAGCTCAACTTGGAGGAGGACTTCAGTCCACAGAAATTCACAGAGTGAAGGCAGACTCTTAGTTCCCTCCATGAATAGATGAGCCTCGAGAAAATTCCCAGGTCCCTGCAGAGGAGTAGGAAAAATGGAAAGAGGTAGAGAAGTGGATTGTGTTGGGCAGGGCAGCTATACTCAGTGCTTTCCAGCATGGCACTTTGTCTTGTTCTAAATGGATCATATCACATGGCTACGCTTTGTACACGTAATGTTGACCACTACTTCAACAAAGTGCCATTAATCACCTGCTTTGTTCCTGGCACAAACTAAAGAAAGTCAAGAAGCATAAAACACATGCCTTTCCTCAGAGAGATGTTTTATTCTAGAGTGGGAGACAAGAACAAAAAACTGAAAAGTTTAATGAATAAAAGAAGGCTGCTTGCAATCACACACCCAGTGAGTGATGCACACAAAGTCTTATGCTACTGCAGAGAGCAAAGGAACACTATGGGCTAAGAAATAGAAGGCATTAGGACAGGTAGAAGATGAAGAAGATTTATGCCAGCAGCAGAGACTGCCTGACCAACCCTGTGGAAGTGAGGAGGCTCCTCAAGAAGCCAAGAAAAACCCTGGGGCTCCTGAATCCAATTCTTGGACTGGAGCCCAGTGAGGTAAATGACTTGCCCAAGGACACCCTATGAGTAAATAATGGAGACACTTAGAATTCAAGCCTCTGGGATCTGAGCACGGTGAGATCCTCTGTTTGTTAGGTCCCTGTCCAGTGAGTGGTTTAGTGAGGCGAAAGGAGTGGGAGAGAACATGCATTGCCGGCTCTTGCACTCTATGCTCAAACAGACTTCCCATTGACTACCTGCAGATACCCTAAACAGGCATAGTTACTGCCATTTTACAGATAGCTTCAAAGGTCCCCGAAATAGTAGGTGACTTGCCCAAGGTCACACGGCTAGTGAAAGTGGGTGTTGAACTGAAGTCTAGCTGTTTACAAAGCCCAGTCATCTCTGCTAAGTCACCGTGGAGTCAAAGGTTTCCATTGGGATTAAGGAGAGATAACTGTTTTAAACCCTGCTTTTTGAATAACGTATAATAAGAAATAGTTGAATAATGTCCAATATGAAAAAAAAAAATTCAAAGGTTTATTCCAGTATTTTAAACATTGCCTCTGAAGGGAGAGATGGCATTGTAAGGTGGTCTGGAGAATGTTGGAAGTCTAGAAAGCCAGATGAGTTCTCTGAAAATAATAATGTTGCTAATCAACTTTTTTATATTAATGTAGACATTACCCATCATAATAAAATCAGACACAGGTTCAACATCTCCTGGAGTGACAATAATTCTTGTTTGCCTTCTAAAATAACTCCTAAATAACAAGTCCTCCATAAACTCAATCTAACCGAATAAGCAGAATTGCTCTGACAACTGAGATTATAATTGCCTTTGTTTGATCCTTCAGCCTCCACAATTGTGTAGACTCTCCACACCGAGGCATGGCCTTGTTTATCTTTGCTTTGTGTGCTTTGGGAAGCTTTCTGCCTAGAGAATTAGCACACTCGATAAGCGCCACTGTTCTCTTCAGTTCATTAAACTCCAGCATACTCGGTCTATTAGCAGAAATGTGTTCGGCTGATATCACAGTTCTAGCCCACCTTACCTCAGGTGGCTCATTTTCAGTGTTATCTTAGACTGTGCAGGTTATCTGCATCATAAACCAAATTGATCACTGGAATCTGATAGTTATAATAGATTCTAGATACATAAATAGTTTTTCATTAGCTTTAATTGCCAGTAAAGGAATTTGGACACTTAATCTAAGGATGTGAAATAATGTGATTCAGCTCTATTAGACACTGTAAAGCTTCTTACTTATTTAAAAAAATGTAGAAGGGTAAGCAAATTTCCAGTAGCTGCAACCTTAAGGTCCTTCCACAGGAAGCCAGTCTCTATGGCCACCAACAAAGCTGTCTCTGAAGTTATGTGCCACTTCAGTCTACACTGGCCTCAGTGCAATCAAAGCAAGTATCTATCTCCTGAAGATCCAGGTCTTTGATTCTCCTATGGCTCTAAATATATGTACCAAATAATAATGATGAAAACAATTAACTACTTCTGTGCTTACTCTGAGCCAAGGTCTTTACTTAGCCTTTATATGCACCTCATTTAAATACTCAAGTAGATTTCCAAGGTGGCTATCATTATCCTCATTTTACAAAGGTTAAGATTGAGACCAAGTGATGGAGTTCCTTTCTCAGGGACATAACCATACACACTGCAGCAGAACTCAGACTCAGGCCTGGGTGAGTCCAGAGCCTGAGCATTCCAGGATATTTTGTGCTGTCCTGAGACTCCAATACAGACAGACTGTGACATGCTGCCTTCTACAGAAGTAATGACTGCTCAGGGCATCTTTTCTCTCACCACCTAGGGCTCCACCAGGATGAGCACCACACCAACTCCACATCAAAGCTCATTTCAAACATTGCGATTACTAGATCCTTTCCTGGTACACATGGTTCATGACTGTATCCCCAATGCCTCACAGAGTACCTAGTACATTGTTGTTGCTCAGTCACAAATATATGTTGCTTATAAATAAATAAACCCAATAAATAATAAAATATAAACACATATAAAACATATAAACAGAATAAACACACTAAGTGAATCTTTTCTGAGTGAATGAATGACTTAGTTGACTATTCTTGGTAGATGTTCTAAGTGGCAGTCCCTTCATTCACCTGTTATGCCCCAGACTCTTCATTCAGAGTCTTTCAATCCATATTCTTTCACTGTTGCTTTCATCCCCATATCCCCAAACATTTACGCTATCTGGGACCTTAGAACTTCTACCCCATGGCTCTAAAAAAATGAAAAAATACGACCACATATATTCCATTTTTTCATAGACTCATGCCTGACCCCCCTCACCTTAACTGAACCCCCGGCTTTTCCTGCAGTCCTCTTGAGTGAGGGCCATGCAGTCCTGTAGGCTCTGAGTGCTGTGGAATCTCTAGTATAATTTTGACCTCCTAAGTAATTCTTGGATTTGAACCCTTTCATCTATTCTCCAACTACCTCCTTTATTCAGATCCTTATCCTTGCTTTCCTATCTCCTTTGGTCTAGGCTTTTCTTTAGGAAGTCCATTTAATTGCTGGAGAGAGATTTTTCCAAAACATAAATCCAATAGGTGCTATCCCCACTTAAAATTTTTCCTAAACACTTTCCAAGCAAAACACATATTCTTTCAGTGGCATAGCACCCTTCACACATTATTTCGCATGCTTGGATGCCTCTGTACCTGTACCTTCTTTCCCTGGAGGACTTTCAGTGATGTGTTTCTTGGTTTCCAAGATGAGTTAATAGTTCCTCACTGGTGCTTCCATACACCTGATGATACCTATGTCATAGCACTTGTCACACTTCTGCTTTTTTTCTTTTTTGAGAGTAACTAAATGTTCTCTTTGTCTCTTCATACCCAGTGCCCAGCATATAGTAGGTGTTCATTAACTATTAACTACATAAATGTTTAAAGACTAAAAGGAGTGTCTTCTGACACCTGGGAGTATATAGTTCCATGGAAAATCACCACAAGTAGAACTCATCGTCTCCATTCCAGACCATTGCAATGGCTTTCTACCTAATATAGCTGTGTTCTTGCTGCCCCACTCGAATTCCCCGTACATACAGCTGCCAGAGTAATCTAACATGGAAATCTTTGACTCCAATGCTTATACTTGCCATGTTCCTCATAGTACATGGGTCTAAGCTCAACTTCTTGAAAAGGCATTAACATCCTCCATAGAGCAGTGTCCTCTGCCTCTGATCGCCTCACTTCCTGCCTTCCTTGATCCCTCCCTGGCTAGTTAGGAGCCTTTCTACGGGAATCCCACAGTACTGTTTACAGAACGTCATCACTGCCTTTGCCATAATGCTTTATGGAGACTTTATGAAAATTATGTTCCCATAGCCAGACAGTAAATTCCTTGAGGACAAGGATTGTATTTTATTTATCTCTAAATTTGATAGCTCAGTTTCTGACCCATAGTAGGTGCTCATTTATGGGTACTGAATTAATAGTATCTAATAACAGGCAGAGTAATGAGTTGGCAAGAAAAATACCACAATGTGTTGCAAAGGAAAGCAAACTTGTGGACAAGATCAGATCTTTCAGCAAACAGTAAGCTAAATGTATCCCAGAATGATACAGGACTTACATATCTCATTAAAGTTCTTCAATTGAGGACAATATTTCATTAATATTCTTCAGTTCAAATCAAAATCTGATGATATCATAAAAGGTATGTTGAAAATAAAAATGCAAATTCTCTTCATAAAATGCAGCTAATTTCATAAAGCAAAAAGATTCTAATACACATTTTCAAAACTAATGATACATAACATTAACACGAGTGCATTTATTGGTAGAATACACAGCAGTTAATGATATTCTATTACCTGTTCTCTTTCATTGGTAGCCACCACTTGATGTCTCCTATGATTAGGCAAGGATTCAGTCAATTGGTTAACTGTACTAGCTAAAATCATCTTCTGGGGGACAGCACCATATTTGTTGTAATAGGGAATAATAAAATAACTGGTTTCTGACACTCAAGCAGTTCACAACTTACTGAGTGAAAATAAAGGGACACCCATGAGCAATAAGAGATAACCTATAAATACAAAACTGCCTCCAGTCAAATTGTTCTACACACGATTATTACTAGTGAACACAAACAATAAACAACTGTACAGTTCTTCCACAGGCCTGTGTGGTGGTAATACTGCCCCCATCTTACAGTTGAGGAAGTTAGCATCCAAAGCTTGTGACCTGCCCAAGTTTACATAGCTATATGAAATACACTATGACTTAAACTCAAGTCTTCTGACTCCCAGATCCAAGCTCTTTCCAGTACCATGCAAGAGGCAAATGTCAGATTTTCTAAAAAAGTATATACTTAGTCCTTCCAAGTTCCCTCCAAAATGAGATTTTATAGACTAGCTCTGTTAAGGCAGATTTCGTTACACGTCTTGGACTAGGCAATCTATAATGTGTCTTCCAATTTGAAAAGTACATAATCCTCTCTAATCTGTATTTATGGGCACCATCAATTCAGCCATAACTCAGCCATTATGACTGAACTGTTTCATCAAGCAACTAATCAGGGCAATGAAGAAACAAACAGTACATCTGATTTATTTAACTGAACAATTTAAGCACAATGGTTAAACTGCTCAAGAGTGGAAAAAAAGCCAAAGTCTTAGCCAAGCTTAACATTACCTCATTCCTTCAGTGTTATTATGTTTAACACACTGAATCCCTATTTATAAATGGCTCTATCCCCTCATTAAAACTGCACTTTGGCTATTACAGTTTTTAATAAAATTTATTTTGATGACAAACATTAGTCTCTTCTGGCTTCCTTCATATCTCTGTACTCTTACATAATACCCTATTGTTTATTTTTAAAATATTTATTAAGTTACTGAGTGTGTTATCACTGCTAGTATTTGAGCATCACGTACATTAAATGTCCACAGAATTCTCCACTTTCTTATGAATCTGGGGGCAGGGGAGGGGGGAGGAAGGGCCTAGATGACCAACTAGAAGCAGTGTGATTGGAGGCTCCCTTCAAAAGAACCAGAACAAGGGCCAGGCATAGTGGCTCATGCCTGTAATCCCAGCACTTTGGGAGGCCAATGCGGGTGGATCACGAAGTCTAGAGATCAAGACCATCCTGACCAACATAATGAAACCCTGTCTCTACTAAAAATACAAAAATTAGCTGGATATGGTGATGTGCGCCTATAGTCCCAGCTACCTGGGAGGCTAAGGCAGGAGAATCACCTGAGCCTGGGAGGCGGAGGTTACAGTGAGCCAAGAACCGCCATTGCACTCCAGCCTGGTGACAGAGCAAAACTGTCTCAAAAAAACAAAAAAACCAAAGCAGCATGTAAATCCAGCACCAGCAATCAAGATATCCAAGTTCTGCCATCAGGACTAACTAGGCAGCTGGCATGACTCACGGAGAGAAAGGAAGAGCAGTGTGGTACAGTGGATCACCTGAGAGCCACATAGGCATGGGAAACCCCAACCCTCAGCCAAAGGAGACAGTGAGTGAGTATGCTACCCAGCCTGGGGAAACTGCTTTTTCCATGGAACTGTGCAACCCACGGAATGGAAGACCCCCTGTGAGCCCACGCCACTGGGGCCTAGGGTACAAACCACCAAGCCATGTAGATTCTCAACAGCCACTCAGCTAGAATCTGCTGAAACCTGCTGAGGTGGTGGGGAGCAGGATGGGGGGGAGGAGCAGTTGCCTGTTGTCTAAGCTGTCTGCACTCTTGGGGGAGAGGTGGCAGCCAACACTGGGACTGCTACCTGCCTAACACACTAAGCTCCCAGGTCGGGGGAAGGGTGCAGCCATCTCTATAGCTCCAGGCTGTGCTTTTCTTCTTCTGGAGCCAGGGAAGCTGGACAGCTTGATCCCAAGACTTGTCCCCCACAGCCCAACACACCAGCTATGGCAGACTGAAGCCGGAGTGCCTCTTCAGTCCTGACCTTGACCCATCCTTCACTGGGTGGGGCCTCCCTGCAGGAATTCAAATAACTCCAGCCAGGGGCTCAGGGACAGAACTCTGATCTCCCCTGGGCTTGAGCCCCTAGGGCGAGGGGTGGTCATAGTCTCCATGGACCAGCAGACATAGCCTTTCCTCCTGCTAGTTCTGAGGAATCTGGGCAACCCAGAAAAGTGGGTTTCCTCCCAGCACAGCACACCTGCTCCACCAAGGGATAGCCAAAGTGCTTCCTTAAATGGGTCCTGCTCCCTGTAACACCCAACTGAGTGAGAATGTACCAAGCAAATGGAAAGCAAAGAAAAAAAGCAAGGGTTGCAATTCTAGTTTCTGACAAAACAGACTTCAAACCAACAAAGATCAAAAAAGACAAAGAAGGGCATTACATAGTGGTAAGGTGATCACTGCAACAAGAAGAGCTAACTATCCTAAATATATATACACCCAATACAGGAGCGCCGAGATTCATAAAACAAGTTCTTAGAGACCTACAAGGAGACTTAGACTTTCATATAATAATAGTGGGAGACTTCAACACTCCACTATCAATATTAGACAGATCAACCAGACAGAAAATTAACAAGCATATTCAGGA
Source organism: Ateles fusciceps (assembly GCA_036589455.1). Lineage (NCBI taxonomy): Eukaryota > Metazoa > Chordata > Mammalia > Primates > Atelidae > Ateles > Ateles fusciceps. Next base: position 1,216,604 of record JAZHEH010002441.1, read on the forward strand.
CTTGAAGTCAGCTCTGGATCAACAGACCTAATAGACATCTACAGAACTCTCTACCACAAATCAACAAAATATACATTCTTCTCAGTGCCACATGGCACTTATTCTAAAATCAACCACATAAATGAAAGTAGAACACTCCTCTGCAAATCCAAAAAAACTGAAATCATAACAGTCTCTCAGACCACAGTGCAACCAAATTGGAACTCAGGATTAAGAAACTCACTCAAAACCACACAACTCTGTGGAAATTGAACAACCTGCTCCTGAATGACTCCTGGGTAAATAATGAAATTAGGGCAGAAATCAAGAATTATTTGAAAACAATGACAATAAAGAGGTAACATATCAGAATCACTGGGACACAGCTAAAGCAGTGTTAAGAGGGAAATTTACAGCACTAAATGCCCACATCAGAAAGCTAGAAATATCTCAAAATGACACCCTAACATCACAATTAAAAGAATTAGAGAAGCAACAGCAAACAAATCTAAAAGCTAACAGAAGACAAAAAATAAGATCGGAGCAGAACTGAAGGAGATAGAGACCAAAAAACCCTTCGAAAAACTCAATGAATCCAGAAGTTGGTTTTTAAAAAAAAATAATAATAACAAAATAGATAGACTGCTAACTAGAGTAATGAAAAGAGAGAAGAATCAAATAGACACAATCAAAAATGATAAAGGGGATATCACCACTCACCCCACAAAAATACAAACTACCATCAGAGAATACTATAAACACCTCTATGCAAATAAACTGGAAAATCTAGAAGAAATTGACAAATTCCTGGACACATACAGCTTCCTAAGACTAAACCAGGAAGAAGTCAAATCCCTGAATAGACAAATAACAAGTTCTTAAACTGAGGCAGTAATTAATAGCCTACTGACCAAAAAAAAGCGCAGGACCAGATGGATTCACAGCCAAATTCTACCAGAGATACTCAGAGGAGCTGGTGAGACTCCTTCTGAAACTATTCCAAACAACAGAAAAGGAGGGACTCCTCCCTAACTCTTTATGAGGCCAGCATCATCCTAATACCAAACCTGACAGAGACACAACAAAGGAAGAAAACTTCAGGCCAATATCCCTGATGAACATCCATGCAAAAATCCTCAATAATATACTGGCAGACTGAATGCAACAGCACATCAAAAAGCTTTTCTACCATGATCAAGTTGGCTTCATCCCTAAGATGCAAGGGTGGTTCAACATAAGCAAATCAATAAACATAATCCATCACATAAACAGAACAAATGACAAAAAACACATAATTACTCAATAGATACAGAAAAGGCATTCAATAAAATTCAACATCCCTTCATGTTAAAAACTCTCCATAAACTAGGTATTGATGAAACATATCCCAAAATAATAAGAGCTATTTATGACAAACCCACAGAATGGGCAAAAGCCAGAAGCATTCCCTTTGAAAACTGGCACAAGACAAGGATGCTGTCTCTAACCACTCCTATTCAACATATTATTGGAAGTTCTGGCTGAGGAAATCAAGCAAGAGAAAGAAATAAAGGTTATTCAAATGGAAATAGAGAAAATCAAATTGTCTGTGTTTGCAAATGACATGATTCTTTATTTAGGAAACCCCATTATCTCAACCCAAAAATTCCTTAAGCTGATAAGCAACTTCAGCAAAGTCTCAGGATACAAAATCAGTGTGCAAAAATCACAAGCATTCCTATATTCCAACAATAGAAAAGCACTCTCATTCACAATTGCTACCAAGAGAATAAAATACCTAGGAATACATCAAACAAGAGACACGAAGGACCTCTTCAAGGAGAACTACAAACCACCACTCAAGGAAATAAGAGAGGACAAAAACAAATGGAGAAACATTTCATCCTCATGGATAGGAAGATTCAATATCATAAAAATGGCCATACTGCCAAAAGTAATTTATAGGTTAAATACTATTCCCATCAAACTACCATTGGCATTCTTCACAGAATTAGAAAAAATAAATAAATTTCATAGGGAACCAAAAAAAAGCCAGAGCCCATATAATGAAGACAATCCTAAGCAAAAAGAACAAAGCTTGAGGTATCATGCTACCTGACTTCAAACTATACTACAAGGATACAGTAACCAAAACAGCATGGTACTGGTACCAAAATAAACATATAGACTAATGGAACTAAACAGAGACCTCAGAAATACCACCACACCTGTGCAACCATCTAACCTTCTACAAACCTGACAAAAACAAGCAATGGAGAAAGGATTCCCTATGTAATAAATGCTGCTGGGAAAACTGGCTAGCCATATGCAAAACACTGAAACTGGAATCCTTCCTTACACCTTATACAAAAATTAACTCAAGATGGATTAAAGACTTCAGTGTGAAACCCAAAATCATTAAAAACCCTGGAAGAAAACCTAGGCAATACCACTCAGCACATAGGCATGGGCAAGGATTTCATGACAAAAATACCAAAAGCAATTGCAACAAAAGCTAAAATTGACAAATGGGATCTAATTAAACCAAAGAGCATCTGCACAGCAAAAGAAACTATCATCAAAGTGAACAGGCAACCTGCAGAATGTGAGATCATTTTTGCAATCTACTCTCTGACAAAGGTCTAATATCCAGAATCTACAAGGGACTTAAACAAATTTACAAGAAAAAAACAAATAATCCCTTCCAAAAGTGGGCAAAGTATACGAACAGACACTTGTCAAAATAAGACATTTATGCAGCCAACAAACATATAGAAAAAAGCTCTACATCACTGATTGTTAGAGAAATGCAAATCAAAACCACAGTGAAATACCATCTCATGCCAGATGGTGATTATTAAAAAGTCAAGAACCAATAGATGCTGGCGAGGCTGTGGAGAAATAGGAATGCATTTACACTGTTGGTAGGGATGTAAATTAGTTCAACCATTGTGGAAGACAATGTGGTGATTCCTCAAGGATCTAGAACCAGAAATATCATTTGACCCAATAATCCCATTACTGAATGTATACCCAAAGGAATATAAATCATTTTACTATAAAGACATATGCACATGTATGTGTATTGCAGCACTATTTACAATAGCAAAGACATGAAACCAACTGAAATGCCCATCAATAATAGACTGGATAAAGAACCTGTGGTATGTATACACCATGGAATACTATGCAGCCATGAAAAAGAATGAGATCATGTCCTTTGTAGGGACATGGATAAAGCTGGAAGCCATCATTCCCAGGAAACTAACACAGGAACAGAAAACCAAACACATGTTCTCACTCATAGTGGGAGTTGAACAGTGAGAACACATGGACACAAGGAGGGGAACAACACACACTGGGGCCTGTCAAGGGCTTGGGGGAGACAGGAGGGAGAGCATTAGGACAAATAGTTAATGCATGTGGAGCTAAAACCTAGAAGATGGGTTGATAGATGCAGCAACCCACCATGCCACATGTATAGCTATATAACAAACCTGCACGTTCTGTGATGTATCATGGAGCTTAAAGTAAAGAAAAAAAAAGGATATTTGAATGAGAAAAAAAAGAGAATCTTTGAAGACCCCCTTGGAGATGTTTAAGGCCAATTTTCAGCTTTCATTGAACTCCCATATGGTCATTCTTTTTCCCCAAGGTGAATCCGAGAAGCCAGGGACTATGGCTTGCTTCTTCAAAATACCATCAATGGGAATATCTTTTAAGGATCTCAACAAAAGAGACCTCCTAATCACAGCCCAGGGATTTTAGCCTCAGCTTTGCTCTCAGACTGTGTGCTGGCTCCACCCGACATGTGCCAGCTGCCTTCTGCATTGACCTGACTTCCACATCTGTGCACCTGGTGTAATTGCTAAATTCCTAGGCAAATATTTTTTTTCTGAAGGACAATATTTTAACTTAAAATGCAGATAATCTCCTTCTAACCAAGATCATAAGCCTCAGGTAAATTTCATTCATCAAAGAAAATCAGAAAAGAAATTTCATTACAATGAAAGCTGTTGCTTCTAGGGGCTAAGGGTGAAATCTCATGCCTTGGACCAGGTGTGTACAGTTACAGAGGAAGTTTTGCAGGAAAATATTTCACCAACCAGGTTGGGAAAGCAGCAGCACAGCAGAGTTGGGGAGTGTGAGACGCAGAGTCAGATTACTGCATCTCATTCTACCTCTGTAATGTTTAGTCTGCACAGCTTTGGGCAAGTGACTCAGTCCTCATATGGCAGAGTTTTTATCTGTAAAATGACGATAACTATAATAATTCCTCCGTACCACATTGTATTCTTGTGAGCATCAGTTGAGACAGGATAAAATGTACTCTGAACACCATATGCTGATTCATTATTAGTATTAATTCTACATTCTTACTTGCCATTTTAGGTTGCCTGAGTAAATCCTTCTTTTCAGCTCCCTAAATGCCTGCAACTTTGAATTAGGAAGGAGTTTGAGAGCTGGTACTCACTGAGCACCAGATGTGAGTGCCACACTCTGCTGGGAGCTACAAGGGTTAACAATAAATAAATATATGTATATCATATGATGGTCTTGACCTTAAATATCTCATAATCTAGTCAATACAAACACAAAAGAAACAAATACTGAAAAAAATCAAGACAATGTCAATTTAAGGCTAATTAGGTGAGATCATTGCTGTATGGATTCACATATAGCAGAAGTGAAGGATGGACAGTGCTGAGGTCTGGCATAGTAGGCGGGCAAGACTTTGTGAAAGAGGCACAGGAGCTTGGGCATGATGTGGGCATTTAGAGAGATGTAGCCAAGGGAAAGCTCATCCCATAATTGAGCCACTCCTGAATTGAGGCCAGAAAGGAATGACACCACAATTGAAGAGGAACAAAAAGACAGAAACCAAAATGTAGGTCTTAGCACAAGGATCTCTATCTTCCTAGAAGATGGAAATGTTGGCAAATGTATAAGGAAACACGTTCACTGAAGTTGACCTCAAGGATGAATAAGAAACTATAACATGCTCTGATTGACAAGCTTGGTCAAGAGAAGAGGTGGACCCCCTGGAGTGACACCAAATACAGTGAAATACTCATGCATGTAATGCTATAAGACAAATTAGGAAAAAAATATCCTACTTAAGGATTACATTTCATGTTTTCCAGTACCCATACCTTTTTTTAAATGATGAGCATTTTGTGTGTGTGTGTGTAACATGTAAGTTACTATACTAAGGTATAGTTTAATACAGCCACCCAATGAACTAAGTATTTTTATATGCCCATTTTACAGATGATAAAACTGAAGCTAGAGCGCAGTGGAGTAACTTGCCTACATAAGTGGCAGGGTCAGGATTTTAAGTTCAATCACCTTAATAAATATTTCCTATTTTTTTAGTTTTATGAGCTAATTTTTCACTCAGGTATTGAAGCGTTGCCAATATTTATGGGAGTAACAGCTAAAATCAGATATCTATCCATTCTGTAAGTCTGTTTTCTCTGTGAATTGGGCTGTAGCCTCCATTATTCTACATTAGTGGTGGAACACTAAACATTTTAGTTGTAGAATGTAGAATATATTGTCTAGGAGGTTGGTTTGAAGACCACTGCTAAGCAAATGAAAAATTTGGAAAAAGACAAAAGCAAAGATGCTTGCCTGGCACTGAGAACACTCCTGGCAGTGAATGAATTGACTCTCTCTAGCATTTTTGCAATGCCAAGGGCTGTGATCCCAGACAGCACCAAGCAAAGGACTGCTGGGCTTTGTGAGATCTGGTCACCATTAAAGACAGCTGGGTAAAATATGGTTTTAACAATGCCATCTTTTTAAAAACATTACCCTAAGTTCCAGCTGGTCACTGGATATTTTTCCCTCTTTCCCACCACCAAACTGAAAGTCTTTCCATGTCAAAAGGAAAACCATCTAGCCCTCCTATAGCAGCCTCTTCTTCCTGAAAGTCATGTGCAAGTGGCATTAGCTTGAGCAGCTCTACAACAGAGATGAGGGAGTCTGGAATATATGAGGCTTTGTGGATAAAGCCTTTTCTTTCCATTTTGATCCAGACTCTACTTCTCATCCCTGGAGGTACTCAGGAATGTGTCCATAGGCCATGGCACAATTCAGTATGGCTGAAATACTGTTTGGAAAATGCATGAACTTTTTGTTGTTGTTTTTGTAAAAGTGTTTAAAACTTTGCAGAAACTTTTTGATTTTGCTAGAAAGCACCTTTATAAATGAACAACACAGAAAATTGGGGAAATTCAGACAATGGGTCACTAAGACAAAGTCTTCTTCCCCCAAAACAAAATCAGTGGAGACAACTAAATTTTTTAAATCCTAAAAGAAAATTAGGTTCCTCACATGTCCTCATTTAGGCTTTTTGTTTGTTTGTTTTTCTGTAAGCAAGGCCTTTCAGTCAAAGGAAGCCCTATGAAAATGGGCCTATAAAGAAAAATTTAGCCCCTCAACTAGACAGAAAGATTTAGTGCTCCAACACCTTTTGTAGATTGTGTACCTGCAGTAAGGGAAGAGACTAGTGGACAAGGGTGAGTAATTGCCACAAGTAAAAATAAGCAAAAATAGAGGAGGAAAAGATGAAAAGAGATAGTAAACATGTGTACCTGTGCTCTAAGTTAAAATAGCTGACCAGGTGGTCACAAACCAAACTCCATTCTGACACTGGCCCCTGAGTGGAGGGAGAGGATTTGGAACTCATCAGTAACAAAATAAGAGAAAGTTCATTTCTAGAGACAAGTGGTGAATAGCTCTTGCTATAGACAAACTCCTGAGAAATAAAGAATTCCTTAAAAGGCACGGGAAAGTAAAGAACAAAGATGATTTTTAGAGAACTGGCCATAGCTTCTTACTCTCAGTGACACTTCAGAGGGAGAAAGCTGGTTTTTCAGAACCTTTCTGTCTTCCTGTTGGCCTCAATTGGAGCACTTTATAGAGGGCTCTGACTCAGAAGGACAAACTCTTTCCTTTGCATCCAAGGATCAGATCATTATTCATGGCCCACGCTCACTTCTGCCTCCTTTCAAATCAGCAATAATAATAAATCTTTTTGTCTAGGTTGTTCAGATAATTACCTCCATCCTTCCTTTCTCTTGCGAAGTTCTGTCAGTGCTTAGAGCCAGCTTAAAGTGTGCTGTGAGAGGTATATGGTGAGGGAGAAGGAGGGAAAAGGTGGAGAAGGAAAGATATTCCTTAAGAACCCCATTGCAGAATATCAGTGAGCAGAGATGGTCATACCAAATTTAAAACTAGAAGTAAGGGATATTCCACAATGTGAATTTATTTACTAGGTAGTGGCATCAATCTTTTTGGGACCTCTTTATAACATAAGAAGACCAATCAGCCCAGTTTGCCTGAGATTATCCCAGTGTTAGCACTGAAAGTTCTGCCTCTCTAGAAAAAGTCCCAATGGAAACGGGTATGAAAGTTTAGAGTAAAAGTACAAAACCCATACTGTGGCTCAAAAAGAAAAAAAAAAAATAGGGCTGAAAGTAACACTACTTTTTGTGTCAAATGAATGTGACACAGATTATCCACCTTCTGTGGTAGCTATTGCTGTTGATTTTTTTCCCATGACTACTGAGGCTGGCAGCCATTATTTGCCACTCACAATGCATAATGAATTATCCATTGTTGTGCTGCTTCAAGTGATAAGATTTAAATGTACAATTTAAGTGCAATGCAATTATAAATGTGAACAGTCGATTTTTAACTTTCCTGTGGATTAACTACAGTGCTTTGTACTGACATACTGCTCATTTAGTTTTTTAATATTGTGTCTATTGTGACCATGTTTTCTAAGAGTTCATATAATGAAAATAAGAATAATTACAATACCTACAGCAGCATGACTTGGACCTCTCCAAAAAAGAAGGCTAGATGACTGTGCTGTTTTAGCAATAGAAGGAAGGACACATACAACTGGACCAGAGAGGTAAGCAACGAAAACAGAGCTACTGCACGATCTGGAGAAAAGAACTCAGGGGTGGGCATGATGAAGAGGCAATTGTGTTGAAAGCACTAACTTGGAGATTGAATCTCACAAGTCCAGGATGAGCCAGGCAAGTATTAGGTCATAAGAAGACTGTGTGGCTCTCATCTTGGGTGCTTTGTCTGGCTTTCTCCCTCTTGAATCGCCCCCTCTGGAGGAAGCCAGTTACCATGTTGTGAGGACTTTCATTCTCAAGGTGACTCTAAAGAGGTGCATGTGCCGGCAACCATGTGAGTGAGCTTGAAAGTGGATCCTCCCTCACTTGAGCTCTGAAATGATTGCAGCCCTGACTGACAACTTGGCTGCTATATTATAAGAGACTGTGAATGAGTCTCTTGTAATATAAGAGCTAAATTGTGCCAGAATCCCCACCCACAGAAATTATGCGGTAGAACATGTTCATTGTTTTAAGCCACTAAGTTTGGGGTAATTGGTTACATAGCAGTAAACAACCAATGCAATGGGTGTCTTTCTCTAAGTTTTCCTGCCACAACCCACACACTTGCTGGCATTTGTAGCCTATCTTTTTCCTCTTCCCCTCTTGCCACACAGAACATATGTGCCACTTGTCTGAGACTAAACATCCCTCCAGTGCTCTGAACCATCTCCTGTCTATTCGGGGACCTCACCCTACCGATTAGTTATTCCTTCTGTCTTGAATTAGTGTCTTTCTCTTATTTCTATTGTATCAACCTTGAAAGGTTATTCAAAACTTTCTCATAATAAACCCACCCTCAAGTGACATTTCCCTCTAGTGACTTCTCTACTATATCTCTTCCTCTTCAAAGTTGAACTTTTAAAAATAATTATCTCCATTTCCTCAGCTTCCAATTACAAACTCCATACCACCTCTATTTGAGAGGAATCAATTTAGTCTTGCCCAAACTCCATAAACTTAACTCCAATGGCCTATTGTCCATCCTCTACTGAATGCCCTACATTTACCTCACACTCAAAATATTAAGAACTGAAATCATTCTCTTTCACAAATCTGATATTTCTCTTGTTTCTATCTCAGGAATGGCCCCATCATTTACAGTGTCTGAAGCCTTGTTGTCATTCTCTATTTCTGCCATCCTGTGCCCACTCAAACAATCACCAAGCTAAGCCCCGTCCATCTCCTTACTATCTGATACCTCTATCATGCCCAAGACTCCAGCCGTATGGAGCTATTTACAGTCCCTTGAACAAACTCTCCATCTTCTCTTGGATCTGGGGTTTTGTACCTGCTCTTCTCTTCACTCTATCCCCTTCCACAGCTAACTCCTAACATTCGAAGAGGCCTTCCCTAAGCAACCTAGACTGGGTTGGATGCATTGCTCTGCATTCCCATAGCTTCTTGGGTTATCCTTATCACAGAACTTATGACACAGTATGGCAAGTATTTTGTTTTGCTTGCCTGGTACATTTTGGAATGTATTTTATTCATTGCTATATTCTCAGCATCTAGGACCAGTGCCTTTCACAAAGAGCAGGCACATAATAAATGTTTATTTTTGTATTTATGAATACAAAATTATATACAAATGTGTACAAATAAGCAATATAAGGTTATGCCTTGACTTCTTAGGGCTGCCTTAACAAATTACCACAAGCTTGGTGGCTTAAAGCAATAGAAATTTATTTCTCACAGTTCTATAGGTCTGAACTCAAGGTGTTATCAGTGCCATTTTTACTCCAAAGACCCTAAATGAGCATCTTTCATTGATTTTTCCAGCACCTGGTGGCTCTTGGCACTCCTTGGCTTATTAAGGCCTAAGAATAGTCCTTTGTGGCTCACAGCTTCACTCTCTGGGCCCACAGCTTTGTCATCCCTCCACCTGTGTTTTTAGAGCAGCCCCTTTTCCTATTTCCTTAATAGCTGCTCTACCATCATCAGCTTCTGGGTCCACAGTTCCACCCTCTGCATCATTCTTTCTTTTCCTTGAAGGGTAGTACATATTTGAAGCTGAGTAGTTATGTCAGTTCATTGTTAGCCTATAGAATTTTGGGAATCTAATCAATGTTTTTCATTTTACTTAGTCTTTGTCCCTTTCAGTCCAATCTGGCAGTGTTTCTACTGTGGTAACATTTCCAAAAACATCATGGGTCTCCCGTGTATGTCAAGAGTATTCACTGCATTAAACAATAGAGTTCTCCACTGATTCTTCTTGAATAAGTTCATCTCTATTCCTGGCTTCTTCTGAGATGATTGATTGGATCCATGAGTGGCATGGCTAATCTCTTCAGTAAACGGTTGTCCAGCTATATACCCTTGGCCTTCTCTCCAGAGCACATTTTCTCAACAGTGAATTCTCTAATTTTAGCATTCTTTGTAATCTGGATAGATTGTGAACTTCCCAAGCAAATGTTTATTATTTTTGCTTAAAATTTTCTTTTTTTCATTTTTCAATATGTTTTTCAATTACTTAACATTTTTTCCTTCAATTTATATCTTTTATTTTTCCTCTTACTACAAGCAGCAAAGAAAACAAGCTAAATATCCAACTTCACTGTTTACAAGTTCTGCTTTCCAATCAATAATAGAACACAATTCAGGCAAGTTTTCTGCCGGTTTGTAAAAAAGATTCTTTCCTTTAGTTCCAAATAATATGTTCTGGTTTCCTTCTGATGCCTCCTTAGAAATGCCTTTATATTTCTACCAATAGTCTCTTGAAAGCAATGTAGGCTTTTTCTCTCATGCTTATCAAAATTCTTCCAGCCTCTACCCCTTACCCAGTTCCAAAGTCACTTCCTTGTGTGTATATATTTGTTACACAGCACCTCACTTCCCAGTACGTGACGGTATAGATTTCTTTTCGTACTGGGAAGTGAGGTGCTGCTTGCTTTCTTTGTAGAAACCAATCAGATATCTACAAACAACAACAACAACAAAAACCCAGATATTATATTGGAGAGAAAAGAGAGAGAGATTTACACCAAGAAATTGGCTTATGTGGTCATAGGGACTGGCTAGTTCAAAATCTGTAGGGCAGCCCAGCAGGTAGGAATCCACAGAAAGGGTTTATTCTACTTCAGGAAAATCTTAGCTTTTCTTTTAAAGGCCTTTCACATAATTGAATAAGCCCTACCTGGATTATCAAGGACATCTTTAATTTGTTTTTTTTGTTTTTTATTTTTTTTTATGAAACAGAGTTTTCTCTGTCACCCACACTGAAGTACAGTGGCGTGATTTCAGCTCACTGAAATCTCTGCCTCCCAGGCTCAAGCGATTCTTGTGCTTCAGCCTCCCAAGTAGCTGGGATTATAGGCATGCACCACCAATCCCAGCTAATTTTTGTATTTTTAGTAGAAACTGGATTTCGCCATGTTGGCCAGGCTGGTCTCAAACTCCTGGCCTCAAGTGTTCCACCTTCCTTGGCCTCCCAAAGTGCTGGGATTACAGGCATGAGCCACCATCCCTGGCCAAGGGCAATCTTTGCTTAAAGTCCATTGATTGTGTGGATATTAACCACAGCTTCAAAATGCCTTCATAAAAACACTTATATAAATATTTAGGTAAATAATACCATTACTGTATGTCAGTGTTCTCCAGAGAAACCAAATAGGATATATAGAGATATATAAGAGAACATTTATTACAGGGATTTGCTTATGTAGTTATGGAGGCTGAAAAGTTCCATAATCTGCTGTCTACAAGCTGGAGAACCAGGAAAGTCAGTGGTGTCATTCAACCCAAGTCTGAAAGCCTGAGAACTGACAGGGGAGCTGATGTGTAAGCCCCAGTCTGAGTTCAAAAGCCCAAGAACTAGGAGGGCCAATGTCCAAGGGCAGGAGAAAATGGATATCTCAGCTCAAGCCGAGAGAGCAAATTTACTCTTCCGTCACCTTTTTGTTCTATTTGGATGCTCAAAAAAGAGGATGATGTTTACCCATATTGGTGAAGGCAACCTTCTTCACTTAGTCTACTGATTCAAATGCTAATCTCTTCTGCAACATCTTGTACAGTCCTCTATATGGCAACATAAAGATATTGACTTACAAAATTGACTTATTTTACTGTCAAATCTAATAGAAAAAAATACATTGAATCATGCATGAAGTGCATGTTTTATGATATTTTGCTTATAAAAGTATATAATAAATCCTTTTGAATGAGGAAGCTAATTCAAGCCAACTAAGCTTACAAGAAATCAATTTATAAAACCAGATATTGATGTGTTAATTTAAAATAGAACTATACTAAGTGAACTAGATGCTGCTATCCTCCTGAGACCATCTCTCTCTCTCTTTTTTTTTTTTTTTTTTGTTGCAAAACCCTCTAGAAAACTGATTTTCAAGAGGCTACTTGAGGTCTGCTCTGCGTCCCCAAAGGAAAGAAAATATGGAACACAGGGCTTCAGATAAGATAGTCGCTGTAATATGTGAAGGACACATACTATAAACAAGAAACAAACCATGATGAGTAATCCACAGAGATTTTGTAGTTGATTTTATCTGTAATGAAACTTTGCCTGTCCTAACTAGTAAAATCACATTGCGTATTTTACTTGTGATATTTAGGTATGTCTCGCAGCAATTTTATTTAATTTTTCAAAGTTTTTGGCAAACACTTTACTGTTGCTTATTTCCAACACAATGACACGTGAAGTCATAAATAAACAAATTCTATATATATAGAATGAAGCTTCATGTTTATTAAGCTAAATGTTACCCAGTTAACCCTAGCTCTGTATATATACCCTGAATGGCCACAAAAGACCCATTACTTCAAACACTTCCATCAAATAATTATTGCTAAATATTTTGAAAATTTCAGACAGAGCTTTATTTATCATATTCTTCCATCAAAGACCTAAGAACGGGCTAGGATTGTACCCAATAAGTGTTTTGTTTGTCTATTTTTTTTTCTTTTGTTAGAGAACTCTATAAAGGGTTTAGATTAGTTCTTCCTATTTTATACATGACATAGTTCTCCCTCCCCTCTAGTCCTCAGACTTGCTCCTTCGACCCAGGCCCTTTAACATTACAGAAGGTATCCCACATCAGATCATATCAAGATTCAGCTTCCCATGAAGGAAAAATCTATGTGCTTGGAGATAAAAAAAGATAACTTGAATCTCTTTTTCCCTTCCTCTTTCTCTACTGGAAGTTCAGCAACACCTTCTTGTTCTCTTCTGTCTCTGGTTGTGGAAGAAACAGAATTGGGAAGACACTTTGAAGGGAGCTTTCATGTCAAAGACTCTGACTTGCTGGGATTGAGTCAGCCTTCATAAACATACAAAGGCAGGATATGCAGACATTTTGGATAAAGTACTTAAGATCTGCAGGTACTGTAGACACGTTACATCTCATTTTTAGAGACTGGAAATTCATAAGTCCATAAATATAATCAAGATATACATTATCTTCAATGCATAATTTTCAGTGTGATTGTATTCAAAATCACAATTATATAAAAGGAATTGGCTGCTGCTTCTAGCTTCTTGCTTTTCTTTGATAAGTTCCTTTCAGGACACTTACTTAGAACCTCCAAAATTAAGGCTATAAATAGCAATCAGTCACTGCAGAAGAGAGCACTACTCAGCTGAAGGCATTTGGAATGTTGCCACCACGTCACCAAGTCCTTCCCCTCGGTGTCTTTGGTTAGCGTCTAGCCAATATTGGCAGCATGCAAGAACAGCATCCCCCTCCTTTGTCCTATTAGCATCTTGTGGCCTTTAAGACATGTGTTGAGAGTTATTTAAAATTTTTGCAAGGGATTTATGTACTTGAACACTGCTGTTTCATGACTATAATACACATACAGTGTTAGAATGGGCTGAGGATCCAGAAAATCTTACAAGCCAACTTTACAATTATTAGTATCTTAGCCAAAGAGAAATCTCTTCCATGGTATCCCTGACAAGAAATATGTTAAAGGAATGAGGTCTTATATACAGTATTTAATTGCTGTGATGGCTGTCATTTACTGAGTACTTATTATAAACCAGGGAATGTGCCCTCATCAAAATCCTATGAGAAAAGTAAGTTTAGTTTCTCTATTTTACAAATAAGGGCCTTGAGGATTAGAAGCACTAAGTAACTTACCAGATATCTCAGAATACTTGAAACTAACTCTGGCATTTTCCAAATTTCTTTTTTCAAATTTCATGTACATTTCTAATTTACAATGCTTCTAACAGATAACCATTAAAGATTATGAAGTAGGGGGTGACATAATAAGCCTTTTAAGACGATGGTTTTAGAAAAAACTTTACCACCACCAAGCTAGACGTCCACTCAGAGACCTAATCTGAAAGTCAGCAATTACACAGACGACAGGTGGATAAATCCACAAAGATGGGAAGAAACCAGCGCAAAAAGGCTGAAAACACCCGAAATCAGAATGCCTCTCCTCCTACAGAGGATTGCAGTTCCTCATCACCAATTGAACAAGGCCTGATCGAGAATGAATGTGAGGAATCAACAGAATCAGGCTTCAGAAGGCGGATAATGAGAAACTTCTGTGAACTAAAAGAACATGTTCTAGCCCAATGCAAGGAAACTAAGAACCTTGAAAAAAGGTTTGACAAAATGTTAACGAGAATGGACAATTTAGAGAGGAATATAAGTGAATTAATGGAGCTGAAAAACACAATATGAGAACTTCGCGAAGTATGCACAAGTTTTAACAGTCAAATTGATCAAGCAGAAGAAAGGATTTCAGAGGTCGAAGACCAACTTAACGAAATAAAATGAGAAGACAAGATTAGAGAAAAAACGGTAAAAAGGAATGAGCAAAGTCTCCAAGAAATATGGGACTATGTGAAAAGACCTAATCTACATTTGATAGGTGTACCTGAATGTGACGAAGAGAATGAATCCAAGCTGGAAAATATTCTTCAGGATATTATCCAGGAAAACTTTCCCAGCCTAGCAAGGCAGGACAATACTCAACTCCAGATAATACAGAGAACACCACAAAGATATTCCTCAAAAAGAGCAACCCCAAGGCACATAATCATTAGATTCACCAGGGTTGAAATGAAGGAGAAAATACAAAGGGCAGCCAGAGAGAAAGGTCAGGTTACCCACGAGGGGAAGCCTATCAGACTCAAAGCAGATCTCTCAGCAGAAACCCTACAAGCCAGAAGAGAGTGGGGGCCAATATTTAACATCCTTAAAGAAAAGAACTTTCAACCCAGAATTTCATATCCAGCCAAACTAAGTTTCATAAGTGAAGGAAAAATAAAATTTTTTACAAACAAGCAAGTACTCAGAGATTTCATTACCACCAGGCCTGCTTTACAAGAGCTTCTGAAAGAAGCACTATATACAGAAAGGAACAACCAGTATCAGCCATTCCAAAAAACCCATCGGTAAGCTGTATCCAGACTCATCTTACATGCAAGGATATACAGAGACTCAAAACAAAGGGATGGAGGAAGATTTCCCAACCAAATGGAAAGCAAAAAAAAAAAAAAAAAAAGCAGGAGTTGCAATTCTCGTCTCTTATAAAATAGACTTTAAAGTAATAGAAACCAAAAGAGATAAGAAGGACATTGTATAATGGTAGAGGGATCAACGTAATGGGAAGAGCTAATGATCCTAAGTTTATGCACACCCAATATAGCAGCACCCAGATACATAGGGCAACTTCTTGGTGACTTACAAAGAGACTTGGACTTCCACACAATAATAGTGGGAGACTTTAACACTACATTGTCAATATTGGACAGATCAATGAGACAGAAGGTTAATAAGGATACCCGGGACTTGAACTTAGACCTCGAACAAGTAAACTTAATAAACATTTACAGAATTCTCTACTCCAAATCCACAAAACATACATTTTTTTCAGTAACACATTACATCTATTCTAAAAGTGACCACATGGTTGGGGGTAAATCACTCCCCAGTAATTGCATAGCATTTCATAGGTTTAAATGAAATATTGGTTGGCTGTTTGTTATTTTCCTCACTTATTCCTTCCTGTCTCCATTGTATAACACAATTATTAGTATAAAAGAGCTTTTCAATACCCATTTTTAGACTGCATTCTAGCCTGGGCAATAGAGCAAGATTCCCGGTATCTCTCCCTCTTTTTCTTCTTTTTCCCTTTCTCTTTTTTTTTCCTTCTTTTTCTCTTTCCTTTTTTTTCTTTCAAAAAAAAAATGAAAAAAAAATAACAAAAAAAAAAGATGGTTTTAATAGCATAGAAATAAGAGTTTATAAAAAGTTAGAGAAAGTCCTAATGTCAAAAAGGGAGAAAAAACAGAACTAAAGCAGTATATCAAAGTCTAGATAATAAATGAAATGGAAAATAAGATTCTCAGAGGCCAGGCATGGTGGCTCACACCTGTACTCCCAGCACTGTGGTGGTTCACACCTGTAATCCCAGCACTGTGGTGGCTCACACCTGTAATCTCAGCCTTGAGGAGGCAGAGAAAGGTGGATTGCTTCAGCCCAGGAGTTTGAGACCAGTCTGTGCAACATAGGGAGATTCTGCTCAAAAAAAAAAAAAAAAAAAAGAAAAAAGAAAGAAAGACGAAAAAGAAAGGAAAAGAAGATTTTGTGAAAATCTTAAGGTTGGAGTTTAACAATAATTAAAGGGAAATATAACTGAAACATATATAATTTATTTTGATAATTCTTATGCCTTATTTCCCTTTAAACTCATTCCCCTACCTGATGTAAATAGAAATATCTGATAGATTTATCCTTAAAGAAGATTCTGTGCATTTTTAGGATAGGAACTGTATCTCATCAATCTTGCTCATCATTGTAAAGTCAGTATCTGGCATATACCTAAATGAGATAGACTTTGAAATATAGTTAGTTGACAGATGATTCAGAGTGGCCATTTAGTTCTCTGTTGTTCTTCAATTGTCTTATTTTTATAAACTTAATTGACACATTATTGTAAATATTTTTGGGGTAAAAATGATGTTTCCATGCATGTATACCATGTGTAATGATCAAATTAGGGTAATTAGCATATCTTCCACCTTAGACATTTCTACTTCTTTAAGGTGAAAACATCAAAATCCTCTCCTTGCTTTTTTGAAATATACAATATATTATTGTTAACTATTGCCACTGTACTGTGCAACAGAATGCCGAACTAATTCCTTTTACCTAACTGTACTTTGTACCTGTTGAACAACCTCTCTTTATCCTCCCTACTCCCCCTTTCTCCCTAGCCTCTGGTTACCACTAGTCTACTTTTAAGTTTTGTGAGATCAACTTTTTAAGATTCCACATGCAAGTGAGATTATGCAGTATTTGTCTTTTTACACCTGGCTTATTTCACTTAACATAATGTTCTCCAGGCTAATCTATATTGCTGCAAATAATAGGATTTCATTTTTTTATGGCTAAATATCATTCAACTGTGTAAATATATCACATTTTATTTTTCCATTTATACATTGATGAACGCTTAGCTCAATTTTATATCTTGGCTATTGCAAATAGTGCTGCAGTGAACATGGGAGTGCAGGTATCTCTTTGACATACAGGCATACCTCAGAGACAGTGTGAGTTCAGTTCCCGACTGCCACAATAAAGCAAATGTCACAATAAAGTGAGTCACATGGATTTTTTAATTCCCAGTGCATATAAAAGTTGTATTTGTACTATAATGTAGTCTAACTGTGCAATTACATTATATCTTTTAAAAATGTATATACCTAATTGAAAAATACTTTATTGCTAAAAAATGCAAACAATCATCTGAGCCTTCAGAAAGCTGTCCTCTTTTTGCTGGTAAAGTGTCTTGCCTTGATGCTGATGGCTGCTGACTGATCAGGGTGGTGATTGCTGAAGGTTAAAATGGCTGTGGTAATTTCTTAAATTAAGACAACAATTAACTTTGCCTCATCAGCTGACTCTTCCTTTCAAACAGATTTCTCTATAACATGTGATGCTGTTTGATAGCATTTTACCCACAGTAAAACTTCTTTCAAAATGCAACTAGTTGCATTTTCTATGAGCAGTAATATGTTGAAAAAATCTTTTTTTCTTAGCAGTAGGTCTCAACAGTGGGCTTTGACTATTCAGTAAAATGTGCTGAATACATGATATGCTGTCATCCAAGCTTTATTGTTCCAGTTATAGAGCACAGACAAAGCACATTTAGTATAATTCTTAAGGGCCCTGGAATTTTCAGAATGGTAAATGAGTACTGGCTTCAACTTAAAGTCACAAGTAGCATTAGCCCCTAACAAGAGTGCCCCGCTGTCCTTTGAAGCTTTGAAGCCAGGAATTGACTTCTCTCCAGCTACGAAAGCCTTAGATGGCGTCTTCCTGTAAAATAAGGATCCAGTATTTCATCTACATTGAAATTGTGTTGTTTAGTATAACCACCTTCATCAGTGATCTTAGCCAGACCTTCTGGATAACTTGCTGCAGCTTCTACATCAGCACTTGCTTCTTCATTTTGCACTTTTATGCTATAGAGATGGCTGCTTTCCTTCAACCTCATAAAGCAATCTCTGCTAGATTCAAACTTTTCTTCTGCAGCTTTCTCACCTCTCTCAGCCTTCATAGAATTGAAGCAAGTTAGAGCCTTGCTCTTGATTAGGCTTTGGCTTAAGGGAATGCTGTGGCTATTTTAACCTTCTATCCAGGTCTCTAAAACTTTCTCCATATCAGCAGTAAGACTGTTTTTGCTTTCTCATTATTCATGTGTTCACCGGAGTAGCACTGTTAATTTCCTTCAAGAACTTTATCTGGTTATTCACAACTTGGCTAACTGTGGTGCCAGAGGCCTAGCTTTTGGCCTATCTCAGATTCCAATATGCCTTCCTCACTAAGCTTAATCATTTCTAGCCTTCAATTTAAAGCAAAAGACATGAATCTCCTCCTTTCATTGCAACACTTAGAAGTCACTGTAAGGTTATTAACTGACCAAAGTCTAATATTATTGTGTCTTAGGGGGATGAGGCCTGAGGAGTGGGGGACAGGCAGGGGAAAAGCTAGTCAATGGAGCAGTCAGAATACACACAACAATTAAGGATTAATTTCACTATCTTCTATGGAGGTAGTTCACGGCATCCCAAAACAATTGCAATAGTAACATCAAAGACCACAGATCACAGATCACCATAACAGATAGAATAATAATGAAAAAAATTAAAAATAGTATTATGAACTATTATGAAAGTGTGACTCAGAGACGTAAAGTGAGCACATGCTGTTGGAAAAATGGCCCTGATAGACTTCCTTGATGCAGGGCTGCCACAAACCTTCAATTTGTAAAAAACACAGTATCTGGCCGGGTACGGTGGCTCATGCCTGTAATCCCAGAACTCTGGGAGGCCAAGGCAGGTGGATTACCTGAGGTCAGGAGTTTAAGACCAACCTGGCCAACATGGTGGAACCCCATCTCTACTTAAAATACAAAATTAGCCGGGCATGGTGGCACATGCCTGTAATCCTAGCTACTTGGGAGGCTGAGGCAGGAGAATCACTTGAACCTGGTAGGCAGAGGTTGCAGTGAGCTGAGGTCACGCCACTGCACTCCAGCCTAGGTGAGATGGAGAGACTCTGTCTCAAAAAATGAATAAATAAAATAAAAACACACAATATCTGTGAAGTGCAATAGAGTGAAGAACAAATAAAATGAAGTATGCCTGTACTGACTTCTTTTTCTTTGGATATACACTCCGCAGTGGGATTGCTGGATCATATGATAGTTCTATTTTCAGTATTTTGAGGAAACTTCACACTTTTTTCCATAATGGCGGCACTAATTTACATTGCCAATACCAGTGTATAAGAGTTCCCCTTTTTCCACATTCTCGCCAGAATTTGTTATTTTTTGTCATTTTGATAATAGGGACTTTAACTGGGGGTGAGGTGACATCTCACTGTGGTTTTTATTTGCATTTTGCTGATGAGCATGACATGTGATTTGCCTCAAGAAACCAAGCCTTACTCTGAGTAAATATAACCTTCACTTACACTTTTAAAGAATATTTATTATATTTTAATCTCATAACTGCCAAAATGCTTTTATGAAAATATGTGTTTTTAAAAATTCAGATTTGGGTCCTTCTTTGTGGAGGGCAATAAACAATGGTAAAGATAAGAAGACACTGAAATTTCTCCATTCAAGCATGTGACATCTGAGGTCCCTCCAAGAGTCAGAGGACTTTACTTTGTTCTTTTAAAACACTTGTTATCCCTCACCAGAGACAACTCTTTCTCAAATGTATGTATCAAATGATAATACGCAATAATAAATAGCTCAGTTCAGGAAAATAATTCACAAACTAGAAAACTATATTCAGGGAATATATTCTTTTGATATTGGGTCAGTGTTGTCATCTGAGTTTTAAGAAAATAAATATGGAGGGCATAGTTTTTCCCCATGACACATGATGCATGTGCTCTGCATAGTGAATCAGCATGGTTAACTTCATTTATGAAGTACAGCAATTATTTTTCATGATGTTAGCATCTACTGTTTGGAAATAGAGATTGGATAAATGCAAACTCTCAAGAGAGAAGTCAGCTAAAGCTTCTGAAATCAATAAGTTATGAGTCACTCAATTCATCTCTAAATAATAGTCTTAATGTCACCAATTGCTGTGATATTGTATAAACCCAGGAGGAAGAGTGGAAAATTATTCCTTGGCTATGACATAAAATATTACAGACCTCGGGATTCTTTATAGGAACTGATGGCTTTGGGAACTTAGTGCCCTAAGAAGTAAATGAATGACTCTCTAACAATCTTTCCACTGGTAGATCAACTATAGGAGACATTGTAAAACTATATTCATTCAGCTAGAAAACATTTGACCTTATTTGCCTGAATTGTTTATTCTGTTGCCCTCATATTTTAAAGGAAATGTTTTCTTTTTCTACAACCTATTAAACTAACTAGCAAACAGTAATGGAGCAATACAAAAATCACCTGAACAGAGAGCAAAATATGATATTATGCAGGAATTGCCTTTCCAAAGCCCTTACCTTATTTATATGTGTATAGAGGAAGTCATCACATAAGCACAGGGTCATCTCATTTCCCACATCAGCGCTGGGTCAGCACACTCTCCAATTCAGCACACTAGGTCATCACACTCCCCACATAAGCACAGGGTCAGCACAGCCCCCACATCAGCACAGGGTCATCTCACTCGCCGCAAAACTAGGTCATCACACTCCCCATATAAGCACAGAGTCAGCGCACATCTTTATCCCTGAACCTGAACCTGTGATTTTGACCTTATTATGGAAAAAACACCTTTGCAGATGAAATTAATTATACATCTTTAAGTGAGAACATCCAGATTACCTGTGTGGCTCCTTAATCCAAAGACAAGTATTCTTAAAGAGACACACAGAAGGATACAGACACAGATAAGAGGGAAGAAGATATGG
This sequence comes from Ateles fusciceps, assembly GCA_036589455.1. Taxonomy (NCBI): domain Eukaryota; kingdom Metazoa; phylum Chordata; class Mammalia; order Primates; family Atelidae; genus Ateles; species Ateles fusciceps. The sequence continues at coordinate 1,237,860 of JAZHEH010002441.1, forward strand.
GAACATGGAAGCAGGTATTGGGGTCATGCAGCCATAAGTCAAGGAACACCTGGAAGTACCTACACTATACCTTTCTTGTATCCTTACCTACAAGAAAGGATTTTTCCCTAGAGCCTTCAGAGGAAGCACAGCCTTGATGATCCCTCAATATCAGACATCCAAGCTTCAGAACTATAAGAAAATAAATTTCTGATGTTTTAAACCTTCAAATTTGTGATTATTTGTTATGTCAGCCCTGAGAAATCCATACAGGGCATAAAAGTTACTTTTTTATTTCATAGAGCTTTGCATGAAGATAAGTCACATCGAAACTTGATATAAATGCTATCTAATATAGAGACTGCCTGGCATCATCCAGAGCCTCTAGAATTTCAGCTTCCTGATATGACTAAGTAGAATGTTTGGTTTGTCTCCCACGGGAGAGTACCTTACCTTTGAGACAGAGAATGGGCCAGATGTTTGGTGGTGAAAAGAGTGCATTTGTGCTGTTTACCAAGTATTTCTTGTGCTCCAATCTTCAGGCACATGGCAGGATTTCATTACTTTTCTCTCTTCTAGTTGAACTGAGCCATTTAAATAGTTCTGGCCAATTAGGTGAGAGCAAAAGTGGCATCTGTCATTTAACTGTAGGGCACTCCATAAAAGTAGAGGCTTAATCTGTTTTGTTCATTGTTGTATTCTCAGCACCTGTAACAAAAGAAGTTGTGTTTAGTAAACTTTCATTGCACTGACATTTGCCAAGTGTCATTGACCTTTACTGACATATTCTTCATCAAGTTTCTCCTTTCGACTAACCTTGTAGTTTGGGGTAGAGAATCAAAGTAACTGCACAAAATTCAACTTTATAAAAATAGAAGCACTTATTTGAGTTTTTCCATCTTCAACTGGTAACCACATTGCCTGTGTTTATTTAAAATTTTGACATTTCTTATTATAGATTTTTGCATTAATCTTAATTTTTAAAAATATAGCATTACAATTTTCTTTATTTGAGGTTTTTGGTGTTCCCTCAACTATTACACCCAAGGCAAGTGTCTCACTCACCTCACCCTAGTCCTAGTCCTGGAATAGCTACAATTTACATATATTTTCATTTTGTTATAACCAAACCTCCAATATCCAATCAAGGTTGGAAACATGCAGGACAATATTAATGTGAAAGTGGTTATCTCTTTACATTCCTTGTAAACCACTCATGAGTTATCCCATGCCACCTCAAGATCCATTCTTAAAAACAGGCAAAGTATGTGGATAACCTCTGTCATTTCTCTCTGCTCCAGGATGGCTGGCCCCTGAAACACGATGTGGACTCTATTAAAATGTGATGGGTAGCACTATAAATTGGTTTCCTCAAAATTTAGGATGCTTAAGAATTACCTAGGAAGATGATTGAAAATGCAGGAATATAGCCTACACCATCACCACTACCGCAAAAACTCACCCAACCACCACTCCCACAATCATAATTTCATCTATTTAGAATGAGATATAGGAATTTGCAGAAACCCAAAGGATTCTTATGCAGGTAGTCTAGCTATTATGACTTGAGGAAGGTTGTAAGCTCTTTCTGCTGCCATCTTAACCATTTGTTAATGCTAATGAGAATAAATTGTCAGTCCTGGTATTGAAAATGATTGGCAGCTGCTTATAATAGATAAACTCTAAAGTACTCGTGGTTTGACACACCATTAATTATTTCTAAAGCACCAAAGTCCATTCATCAATAGGAGAATGGATTATGGGCTTACTCAAAACACCCACTGAGGAACTGGTACTGTTGGAGCCTCTTACATCTTCAAAATATGGTTTTTAAGCTTGCTGCAAGAGCATGCATCCAGGGTATGGACCATCAAGGAAAGACAGTATGAAGGATTACATGGAAGCTTTGGGTGGGCCAGGCCTACAAATGACAGACTTTGCTTCCACCCACATTCCATTAGACACATAGCTGCACCCAGATTTAAAGGGGCTGAGAAATATAGCCCCTTGGTTGGGTAGCTGCTTCCCAGCAAAGACTCTTTGCTATGGAGAAGGGAGTCCAAATTATTGGTAGGTAGCTAGTTGTACCTGTTAATTATAAGCATCTATACAGGAGAATAATGGCCAGGCTTTGGACACGATGAATGAGACAACACTGAGGCAAAGGTAAGGACCCAAAGTGAAAAACTGATCTCAGGTACAAACATCTACTAATTGTCAATGTATCCAGGAATAGCTTTATGGCTACAGGTTACATCCAAGGCTATCACATTAGCTTTCTTTTAGGCCATGTTGAAATGTGGAATACCTTGCAATTGATATATGATTCATAGCATCTTCAATCTCATAGCTGGAAGGGAACTCAAAGTAAGATAGTTCCAGTGGTTAGAGTATTATTGTTATTCAATTAATGAGTCATTTGAAGTCTATGTATGCTAAAAAAATGCTTCCCCCCCCAAAAAAATACTATTAATACATTCCAATCCCTGGAATTGACAAATGCAACCTTTGTAAGCGGGGGAAAAGAGGAGTCCTTAAAGGAATCTTTGTTAGTGTGATTAAATTCAAAATCTTGAGATAGGAAGATGGTCTTGGGTCATCCAAGTGGACCCCAAATAAAATCGCATGTCTTCCTATAGGAGAGAGGCAGAGGGAGATTTTTCACACAGATACACAGGGAATGATGTGATGTGAAGATGAAGCAGAGAGAGACTTGAAGACGCTGGTCTTAAATATTTGAATGATGCCGCCACAGCTAAGGAATGCCAGCAGCCACCAGAAGTTGGAAGAGGCAAAATATACATTCACCCTAGAGTCTCCAAAGATAACACAACCCTGCCAACATCTTTATTTCAGCACTGTGATGCTACTTTCAGACTTGTGTCCTCAAGAACTGTGAGAGAATAAATTTACGTGTTGTAAGCTACTAAATTTGTGATTTCTTATAGTAGCCATAAAAAATGAATACAAAGTCCAAGGAGGTTATGTGATGTCACTAAGGACTCACAGATAATTAAGAGTAGAAAGAAAATTAAAATGCCTTTCTTTTGCAGGCCTCTTTTCACTACAACATTGATACTGCAGGGATTTTTATTAGATATTCAAGGCTAGAGGTAGAAATGGGGGATAAGAGGGGGATAATAGATGAGCATGTTGGAAAAATTTATCCCAGTATTTCCTAGCCTTCTGGCATAAACATTGGGTGGCTTTCAGGACCCCAATTTCACAGTAGGAGAGTAGGATTTCTAGGGCGCTGAACTGGCATCCACCTGCCTAGCCAAGAACATGAGTCAACTCACAGCAGTGAGCATTACTGGCCAAGACTGCAGGATGAGCCAGCTCTTCGGATCTTTTCTTTTTTTCTGCTCCAAGTTTGTAGGTGGATCAGCATATTTTTCAAGTGAAGAAAGATTCTGGAGTTTGGCAAGCAATATCTATAGATATTAATGGCCCTTTTAAGCTGACGCTTAATTAATTGACCAAAATGATGAATGTGGCTAAGAGTTATGGTTTGTAGATCCAAGGCTCACTGAGGACACCCATATCAAGGTAATCTGCATCAAGTCATCGACTCTGCAGAAAGTTACTTGTTCTTTCCAGTTCACAAGGATGGTAGCATACATTCCATTAAAAACTCAGAATCAGAGGAGTCTTTTATTGGAATTCAGACCTTCCTATCCCCAGGGGAGTCTGAGAAAATAGGAAATCATCAGCTTGGCTCAAGAGTAACATGGTGCATATCAATGAGGGAACTGCTTGAATCTGAACTCCCAAATTGCCATGTGTCCCTTGACACAGGACTCAGCTACACCAAGTGACTTTCTGAAGATGAAAGAGTGCTGCAGTTGCTGTCAGAGTATCTGGCTTAAGTCCCAGGTGTTCTAAAACTTATTTAGAGGTCACTTTGAACTTTTCAACCTTCCTACCTGTAAAATGGTGAAATAAGAGCCTTTAAAGTTATTCCTGGCTCTAATGTCTGGGACTCTGCCATTCAAGTAATTAACATAATCAGGACTGAGACACCTGGACAGATGCACACATCCATGTCCCAGACTATGTTTCTCTGGCCCAATAGGTATTAGGTAAACAGGGACTGGGTATTCTCATATGTGTGAGGGAGAATATTGATACCATGTCCTCTGCTTTGCAGATATTTGTAAGCTGCATTATAAATAAGTGTATATTTAGCTGTCACTTCCCAGAGGAACTTGGTTGAAGTATGAATCATTAATCTATTATTTCAGATATGTCTATCTGCTCTGCTGGAAAACAGAAGAGCAATCAGTATTAAGGGAAAGCATGAGGGTCTACACAAATATAAAGAACTACCATCAAAAGACTCGTTTTCTTAAAAAGACAAAATTCTAAATTCTACACAACCCACTCTAGATAGAATAAGGAAAATGCAGCTTGATATAGTAAAAACAAATAAACAAGCAAACAATCAGATAGAATTAAAAGCCAAATGAAAATGTAGATACAAATTGCAAAACTATTACTTGACTAAGTCAGCAAGTGAGCCTTGGTTTCCTGAGGGGAGGCATGAAAGCCATGCAGAAGAAGTGACGCTCCTCCATGTGCTAGAAGTGACGATGGGCAGATTAAATTCTCTCAGACTCAGTTTCTTTATTTCCAATATGAAGATAATAATAACTCCTTCACAGTGTTGTCAGGATTCAAAGACAATAATAAGTGTGATAAACTCCGTAATGCCAGGGATATCTAAGCTCTCAGTATCCAGTAGCTGACGTTGCCAAAGACTGAGAACAGCATTGGTGATGAATGTCAATGGAGAGCGTGTTGAAATGACCATTTTAAGTAGCTTGGCTAAAAAGGAACGAGGAATAAAAAGGAGATAAAGGGATATGTGGAGATAGAGGGTGTAGTTGGTACCTTTTTTTCTTTGTCTGACAGTTATTGAGTTTTTTGTTCTCGTTGTAACTGATGAAAAAAGGGCCCTAAGGAGTCAGAATTCAATGTTTCATAGGAAAAGGAACATTCTTCCTCTGCAGTAGGTGGGCAGGAGGGGAGGCAGATGCAGGAGATGAAGATAACCTGGGCCTGTTGGGGCCAAGATTGCCCGAAGTTGGAGGTGTCCTGGCCTTGAGGGCCATAGTACACTGCATCATGTGAGGACTGTTTTTGGGAAAGGAGAGGTGTGGGCTGGATGCTCAAAGATAGTCGTAAGTGTTTAAAAACATGGACTTACACCCATCTCTGGAGCCAGAAAGGTGGTTATCAAACTTTACACCCCATTCAGGCATGAACTCTCCCTAAATATGTGGGGTAGGAAAATGTTCACTGAGGCATAAGCACTGCAGGGAAAGTTAAAGGTTTTTGCACCAGAACTGGAATTCCAAATTTGCTCAGAGGATTGTTTTAATTCAGCTGGAGACTGCTGATGAGTGGTGGAATTAATTTCTAGCTGAGAGAACTCTTTGTTTCTCTATGCTCTTCTTCCAAAAGGAGCTTAACTGTTCCTCCTGATTAATTTCTAATTGTACATATACTGAATAGAATTAAAAACCACCAGGCATGCCACAGAAAGCATTGAATGAGCTGCATCCTAAAATAACTGTTCCAAAGACAGAGTATGGGCTGCCTATGCCAACCTCCTCTGAGTTCATAATAGGGAGGAGGACACAATGAAATCTGAACTGGCCCCAGAGGCCATACAGCATTACCGTTGCTGGTGGTGGGTCCATGGGCCCCTGTCATGACAGTGAGGGTGACGCACTCACTCAGTTTTACTTATAAGAGCTCTGGAGCTGGATAACCCTTCAGTGCTGCCCCCAGTTTGGGCTTGCTTGGTCAAGCTTTTATGCTTCCACATCTATCAGTCACTGAATGCAGGCTGACCTGGGAAAGGAACTGTTACCTCGGGTACAGGAATCTCTCCAGCTGGAGACGAGGCCCAGAGACAGACTTAAGTCAGAGTGGCTGGCTCGTAACCCTCCCAATAGTTCGGGAAACAAGGGCTTCAGTCCTTAAGCAGGGCAAGGAGGAATTAATTTGGATGAAACACTACTGCATCTACTATACCTTCTTTCTACATTTTCTCCCCATGGAAAGCACCCACATTATTTATCGTTTTTAAATTATATTCAACATTTCTCTCCTGTGTCTCAGGTGCTATATGGTGTTAATATTCTGGTTGATACTAGTCATTTTAAAGATACAACATTTTTGGCCTTTTATGGACCGAAAATTAGTTGCAAATGGACTTTTCTACATTTCTGTCAATTATGTGGAATTAGCCAAAGTCTCCCTGAGCTATGTGTATATGTTACATTAGTTAACAATGAACAGTGCAGACACATACAGGCCTTCAGCAAAATGGCCATTCATTGATGCTGAGCTGCACCAATCTCTTTCATAGGTTTTCTATCAAACTCCAGAGATGTAATGCAGTGAAAATTTCTTAATACTGCTGAGACTCAATTTTCTTCATCTGTAAAATAGCTAAAACTTACCTACCTTAAAGGATTCCACAAAAAAAGGAAGTACAAAAAGGGGGCCAGTAAAGAAATGCCCACTATCAGTGTAAGGTGTTAAGCATTGTAGCATGTACCACCTTAATTCCACATGTATCAAACAGGATTTTAAAAACCTAGTGACTTAAACTACAGTGACTTCCAGCATGTACAGTGGCAACAGAGGCCACTCAATGTTGAGAACTTTTTTTTTTTTTGAGTCAAAGTTTCACTCTATCACCCAGGCTGGAGTGCAGTGGCATGGTCTCGGCTCACTGCAACCTCTGCCTCCCAAGTTCAAGCGATTCTTGTGCCTCGGCCTCCCAAGTAGCTGGGACTACAGGCACGCATCACCACACTCGGCTAATTTTTGTATTTTTTCAGTAGAGACGAGGTTTCACCATATTGGCCAGGCAGGTCTTGAACTCCTGACCTCAAGTGATCTGCCCGCCTCAGCCTCTAAAGTGCTGGGATTACAGACATGAGCCACTGTACCTGGCCTCAATGCTGAGAACTTTCAACAGCAGACTCACTCACATTCATTCATGAAGGAACAATTTGTCCGAATCACTTCTCTTAAAAAAAAATAGTTGTTCAAATAAATGTCAGGTTGCTAGTAATACCCAAAAGCTCGTTAAATATTGAGTGCCTATTATCCAGTTTAAAGTGTTTGCTCAACTTTGGGGCTTTCTAAAAGCTGATCAATAAAAATAAACATTGGGTTTTGATGTGTGATCACAGGCAATGTCAAGACAGAGATACTCAGCCATTCACTGATCAACACTTCACTGGAACACCCAGTCTAGAAATAGCACTAGTCAAAGGTGAGGGCCTTGCAAAAGAACATGGCAAGGACATTTTAGAAGCATCTGCAGCTAAGGGAGAGGGGGGAGAGCAAGGAAGATGGAGCTCTAGGTCTTTCAAATGCTTTTTTTTCTGAAAACCCACTTTTGAATGGCTGCAAACAACCATGGAACATTTCTGCTGCCTTTGTGCACCATTTCTCTTATGGTTGTATTATTTCTGTATATAATTTTCCTCTTTTTTCCATTTTCCAAGCTTAAGCTAATATCTTTAGCCCACCCTAATGCTGGGGGATTAACTAAGGGATACAGTAAATAAAATAGGTGTTCTTAATTATTTGTTGAGAATTACTTGTTCTGGATAGGTTGATGAGTAGCTTATCTTCAAGGTCAGCTTTAGTCAAATTATCAATAGTAACAATTATAATGATTATCATTAATTTTATTAAGCATGTCTTCTGAGCCAGCTACTGTTTGACGTATTCTACATTCTGTATTTAATTTAATCTTTACAAAAACCTTATGACATTGGTCATATTACTCCTATTTACACTGGTAAAAATTAGGACTCAGTGAAGATAGTGAAGATAAGCATTTTGACCAAGATCACAGGACTGGCAGGTAGTGAAGGTAGAATCAGTACCCAGGTATGCCTGAGGCTAAGGCCTTTGCTCTTTATATGTTCTTCATTTTGCGTTTATTTACTAATATATTGTGAGCACCTATTTAGCACCACATACTTGGCTGGGCTGTAGGGACACCATGATGTGCAAAACAGAGTCCTAGCTTTCATGAATTATTTGATCAAGTAGGAATACCAATAGGACAAATATATCTATATGCTAAAAAAATATAAATGGAGTGGAGTTTTATGCAACCTTATAACATGGATATCTAACTTAGTTTGGAGAATCAATGAAAACATGAAAGAAACATTTAATTTGAAGTCAGAACAATGAGTAAGAGACAGACAGATGAAGGAGAATACAGGGATACTGGGGGGAAAAGTGATAGCATGTTTGAAGGCCTAAAAGCCAAATGATATGGCCCATTGGAAAAACTATGTGACCCAAAAAAAACTGAAGCACAGAACTGCTTTATTATGGGCAGTTGGGTGAGGGGGGACTTGCTGTCAAGGGGACCATAGATGGAGAATGAGAGGTAGTCAAGGACCAAGTCATGATGTGCATGTGAACCAACTGAACGGTATTGGACTTTATAGTGACATAGGGAAAACATCTAAAGGCTCTAGGGACAAGATCAGATTTATGCTCGGAGGAGGGCAAGAGTGGATATAAGAAGCCATGATCTGCTTTAGATATTTTATAAAGGCACAGGTAAAAGAGAAGACATTTTTATTAAAGGACTTGGACTCTTTCCTGTGCTCTGGATAGTCTTTTCTTCTCATATCAAGGGCAAATGAAGTATTTATAACATTTCTGGCAGCTGAAAAGCTAAGGAGGGAGGGTAAAGAAGGAGGGGTTGTAAGAAGCAAAAGATCTCATTGCCTTAAATGCTACAGCTACAGCTGTTGAGTGGCTTAACTCCCCCTACTGGATGCCATGTGACATAGCGGCACACACTAGGAAGGTACCATTTTGTTAATTTCCTGGCCGTTCAGTTTCATCCTGTCTTGCTCTGTCATATGAGAAGGCATAGTCATGGCATGGCTACCATCTTCAGCCTTCCTACACCAGAAACTTCTTCCGAGCCTTCCTAAACTTCTGCAAATAGACTCAGATATCGGGAAATAAAATGTTTTTCAAAATTAACGAGATGAACTTCAAACATCCCATGATGCGACGTTGAACTGAGAAACTGCTAATGTCTTCTTTCAATTCTAAAGTACTGTCAAAGACAAATAAAATCGAGAGGTTAATCTCTGAAATTAACCCATTTTGTGTGGAGGAAACAATGATAATTCAGGCCATACACGCAGACTGTCTTCAATATGTCCCAATAATGAAGAGGTTAAAGGTTTCATTTTTCAAAAAATGAAACGTTACGTACTGTTCTTTGAGAAAGCTCACTGGCCCTAGTAAGGTCTGGGAGATTTGGCAAGATTTGGTTGGTGAGTGAAGGCAGTAGGTAAAACACAACGGGTTGTTTCAGCAGCCCTTAGATAAAACTGGTTTCAGGTTACAGCAGAGAATTTCAGCAACTAGGCTTGCAGAGAATTACATTCTTAGAGCAATATCATGTGCCCTGAGTGCTTTCTCCCCCTGGCTTCTCCACCCTGTTTTAGTAGGGTGTAACAGGAATGCCCCAATTCATATGATCAGCTTTCACAATCATTGTCCTTCTTGCCACATTACAGGCTATTCACGTAGTAGGCTGTGGCCTCAGCTTGTGTATGACCTATAAATAGCACCTTTGTCACGAGAGAGAAAACTCCTGAATCAGGGACATGGGTTAGAAGGCATGTATGTCACCTTTTGTCTGAAAGACTCCTAATTGTTGATTAAAAAAAAAACTCAACAAGGGGGGTGTGTGTGTGTGTGTGTGTGCGCGTGCGCGCATGTCACACACCTGAGCTTATCAAAAAGAAATCAAGAGCAGGAGTGAGTGAGAAGAAGAGAATGCTCTGTTTTTTGTTTTACTAAATTGCATTTAGAGAAGACACAAGCAAAACAGAGCTGAATTTCTCATTCCAGAAACCTCTATCATCACAATCAGACGAACTCTATAATTGGGCAACTCACAGAATTACACCATAGTGCCATCTAGCTCTTGACATCCTAGTGCCAGCTAGGTTGAGAGGTTTAGGGTTAGTCACTGACCAGCAAAACTAAACTGATTGCCATTATTTGATAATGAAAATAAGCAAAATCCCCCCAAAGAGGCTTACGTTTGGTAATAATTTATATTTAACTTATGTTATCAACATTCCAAACCAGCTGAATATAGATTAAATGTTGCTCTTGGTTTTTATCAACCAAACGTCCGCAAAGTTTGCACTGATTACTTTGTATCTTCTTTGGAAAGTTGTCAGCTGACAGTGTTACAGGCTATAGATCTGATGTCAACAGATCACTGTTCTTGCAAATTTCCGGGGCATTTGAAAAAATCCCTGAAAAGAATAAATGGCAAAATTTAATTTTAATTCACTTACACTGAATAGCAGAGTTGTTCCTGTAGTATTTGTAAGGAGAAGGAGTGCTAAGGTTATATAAAATAAAATAATAAACAGGTGTCACACTTGCATAAGATCAAAGATTCTTGCTGTAGGCATGACCTAGAAGAAAGTCTAAGAACTGTATTTTGTGGTGCTTCTGAGTTATAAATTCTTTACTAAAGTATACATTTATGGGGAGTCATGCCTACTTCCCACTGCTAGTGTTGGCTGGGATGGAAATACTAAATGCAAAGGAGGAAAGTACATAATGGTTTTACTCTTTCTTCCAATAAACCGTATAATGGTGGAAAGAACTTGGCCTTTGGCCTTAAAGACTTGAATTCAAACATTCAAACAAGGCACTTTCTAGGTATTTGGGAAAATTAACCTCCTTGAGCCTATCAGCGTTATTGCAAAAAAAAAAAAATAGTGGAGATAATATCTGTAAAATATATATTATATCTTTGTATGAATAGTTTTTATTTTGTGTAAATACTATTAAAACATCAAAGAGGAATGTAATTATGTGCTGTCATCTTTACAGATGTCATTAGACGGAACATATTTGGATCCCTGGTAATCTGGTTATGATGTGAGTCAGTGATTTATGAGGGGTAAAATGTTCCCTATCACATTACCTATTCTCTGCATCATCTGGCTTACAAAAATAGGAGCAGTGCATCTTTGAGCAGAAATAGATGTCTGAAATAACTGTTAAATTGTTTAAGAGTCAAAGTTGTCAGTACGAGGTAAATTAACCCAAAATAGAGCTACAGCAGAAAAGCCAAAAAGTGTGACTGTATTTAGCTACGGAGATGATGCTTATGTGTGGGATTTCTCTGGCTCCAGGGGAGGCAATTTGGTGGGGGAAAAAGCAACATCTCTACTGTATCAAGAAGACTGAGTTTCCCCACACAGCCCTTCCATTTACTAGCTGTATGGATAGAAACTAATCTACATTTTCAGAGAATAATACCCTTATTTGCAAAATGGGAATTACATCTTTACTACCTCACAAGGATTGTTATAAAACCAAAGAGAGAATGTATCTGAAAGTCTTTTGCAAATCATAAAGTGATAGGTACATATCCTCCATCTGTTCACTTCTTTCCATCTCTACTTATATCACACTGATATAAGGCTCCGGTAGCTCTCATCCCAGCCTCCTAACAGTGACAAGCCTCCTTACCTAACCCCCTCTTTACACTTGGCCCTCACTAGGAACTGCTCTCCAAATGACAGCCAAGATGACCATTGCAAAACATAAACCAAGAGATAACCAAACACCATGTACCTCTTTCTAGAGGTATTCAATGACTTTATAAAACAATCTTGACAAATGAATTAGACCTGAGCATCATCAGCCCTGTCAACTTCTCCATCATAACTGGTTCCTCACTCCTCGCTGACTGGGCTGCAGCCTCCTTGGCCTAACCCAAGGTCACTGAGAATTTTTTTCTAGTTTTTCTTCCAAAAGTTTTACAGTTTTCACTCTTACATTTATGTTTATGATGATCCATATCAAGTTAATTTTTATACATGGTATGAGGTAAGATTTGAGGTCTTTTTTGCACATGGATATCAAATGTTTTTACATCATTTGTTATAAAGATTATCCTTTCTCCATTGAATTGCTTTGGCACTTTTATCAAGAATCAATTGATGAACAACCATCAATTTTTGTTTATAACATTATTATTGCTCAGAATTTAATTTACTTTATGTCTCATGTTTAAAATAAATATATTTTAGTCTTAGATTTTTCTAATATTGAAAAACATCAGAAATGTTTCAATGCCATTATTTTTGTATACTTACATTGTAATACCCATATTTACCTATGTCCTCTTCTACACAAAAGCTATTGTAAAAGTGCAAATCCTTCCAAGCATAGTATGAAAAGGGAAAAAGTGTAGTGACACTATTGCTGTAATAGAACTAATCACAGAACAACAAATGAAAGTGCATTGGTCAACTTAGGAAGTAATGACTGTGTGCATCATAAATAATCTAAAAATGACACAAAAAAATCACTTGGCCATATATATGTGGGTCTATTCCTGGACTGTCTTCTGTTCCTTTGACCTATGTCTTTCATATGTGTGTATATAAACATTATATACAAATTACCATGGGACCTGATTCCATAAATATCACAAAAAAATTTTTTTAAAAACAGTTTAGGAACTTAACATTATCAGATTTCAAGATTTATTATAAATTACAACTCTATCTTGATTACTGAAGCCTTCTAGTAAATCTTGAAATCTCATAATGTTAAGATTAGGATAACGTTAGACCTGATAGTTAAGATTCTATCCCACTGGCTGATTTTAATTCTTTGCACCACACTTAACAATTTTTAATTCTTTATTATCTATCTTCTCTGAGTAGAATATAAGTTTCATGAGGGCAGAGGAATTATCTATTGTCTCTTTTTCCCAGTGCATCTCTAGCTCCTTGAATAATGCCCTTTATATATTTTCAGTAAATATTGTTATATAAATGAACGTATTGGTCTAAGTTATTTTTGTCATGACAGTATTTGTTGTGTATTAAATCTCTCCTTTGCCATTGAGGAATTCTGATTGATCAGTCTTCTACGGTGCCTTCTTACATTAGAGAACTTTTCAATGCCACCACCATTTCCTCTGTGCCTAGAAAGATTAAGAACGGCCAAAAGGTAATGGAAGAAGCGTTGGCCTGAAATTTAAAATATCAAAGTGTCCAATTCTGTTCTGCCACTAACTAGGAGCACGACCTTGGAAAAGTCATTTAAGGTCTCCAAATCTCTCCTTATTTTCATCTGTAATTTGAAGATGACAATTATATACACCATATATGTAGATTATTTTAATGAAATAATAGGTGTGCATGGTACATTTCCTGTCATATAATAAGTGACTGATAAACAGTGTTGTTAACATGTCATTATTTAGATAGTTTAAACTTATAGAGGCTTCTTTGGTGTTGTTTTGGGGTAGAATGAAAGCTAGGAAAAATAAACAAAAGCAAAGAAATAATAGAAACTTTTCTAGAGGTAGGAATTAGAAAATTAGTAATAACTCTTTGTCTTGGCTTCCCCTGGTATAACTTTGTATCGCTTTCCAGTCTGAAATAAAACTACTTAGCTGACCCTTCCCTTGTTACAACCATCCCTCTTCACCACCAAGCCTTCTTTCCAGAAAGTAAGCTCTTGATCTTCACCAACAAATGTCTTCCATTCCCCAGTGTCTTCTGCATCCTGCCCAACCTGACTTTCTTGCCATTACCATGGAACCTGGCTTTATAAATGTCAAAGAGAACCATCAAGCCAACAGTTCACTGAAGTACATCAGCCATAGTTCTTCAAAATCAGGCTATGTGAAATTGGTGGATTTCCTCATTAATGCCATTATTTGCTAGGGATAAAAGAAAATTGGGTAAGGGAGAAACAAAGACTCGGGGAGCTGAGTGAGGGTACAGTCTGCTCTATGTGTCAGTGTGTTTGTGCATTTGAGTAAGTATGAGAGAAAGATAATAAAAAATAATAAGGGAAGGCACTTATATTGTCAGTGCCTATAATTAGAGAGGCCACTTAGATCATCTCTTTCTTGAGGGCTACATCACAGACTCAAGTCTTTCCATGTCTGCTTAGAGTAGGGTTGGAACCCAAAGCAGCAGGATGGGGTAGACATAATGATGGGCTAAACCTGTCGATCAACTGGCTATCTATTCATTGGCTTCAGCTAGGGACCAGGCATCCACAGTACAGGGTAAGCTGGCCAGCTGGAAGGCGTTATTACCTAGGAACCAGAACCATCTCACCCAGGTTTAAAGACCTATATTGACCTCCACTAATTGAAAGACCTAAATGGGAAATGAGAATCTTTCCATATTATAGAAAAACTTTGGAACTGTTCAAAGGAATTACAACTCTCACTAAGCACTAAGTAGGGTGAGCTCAGGGCAGGTGAGTGGACTTCCCTGAACTCCAGAGGAGAGCAGGCAATGTTTGAGAAGAGGTATGTCCTGGTCCTTGGCATGCAAGTAGCCACCACAATCTCTGCCTGTGCTCAGCCTTCCAGGGGAGGGGGCACGGTTCACTCCACACCAGCACACAGAGGATGGCAGGATGCCACTAAGGATCACACTTTAAAATCTAGACAGACTAGACAAACACTGTTTTCCCCGACAGGGAAGGAATGTTTATTTCTAAGCCGACTCTGCTTCATTTATTCGTACTTGTCCAACACATTCTCAGCATCCCGAGGAAACAAGAAAGGGGCACCCAAGAAAAAGGTGGCACAGACACTTAAAAAGTAAAGAAAGTGTCCCCTTAGGCCACCTTCAGAGATAACTTGAAAAGTAGCATCCTTAGAGTACAGATGCTAGGAGAGCACACAATGATTCAGAAGTAATACTTGCTAAAATTGGCAACAAGAAGCCCCAGAAGAGCACCCCCAAGTTGTAGCAATCTAGTTTGCAAAGCATTTTTAACCATCAAAGCTCAAAGCATGCAGAAAGCTTTCCCTGACTCCTTCCTAGCTCCTACCAAGTAGATGAAAGCAATTATTCCCAATGCACAGAAAAGAAATGTAAAGAAAGCAAGACAAAAAGGCAGAATGCTTAGACTCCTTGAGGCTTCTCTCCCCCAACTCCAACCTGCAGGCACTTATCCTATCTCTGCTTAAACACACATGGAGACAAAAGTTTGCTACTTCAGGAAACCTACTGGATTCTTGGCAATTCTCCTGATAGGATAGTTTCTCGTACTGTGCCAATATCTGTCCGTTGCTACTTCCACCGTCCTGTTCTTTGGAGGAATATAAAATAACTTGATTCCTGCTCTTCTTTATCACAATCCTTCAGTTGCGTGGATATGACTATTAGGCCTGCCACAGTGCATCTTCATGCAGTCTCTTTATCCTTCTCCTCCTTTTAACCTTCAACATCTCAATCACCTCCCTTTTCCTGGGGCAGCTCAACACTGGGGCATCAGTCTGAGGTAGAAAGGGTCTTCCTGCATCTGACAAGCAACACATCTGAACCTCCTTCTGCGAGGTGGGGAGAAAGGAAAGCACCTTGGTCAGACAGTGTAAGAAAAACCCTCTCTATTTAGAAAATAGAAAATGAAATGGTTTGACCTTTTCTGTGGCTCTGTACAGAGCTAACCCAGACAGAAGCTGCCTTAGATTATTATAAACAGATTAGTGGCATAAAATTTAATACTCATCTTTCAAATTTAGAAGATTTTTCTTGTCCCTCTTGCATTTGGCTATGGGGAGGGATAAAAACCTCTACCCACACATTCCCTGCACCACACACTATCCTAATACTTTGAAGAGCAGGCAATGGACATACTCTGTCTCTGAGGGCACCCAGCAACTGGCCCCAGATAACACTCAGGAAAATGAACCAGTTTCCCTAGAAGATACCTGACACCCAGAGGGAACAATTGATCTGAAAGATTTTCAGAGCTTCTAACAAAAGCAAGTGGGGTTTCCCCAAGAGAGAATAGGTTTCCACCTTGGCCCAGTTTTCTGAATCCAACTAAAAAGAAAGTATACTTAATTTAGCTAAGAAGCTAATTATAGTTAAATGATCTTTCCTAAAGTTTCTTCATGTAAGAAGTCCTCAAAAACCATAAAACAGGCAATTCCCTATAATCAAGGAAATGTTCATGGCTCCACCGACATTAATCATCATTTTTTAATCTACTTCTCCAACACTCACTTTGACCATCTCTGTTGTTTTTCTATAATCGGTTCAGAGAGGGTAAGAATCTGTTTTCAGCAAATACGTGCTCCTTTTCTCCCCCTCCTTCGGATGTACTCCCTCCTCTTCAGTGCTTCTGTTCAGGTTTTTTTGGGCAACTGAGCATTAGGTCTTGTGTTTTTCATCATGGTGTCCTTCTACATTTTGTCATGCTGTCTTCTACATTTGACTCATGATCTGTTATTTTATGTGGATTAGGGATAAAGAACCCAAATCAAAGAATGGAAATGTAGTTAAATCAACAAGCACCAAGAACAGGACTAGTAATAGACCTAATTAAGAAAAACTTCTTTAGCAAAGGTGTCTAAGTTGGTTGCTTAGAACTCTAAGTACATTTTCCCATGGCATCCATGTTATGTACAGCATGAGAGGGAGTTGACATAATGATAATGCAATTAGTGCCCTGTTTTGAGTAACAGAAGCCTTGTGAACTGGTCTAAGTAACTAACTGTTCATCATTTATAATAATGGGTCATGGGAAGATACCCTCCTTCTCTTGTTCATCATTACCATTTCTCCTGGTTCTTGCAATAGCAGGCATAGATGGGTTTTAATTATTGTTCTGGAACAAAGGAATAAATGAATAAATGCATTTATTTATTCATCAAATATTTATAAAACACCTGCTATAGTTAGGTGTTATGGTAAGTACTAAGGATCTAAATATAGTCCTTGCCCTTAAAGAGCTCACAGTTGAGTGGGGAAAGAGACAAGTAAACAAATAATTACAGTATCATGTGATGGTGCATTAAATGATAGTAAAATGCATAAACATGAATGAGATCCCAAGTGAGAGTGAGCAGAGTGAGATAAATACAGAAGAAAAGACCCTGTGGAATATAACATAAAGAGGCTGATGGGGAAGAGGAGTCTGCCAAGAAAAATGGAAAGAAGGTTTAAGAGAAGACATGAGAAAGAATGGTATCATAGAAGCCAAAGAAGGAGAGCACTCCAAGGTGGGAGTGGTAATAGCACCTCATCTGCTTAGTCATCAACTTCTTTTTGTAATGAATATCACCAGCCCAGATCTCCCCCCTTGAACTCGGAGACTCCACCTGCCCATCCTACATCTCTGCATGGATGTCTCATAGGCATCAGCTAGAACAACAACCAACAGTTAGAAAAAAACATTTGGAAAAGTATAAGGGAATAGATGTTGAAACCCTTATTCATAACAGCTAAAACAAAAACAGGAGGCATGGAAGATGTCAGAAAAGCTTCTTGGGGAACGTGAGATATATTTGCTCAGGGAAGTTATAAATAATGAAAGGAGAGGCTGCAACATTGGAAAGAAGCATGATAGGACTGAAGCCTTGAATGTGTCTGTCCATTAACCAAGACTTGACCAATCAAATGATACATAAACTATTTCCAAGAGGGCAAACATTTGAGTATTAGTCATCCAAAAATCTTCCCTTAAATTAGATAGACTTATACTCAGTTGAAAGATCATTTCACCAAGCATAAAAAGGTCAGCTATCAGAGCAGGCTACTGAGAACAATTAAGAACCATTTTATTCCTCTTCAAACCACCTATTTTTATCTGTGAGGATAAAATCTAAAGAAGTTTTAAGAATCCCCCACTTCCCATGCACTGTCGCATGGGATAACCTGGAAACCAACAAAAACAACACTGAGCCAGATGGTTCTTCCTACGGTAGGTCACAGTCTACATTCTTTAATTGAGAAAATTAAGGTACAGCAGGTGCTGCTGACATTTCAAGGAGTAAGGATCCCCACTTCTTTGCAAAGGCACTTAATAGTTAAGGAATTAAAAGAAAAGTGAATCTCAACAGAACTGTCCCTCAGCAGATGTTCAGCAAATCCTTTCCAATATGAAGGACTCCACTGTTAACTTCTTCATTTGCTTTGGTAAAAAAAAAAAAAAGAGCAATTGCTTCTCAAGGATTCATATTAATAACATTTTATGTGATACCAGATGATGGAACACTGTCATAGATGAAATTTTATTTTTGACCAATGGTTTGCTGATTTAGTCTGTCCTCTTCTGAAAGAAAAGATATATAAAATCTACTCCTGAATCCCTGCTCCTGGCTCTATGAAGTGATAAACCTCTGAGGTTGCCTAGAGACTTGGCTAAAATAGCTTGATTTCGTCTGGAACATCTCTGAAGATGGTGTGTGGAGTATCCAACATGTCCTTCCTGGGTGCAATTCAGGAAGCTATGGATGACTACTGGTTTATCAAAGAGTTACATTTTCCATGATGTTTAGACAGGCCCTGGCTATTGGCACTAGATTGGCATTATTCCCAAAGGTCAGATTCTCTACCTGTCACTGTATGGCATTTCTCCATGGGCGTCAGAGGCACTCAAATGTACTTTTCCACCAATCATTGAGTCTGCTCAGAGCACATCATGAACTTAGCTAATGCTTTTGCAAAAAAGTTCAACCTTTCACCTTATATCTGACACATAAAACACTGAGGCTTGGTATAAACCATAAAGAATGTGAATTCACTAGATAGGATTGCTAAGAACATTGAAAAATGAAGTAAAGTTTGGGGAATCCTTATTTGAGAGCCTATTCAAAGTAGAAGATGCAAAACATTAAGACTTAAATTGCTTCCAGAGAAAAGACATTAAAGGTTCATATAAAAATGTAACAGCATAGGCAGAATTCGATGTTCTGAAAACATCACTTCCTCAGCACATGCTACAGCTCCCCCTGCTGTGTACCCCAATCTCTTCTTCAGCCCCAAAGACTTAGAGCCAAGTCTTCTGCAGTCCCCCAGCTCAGACTAACAAAGAGGTTCTGAGAGTTGTGGGTAACTGAATTTAACCCACTCTATGCCAGGCAATGTGCTAAGAATTATGGTAGAAGATATACACATGGTTTCTGCACTCAAGGGATTTGGTTGCAGTCTGATGAAGTAAATCTTATTAATCTACCTAGTGAAAATAAACCAAGACTCATCCAAATTACAATGTCTCTCTTGCATAATCCAAAAATCATTTGCATAAATATATCCTGAGACACTTTATTGAAATGCATATCTTCCCGAGCCCCATTTCAAACTTCTGATTCAGAATATCTGACAGACAGGACTGAAAACCTATAATTTAACAAACTCCCTGAATGACTCTTACACCTATTAAGCTTTGAGAATCACTAATACATCAGATCATGAGAGTAATCACCATACAGAAGTCCCATGCTGCCCCTTTTTTGACTGAAGGGTGAAAGGCAACTTAGAGTGTTTCACCAGCAGTGCCTGAGTCAGCCAGAGGCATTATGATAATGAGTCCACAGCAGAAAATAAAGAAGTTAGGCAAAGGGACACACAGCATTCAAGCCCTCCAAAAGGCATTGAGGAAGTCAAGCGATCTCAATCACTACCAGGACAGGCCAGAAGTGACTCTCAGTGCACAGCACATTCCTAACTGGCACTGGGGAGAAGGAAGCTTTGCAGCTCAAATGACCCTTTGCAGGTCCTTCTGCACATATTGCTGAGGTCATTATCCTTTTCCTCTGATGTTGCTGATCTCTAGATCAAGAGCACACGGGTGAGACAACACATGCCCTGGCACCTGTACGCAGTACCTGGAGAACTTGCTGCATCTGCCTCTCTGTTACCCTTTCTCTTTCTCTACAGCACCCTCCAGAGCTGGTCCCAACCAAAATGGTAGCACGCACACGCATGCACACTAATGTTTTCACCCTCTGAAATAGTCATTTTATCTCAATACCAGTTTTCACATCTCTCCTGCCTTGCCCCCAACTTCTCTTCTCTTGACTGGTGTCCACAAAGACTTTGGGATCAGAAGACCTGGATTTGAGTTTGCTCTCCCATTTGATAACTGAGTGAACTGGAGTCTTCCCCGCAACTCCCTTGACTCTCCATTTCCTTGTATGTAAAGTGGGTGTGATAATAATCCTTGTAAGATTATTGCGAGGGTCAGACGATGCACTGGATGTGAGAGTAGAGCTTTGTAAACGTACGAAGTGCAACAGCTACTACACTGGAGAAGAAACTGTGATGCTGTGAAGGACTCTGACTACATGATGGTGACACTGGTCACAGAGACTGGCCGAGGGTGGACACAGGCCTCAGGAGCCGCTGCTGTGGAATGGACCATGAAAGCCTCCATCACAAGTGACGGTGAACAAGGAGCCATCGGCGGCTTTCATGGGCAATCTGGAATACACTCAAAGAGGTCAGCACTTAAAAATGGGAAAAAGAATACAAAAAACTTGGAGGGAGAAAACAGCAAAGCAAAAGGCTGAGCAGGCAGAATCTGTTGAAGAGAAAGAAGGTGGCAGCGGGAGGGGAATGACAAATGATATCAAAGGCACCACCACGGGGAAGCCCGAGAGGGGAAATAACAGACTCCTGCTGCTGGGGGGAATAGAAAATCAGGGTGTTCAACCTACACTAACCCAGATGACCCAGTTCCTAAACAACTGTCTTTCCTTTCCTTCATGACACCATACAATGAAACTTCTATTCCCCCTCAATTTATTGTGTATACGTAAAACAGACCTTGTCACCTAGGAGACTCCAATGGATCTCTGCCTTTGGCCTGAAAAAGTCTGACACTTAGAAGGTAAATTTTGTTCTTTGAAGTCATGATCTTCTTTTGTTTGGCCCAGAACCCTTGGACCATTCACTAATAGTAACTTTCAAAAAAAACTGAAATTAAAAAAATATGCCTGAATTGACTAAATATTTAAATATGATCACAGCTAGATTTGAAAAATGACATTCATGCTGTGGAGAAACCCCAAGAAAATATTAGTAAGCTCTTTGTTTTGACTTTCAGATCTGCTTGAGGAAACTACATTTATCGCTGTCTCAGAATGATGTATATAAACACATAAAACAAGATCTCCTAAGAGGGAATCCACAGATTGGCTTTAGGAAATCTGTAAACTCCATAAAATTGTACAAATAAGTTGTAATTTACATGCATTTTTTTTGTCCATGAATTTCATCAAATTCACCAAAATATCTCACCACTGAGTTAGATGTTCCTAAATATTTTCTTTCCGGGACCCGTTTGACCTCTGAGTCTATTTTACAAATTTAATTGTCTTTCATTGGTCATCCCCATAGCTTGAGTTTCAATTCTAAATAATGTCACTCTTTTCTTGCCTCTTCCTCAAGTCACTTTTTTTCTTTCTCTGTTAATGTGTCTCTCCTTCTTTGTTGATCTCATTCCTTCTTTTTCTTCTTGTTCCTTTTCTAATTTCCCTCTCTCTCCTATCCTTAGTTAAGCCCACCAGTGACCTCCGTGTTTCTCATCTCTCAAAGCTAAAGGTGCTACTGCCCATTTAAAATATTCTTCTAGGCCAGGCACGGTAACTTATGCCTGTAATCCAAGCACTTTGGGAGGCCGAGGCTGGCAGATCACAAGGGCAAGAGACTGAGACCATCCTGGCCAACATGGTGAAACCCTGTCTCTACTAAAAATACAAAAATTAGCTGGGCATGGTGATGCGCACCTGTAGTCTCAGCTACTCAGGAGGCTGAGGCAGGAGAATCACTTGAACCCAGGAGGCAGAGGTTGCAATGAGCTGAGATCGTGCCACTGCACTCCAGCCTGGCGACAGAATGAGACTCCGTTTCAAAAAAAAAAAACAATCTATCTAGGTCTTAGTCCTTCTCTACCAAACTCCACATTCTTTTACATTTATTTCTACCCTCCATCAAATGCCTGGAGAGTCACAGTGTGAGTCATTGTGATATTAATAGTGTTGTCCTTCATGAAGGAAGATGACATCACTAATCCACCATCAGTGGGACATGTGCCCTTGAGCAATTTTCTCTACAGTAGGAGCAAGTGAGTATTACTGTCTTCCCATGCCTCAGCTCATGCCCCTAAAAACAATCTCAAGAAAATCCTAAGCTGAGATTTGAGGTAAAGCAAGTAGATCCAGAATAGAAAGAAACCAACTTTACTGACTCATAAGATTTTGTTCCAGGCACAAAGAGTCTCAGGAGGCCCATATTCCAAACTAGTAATAACCAGAGTCTTTCAACTGAAATTGATTTTGTTTATGCTTAGATTTGATTATGCATCTCTAATTTGAAAGAATCAGGTGCACAGTAATGACGAAGTTACCAGTCAGCAAGTACATAGTAGGTGTATTACATCATCTCTAATTCGCTCATCTTTGGGAAAATGATATTCACAGAGATTAAGTAATTTGAAAAAGCCACATAGCTAGTAAGTGATAAACCCAGGATTTGAATCTACTCTTCTTTCATTACACTGCACTGACACGTGTGTTATAGCTTCTGTTCCTTTCTTCTTGGAAGCTGATAAAATGAGCCCAGCTGGTAGCAGAGAAGAGCCCAGCAGCAACTTAAGTGACGAAGAGGTCCTCCTCTGGCTGACCTTCCATTTCACGGCCAGTTTCCTACCTCAAGCCTGAGATGCTTTCAGTAACTGGAGATCTGATGACTAATGCCTGTCCTCAGAGTTTTAAGTGATATTTTCGTAACATGCTATCCTATCCCTGGCAAGGAAGTAGGATCCATTTTTTGCCTGTCTTTACTAAACTCTTACCTGCTCTAATTACTTTGATCAGCTGGTGCAGGAAATAGCTGAGACAACCTAGGAACAGTTTGTTTCCTTTCTGTCATGCCTGGACAATGATCTTTTCTTGATTGGAGCCAGGTATGCCATCCTTGTGCTCCAAGATCAAGTGAGACTAGTAAACACTGGTCTTCTACTATGCTCTGTCTGCGTTTTGTATATGCCCTCCTCCTTGCAACGCTATGCCAATTGCTGAAATGGAATTTCAGAAGAGGTCTACTGACTTCAGAGACCATATGTTCCATCACTACTCTATATTGTTCCCAAAATTCTAAGAGGGAAAATTTGAGGAAAGAGGGGGAAGGAGTTTCTTCTAAATGTAGGTCAGTTTCCCTGGTTGGAGATTAGAGAGACTCTCGATTAATTCTATAAATATTTGTTGGATGGTTACTACATCCTAGCCTCTCTGCTGAGTTGTAAGTCTATAGATGTATTTTTAAAAATATATATTAAATCTAGCTCAAGAGACAGACATACAAGGAAAAAGACTTTTAAAATTAACTGAGGGGGGAAAATGATTGCAATAGAAGCATGAGCAACGTGTTAACAGAAGTCGAGAGGAAGAAACTAAGAGAATCTGGACAGGATCCTTTCGGAGGCTGGTCCTGGGAGGGGGTGAAGAGGATTTCTGTAGCTGGGAGAAAAACAGGAAGGATTTTTTCCACTGAGGATTCACCAGAACTATTAATAATCATAGCTATCATTGTTTAATGCATACCATGTACCTGACATTGTTCAAGGTACATTCTATGTATTTATTTATTTAACTCTGATAAAAATCTCAAAAATTAATATTATTTTCTCCATTTAGCACATCAAAGACATAAGGTTCTTGAAGGTTAAATAGCTTGGCTAAATGCCTGGGCTGGCTGAGGGGGTCTTTGTCTCAAAACCATGAACTTTCTTAATACCTGACATTACCTCCACATCACCTTTGTGATGTGCTTGATAGATGTGGATGCCATCCTTGTACAGGAACCACATTAATCAGTCTATTAATTTTTGTTGTTTATTTAAATAAGATTTTCTTCACAGTCTAAGAAAAGAAACAGAAACAAGAAGCAGCTCAGTACTAGCCAAGACATACTAATAAAATAATAACAATTATTTATCAGTACTATTATATTTCTTAGTATGTATTGAGCTTTACTCTGTCAAATAGTGTTCCAAGTACCTTTCAGGTATTAATATAAAACTATTCTATAATGTAATTTCTATTATGACTCCTGGCTCACAGAGATGAGGACATCAGTACATACCCAGGTGACAGGGTATAGGTTGATCTCGTATCTCATGTACACTATATGCTTCCTTTTCGGGTGGTGGGGGAGACCATTTTATCTAAAGCTGATTTCATTTGTCATAGCCAACCTTTACTCCTATCCTAGATGCTTCCTTCCTTGGCATTCTTTTTTACTTAAATGAAAGCTCCAAATCTGTTTACCTCTGAATTATGTCTATTAGTGTCCCTGGGCAAATGGATTTCATTGTAGTTCAAACCAGGCTCTGCTGACTGAGGATTTCCAGGGTCCCTAAGTTCCCTCTGGTGTAAAGGGCAGTGGTTTGACTTACATAGAATGGCTGCCAGACTGGCTTAGAACACATTTGAATGTTTAAAATACCTGTGGCAGTCAAAGGCCAGCCTGCCAGATGAATGCTGACTGGCAGGAAGAGCAGACATTCCAAATAAAGTGCTGTCTGTCTTCAACCCCCAGTTCTCATCCAGGATTGAACTCAAAGCTTGGAGCAAACAGCCAAGAGCTTCAAGAGCTTTGTGTGAGGCAAGAAAAAAATGAGGACAAGAAGAGAGATGATGGTGCACCCTTTCCTCTCTGAACCTCCAGCCCAGCTAGAGAAAACACACAGCCAGGCTAACTTCTGTCACTTGCAATGCACAGCTACTAACCTCCCTGAGCCCTTTTGTGGTACCTTCTCATTCTATTATGTATATCTAATTCATTCAATCTCCCTCTCTTCAAGACAAGAATTTCACACCTTTTCCTCCCACTTCAAACTACAACAATTCCTCACCTTATATTCACAGCTGATAACAGAACACCCATGTGCTCCCATCTACCAGTCTATCTATAGGCACTGTCTTCACTCTTGTTACAATGCATGAACTCCGTGCTTTTAGCTGTAGTCAACCTCAATATATGTGCTCTGAGTTCCATTCCCTTTTACCTTCTCAAGGATTTCCCTCTCTCCCATGTTTCATCTCTTTACTACATAATGAATTCTATTTGCCCACAAACATAACTGACAAAAACAACCAATGGGGAAAGGATTCCCCTGTTTAATAAATGGTGTTGGGATAACTGGCTAGCCATGTGCAGAAAGCTGAAACTGGACCCCTTCCTTACACCTTACACTAAAATTAGCTCTAGATGGATTAAAGATTTAAACATAAGACCTAACACCATAAAAACCCTAGAAGAAAACCTAGGCAAAACCATTCAGGACACAGGCATAGGCAAGGACTTCATGACTAAAACACCAAAAGCATTGGCAACAAAAGCCAAAATAAACAAATGGAATCTAATTAAACTCCAGAGCTTCTGCACAGTAAAAGAAATAATCATTAGGGTGAACTGGCAACCAACAGAGTGGGAAAACAATTTTGCAATCTACTCATCTGACAAAGGGCTAATATCCAGAATCTACAAAGAACAAAAACAGATTTACAAGAAAAAAGCAAACCCACCCAAAAGTGGGAGAAGTATATGAACAGACATTTTTCAAAAGAAGACATATATGAGGCCAACAGACGTGAAAAAATGCTCATCATCAGTGATTATTAGAGAAATGCAAATCAAAACCACACTGAGATACCACCTCATGCCAGTCAGAATGGCGATCATTAAAAAATCTGGAGACAACAGATGCTGGAGAGGATGTGGAGAAATAGGAACACTTTTACACTGTTGGTGGGAGTGTAAACTAGTTCAACCATTGTGGAAGACAGTGTGGCGATTCCTCAAGGATATAGAACCAGAAATACCATTGGACCCAGCAATCCCATTACTAGGTATATACCCAAAGGATTATAAATCATTCTATTGTAAAGACACATGCACATGTATATTCATAGCAGCACTGTTTACAGTAGCAAAGACCTGGAAACAACCCAAATGCCAATCGATGATAGACTGGACAAGGAAAATGTGGCACATATACACCATGGAATACTATGCAGCCATAAAAAATGATGAGTTCGTGTCCTTTGTAGGGACATGGATGAATCTGGAAACCATCATTCTCAGCAAACTGACATAAGAACAGAAAATCAAACACCACATATTCTCACTCATAGGTGGGTATTGAACAATGAGAACGCATGGACACAGGGAGGGGAGCATCACCCACTAGGGTCTGTTGGAGGGGGGGGTCAAGGGAGGGACAGCAGGGGGCTGGGAGGTCGGGGAGGGGATAACATGAGGAGAATTGCCAGGTGTAGGTGACAGGGGGATGGACGCACAAACCACCTTGCCATGTGTGTACCTATGCAACAATCCTGCGTGATGTGCACATGTACCCCAGAACCTAAAGTACAATAAAAAATAAAAACAAAAATTACTTTAAAGTAACAACAACATTTCATGAGGTGACTATGAGGATTAAAGTAAACTTCACAGTGCTTTGTAAATGATAAAGTCCTGTATGTTTTAACTACTTCTGTTGCTAGTGAACCAAAATAGGAGATTGCTTTAGAAGACCTTCCTGAGGAGTCAGATCACTGTTTTCATACATTAAAAATATTTACTGAGCACTATGTACCAGGGGGCATGTGACGTCAGTGCCCTCAGGGAGTTTACGGTCTGTGACAGAAGATAGCACGTTGCCAGGCGATTACAGCAGGGCCCTTGACTCTCAACTGTGGACCTTGCCTGCAGCCTGGGAATCTCCTGGGGGCTTGTTAGAAGTACAGGATGTGAGGCCTTTCCCTGAACATACCAAATGGGAACCTGCATTTCAGCAACATCTGGTGATTTACTTGCTGCTATTGAGAGTGGCAGAGGAAACATTGTGTGCAGCGGGCGGCTCCTTATTTGTTTGCAGGGTCTCAAGGAAAGCTCCCATCAGAAAGTGACAGTTAAGCAGGGGCCTTAAGACCCACAGCCAGCTGCCTGAATTTCAGCAGGGACTGAGTGTAGCAGGGTTTGCTGTCCACTCTCTGAGTGGTCCTGCTCCCTCTCTTCTCCCCACCACTCACCCACACTCCAGGCCTGGCACTATCAGGCACTCCTCACACACTACGGTGAGGAGAAAAGCCCTCCGGCCCAGTGAATTCCTTCTTAAAATGGCATCTACCCCTTGTGGAAAGCAAGTGAGTCTTTTGGAAGGGTTTTTCTATAATGTGTCGCTTGAATAGAGGGATGGCTGATGACTTGATGAATTATACACTGAACTCTGACTTTTAGGCACTAAATATAAACTGTGCACATGCTGGAAGAGCTAAATTTAGCGGTGCTGACATAGGCGGGGAGGTAGGGGCTGTGGGGGCCTCTCCCGGGACAGGCTGGAAGTGGCCAGAGTGATGCCCCAGCAGCTGCTGCAGCCCAGGGTTAATTTATGATCCTGTCAGGGAAGGAGGTGTTCTGGCAATTTCATCCCAGGCTGATTTGTGTTTAGAGGGGTTGGTTGGGAGTCATTTTTCTGTTTTTCAAAAATAATAATGACAAATGTAGATTGGGAAGATGTCTGCCTCCAGCTGATCTGTTTCTCCTATTTGGGTTATAGCACCGGTTGTCCTCAGGCTGGGCTCGGATCTCCCGGTGGTTATTTCTAATTCCATCCCGTGCTGCCCCAGATCTCTTTGTTTAGTAGAGAAGGCTCTAATTATTTAGATTGAAGGTCAGAATGAGAGTGAATCTCTAATGCTGCCAAACTGCAATGCTCCAAAGTGCTCTTTCTGGCTAAAACTCCCGATCGTCTGGTGCACTTTGGGGAAAGCCACTTAGCTGCTCATCTTGGTTGAGGTTGGAGTGAAGGCAGGAAGAAACAAGACTCCTTGACCTCTTACCTCTCTCCAGCAGTGTGAGAAGAGAGCATTAGCGCAGCACTTAGCCTGCCCTGGCAGACAGCAGACAGTGGACACAGGGTGGCATTATTTCAGAACACAAAGTGGGTCTGCTAGCCCTCCATCTCCACCGCCACTCTGGCTGCCACTGTGGATAGGGAAGCCACAAGCAGCATCCATGGGCCATTTCCCCTTCGTTATCAAGAAGCCATGTTTCCCTCCTGGGGTAAGATAGAGATAGCTCATCTACATATTGATTACTGTCTTTGGGTAATGACAACTGGAAATAGGCTCTGAACTCCCTCTACAGTCACTTTCCGTTAATTAGACTTAATTATGTGGCCCAAGCAAGGAAGAGAGAGCTCCTTTGCCAGTCCATGAATAAATCATACTGGATTTACTCCACTGTGTTTTCCCTCACTTCTCCCTGGTTCCCCCAAATTCAAAAGGAATAGAGAAACACTGTGGTCAATTCACCGTATCACTCAGTATCTCAAACCAAGAGCCTCTGTGTCTGCCATCTCTCCCTCCCCCTCCCTCCTCCTAGTGGTGACTGAGAAACTGGCTGGTCTCACCTTCAAAGAAAGGAGGAAAGACAGCATTTGGCCCACTGGTTATTTAAGTGTCCTCGTCCGCATGAGTTTGGAGGTAACACTCAAAGTGATCGACACCAGGGAGCTCCTGGGCCTTGCTTTGGGGAAACAAAGCTGACTCTCTCCTGGAAAGTAAGGACAGACTCAGCCTGGGTTCTTGGAGAAAACTTTCCAGGGAGCCCTAATCATGCTCATTTTTAGCATCCCTACTAGCCCGTGATTAGATCCAAAGTGGTTTAAAAAGTCACGGAGATCTTCTGCTATTTTATGATTGGAGCCTGACTTTTTTTTTTTTTTTTTTTTTTTTTGTTTTTTGTTTGTTTGCTTGTTTGTTTTGTTTTGAGACAGAGTCTCACTCTGCTGCCCAGGCTGGCGTGCAGTGGCGTGATCTCAGCTCACTGCAACCTCTGCCTCCTGGGTTCAAGCAATTCTTCTGCCTCAGCCTCCTGAGTAGCTGGGACTACAGGCGCATGCCACCATGCCCAGCTAATTTTTGTATTTTTAGTAGAGACGGGGTTTCACCATATTGGCCAGGCTGGTCTCAAACTCCTGACCTCATGATCTGCCTGCCTTGGCCTCCCAAAGTACGGGGATTACAGGCGTGAGCCACCGTGCCCAGCCTAAACATGTTAATATGAACATGGCTCAGGGACTTGTGATGGGCACTCCTGGAGCCCCAGAAAGAAGTCAGAGGAGAGAGCTACCCTGTTCTGTGGCCCAGCAGCTTAGTGTCCATCAAACTCCCTGGGGTCTAGATCTCTCCAGTCCTCCTGGGTTTCCTATTACAGGCCCTGGAGATTTGTGGCATGATTTCTCTCTCAAGCCTGCAATGCCACTGGAAGAGGAGTTATCAGGCCATGGAGTCTCTCTGAGAAGTCAGCAAAAAGCAGCCTCTGATACCAGCCCTCACTTCAGTGGCCTCTACATGTCTCACACCTGATGGATGGTGGTCTTGAACCTAGGAATCCAGGGTGTGTGACAAGATAACGACACATATGCAGATTCTCTTTATTTTATAGAATCAACTGACAAGTATACTTTTCACTAAATAAACTCTCCTATCTCTAACTCCAAAGGTATTTTCTCTTTTGATTTGCCTTGAATTATGAGGGTCTGGGGGCTGTTTCGGTGAGGGGATGAGCGTTGGCTAGCAGACTCTGGGGGGGTCATCTGATTCCACAGGGTGTGCACCTTTGACTGTTTTCATTCACTAGCTAATTTTACAACTCCGAAGGAATAGAATTTGAGTTTTAGAAAACAGAGTAAATGATTCTTATCTAGAGAAATGCAGGTAGATTGGTAGAAATTTGATTTTCATCCTGTAAAAAAAGATAACTCCAAATATCTTACTTTATTGCATTGTAGGCTATTAATGAGTTTTCTATCTTTTTACCAAATTCATTTCAGCATTCCTGCTTGTGTGTGTTTGTGTATTCTTCAAATTCTCCTTGAACTCATTTTAGCATCTTACTCATTCCCTAATTAATTAATGGGTTAAGTAAAATTTTTGACATTTATTCATGTTACATTTGCATGTGAGTCATGATTTTATCTTTTTGCAAATTGTACTTTAGCATAACTTTTTGGCTTAATGTTAACAGCTATTTTATCAAATTAGTAATCACTCACTATATCAAATTAACTTTCCGTTTTTTTAAAAAGTGGCAAGAAAGAAAAAATTATCTGTTCATATTAGCCTAAATTATGTGCCACAGAATGTTAGAACAGAAGGCTTTTCTGTGGTTTCCTAACTCATGATAAATAAGGGAAGAAGATATTCAGAGTTATTCTTGTGTATTTTCCAGGTATCTTTATATATGTTTTCTAATTTATATCTCACAGCATCCTTGTGATGTAACTGATACTGTTTCCATTATTATTAGAAGACACTCTCTGACAGCCACTATTTTAAGCTTTCTGCATGTATTGACATATTGCATTATTACAGTAACCTTATGAGATAGGTGCTATTATTATTCCCGTATTTCAGATGAAGAAACTGAGGCACCAGGTAGTTAAGCAGTCTACTCAAGATCACACGGTATTTGGTGATTTCTCGATTCAAGCCCAGACAGTTTAACCTCAGAACCTGTGCTCCTTAAGTACTTTTTATTTAATCCCTGTTTTACAGATGCAAAAACAGATGGCAAGTGGGGTTACTTGCCCAACATCACAAAGCATGTAAATGGCAGTGCCAAGATTTGAGCCCAGGTCTGTCTGATTTTAAAGGCAAGCTCTCTTTACTAGATCAAAAAGAGAGTAAATATATTGAAATTGGATAAAAACTTAGATGTACCTCCACCCTTCACCCTATTGAAAACCCCACTGGATTTAGAGGTCATAAAACATAATTCATATCCTATTCCTGCAAAGCAGTAAATTGGCTGGAAGGAAATATATATTAGGTATTTGAACTTGTAGAAACACACACACACACACACACACACACACACACTTTGCATCTTTCTCGAGGTGTTCAGGTACCATGTTCGGCTGGATGCTTTATCTATCTGAGCTCTTGTCCTATTTTTTATCATTATCCTGCAAGCCACAGAGAGCAGCAACATTCCCTGAAGGACTTAGCCTAGTTCCTTACGAAGAATAAGCTCAAATAAGGATTGTGGGGGGGTTGGGGCAGACTGTCGTTAGGTGGAGGTGGCCACTCAGCTGAGATGCTGAGCATCCTCAAACATGATGACTCCAGCAGAGACATCTGCCCATCACCCCACTGAGACATCAAGGAGAGCTATTATTTACTAGGTGCTGGGTGGGCCCATGGTTTAGGAAAGTCCAAGATGGGAAGGAGTCTGGCTGAGATTATAAGGAAGAAAGAATATGAAGGATGGGGGGCAGAGTGGGATGGGGTGGTGGGGGAGGAAGGAGGTAGATTGAGCCGACAGAAAAGGAGAAGCCCATAAAGTGAAACTGTTCAGCTAATCAGTTACAGGGGCCTGCTGCTTTAATACCTCAACCCTCCACCGCAGCTCCAGGGCCTCTGTCTGGACTTTCCCTCTCCCCTCTGTCTCCTCAGCAATCTACCACACTTCATCCCCCAGCCATTGTCACAAACAAGCCCTAGTAAGGCAGTTTTCCCCACCATTCCCAGCCCTCCCCTCTGAATGTGGCCAAATGAGGGCTCTATGCCCCAGCACCACCCCTAGAAGCTCCTAAGCTGCCCCCCTCCGTGCCTGCCGCAGGCTCTCGGACTGGCTCTGCACTGCATCGTGCAGTCGCTGCACCTCCATATGCTGTGAACTCAGCCTAGCTCTCCAAGCTCTGATCTGCACTGCGGCGCCGCCCCCGCATGTCTTCCCATTCTCCACTCTGCGCTACTGCTTGCAGCTTACATAACCCCCTGCACACATGCAGTGAATTCATCTCTATCATTAAAACCCCTGGCGAGGCAGTGAAAGCTGAAATGCTACTAGGTTGTCCTCCTCTCTGGAGCTGTCAAATCGTCATGCCCCGAAACAACAAATTCAGCACAGCAAATACTCTGTGACAGGTCAGAAAGGCAGCCTGATCTAACCATGGACAGCGAACTCTCTTCCTAAGAAAACAGGGACACTTGAGAAGGAGGCCTCTGAGTCAGTGCTTTGACCTGTCTGCTAGCACAGTGCCTCACCCAACCTGCTGCGACAATCACCAGCCGGGTAAAGCCAGCCAAAATCATCAAATCTACTTTGCTAAGAGAAATTAAGGACAAACTGGTTTGTGCTGAATTTTCTCAATTACTTCACCTCATAGACTGACCTTGTCAGTAATTGCTTCCCGTCTGGCTTTACTAGAATGTTCTACAGTGAAAATATTAAGAATTTTCCCTGGGGCCATGAGCTAGTCCCAGTTTCCCGCTGGTGAGAGTGAACGGCACCAACGTCTCCTCCTCTTGCTTCTGACCGGCCACAGCCACTCTCTTCCTTTCCTGGGTTTCAAGTCTCACCCCAAGAAGCCCAGGACCTAAAAAAATCTGCATTTCACCTTCATGGGGATTCTCCTTGTCTTACAGACAAAAGACCATCAAGCCAATTCACCAATCCATCTGCCTTTGTTGGATGGAACTGAGCCACAGAATGTCTTTCTAGTGAGGACAAAGCATTTTATAGGGTTGGGTTCGTCACCTGCAGAGGCAGAAGAAGAAACTGCTTACAATTAACACAACATGCCTAGGCTGGGAAAGCCAAAAAAGCCACATCACCCTCTGCCCAGGACTAATTGCTAAGATTCACGTTTGCTGTGATCCAGAGACCAACCCCAGCAGGATCCAGTTCTCAAAAGCTAGTATTAAATGTAGGAACAGAAGGGGCATGGATTCAAGGAGGGGAACTAATGAAGAAAATTAGGACCATGGTAGGGTGACCGACCACCCCAATTTGCACTAGATTTAAGGGAGGACACAGACTTTCAGCCAGGAAAGTTCTGGGCAGACTGGGCCAAGTTGGTCCCAAAAGCAAGGGTAGAAGTGGTAAAGCAATGTCTTCCTGGCAACTTGAACTTTCAATTAAAAATAAACACGTTTTTCTTTCCAAAGTATACATGAAAGTATTTGCTTCTTGGGACTGGCAAGGAAGAGGACAACTCCTTATGAATATTTTAGAAACCTGATAAGCAGAACCTGATTGGGAATGTAAACAAGACAGCATTACAGGAAAAGGTGTCAAGAAATCTAATTGGCTAATAATGTTCAGGACATTTAATCTTCAGCTATGTCTTGTTTATGCCAGTTAGAGTGGCATAAGTCATGAAAAAGGACTCCATATCCAGGATGGCATCCACACACTCCGCTCTTGGCTGTCCATCCCCCACATGAAACTTAGAATAGTAACAGCCACCTTCTGCATGGCATTTACTGGGCATTGGACGTGGTCTCCTAGAAGCAGTCAGCTGCAACCTAATGGAAAGAGCCCTGGTCTTGAAGTCAGGACACCTGAGTTCTATTTTCATCTTGGTCCCCTCTGATTGGATGACCTTAGACAAGCACTAACCTTCCCTAAGCTATAAAAGATGGAAAACATTTTCTGCCCTCTTCTTCCCCATATTGTTGTGAGGATTAAACAGGTAGAAAGGGCTTCCAGTGACTCTTAAAGTATTAGGCCCAGAACAATTCCCAGGATGTCTTAATTCCTAATTTCCCATGCTGATTCACACTGTGCCCCAGTGTTTAGAGTCATTGTATCCACTCTAGATAAATACTTAATATTTTGGGTATCTTCTCCTTGTGGGTCTTCATCTTATTGAATAGAGCACCTCGAACACTGAAGTCACTGAAGTCAAATCTCTTTCCAGGTCTGTTTTGGCTGAATTCATACACTGCAAACAACTATTCAGTCAGATATTCAGATGCCTGAAGTGGAGGTGAGGTGAAGGCCAATCTTATCCAGAGGGTAAAAGTCTACAGTGACAGCTAGGGTAAGGACACCTGTAGATCAGTGACTTCAGAAGGATTTCCAAGGCTTGAATTCCTAAGAGGATCAACACCTGAACCTTGAGCAGGGCATCTAAGGACTTCGGTACCAATGTTGGCTCCG
The DNA here is from genome assembly GCA_036589455.1 of Ateles fusciceps. Taxonomy (NCBI): domain Eukaryota; kingdom Metazoa; phylum Chordata; class Mammalia; order Primates; family Atelidae; genus Ateles; species Ateles fusciceps. Next base: position 1,271,687 of record JAZHEH010002441.1, read on the forward strand.
CAACTCACTAAGTAGGTTCTCTAAACTTCAGCTTTATCATCATTAAAGCAAGATCGGGTCAAATAGGGGTCAGGTGGGTTCAGGGATTACTAGATATTCTGCCCACTTTCGTGGGCTATGAGGATTAAATGAGATATGGCAATCCTTTGTAAACTATAAAATGTAATAATACTATTTGTCTTAGTCTGTTTAGTGTTGCTATAACAGAATACCTGAGCTTGAGTAATTTATAAGGAAAAGAAGTTTATTAACTCATGGTTCTACAGGCTGTACAAGAAGCATGGTGGCAGCACCTGCTCGGCTTCTGGTAAGGGCTTTGGAGCTGCATTATAACGTGATGGAGGTCAGAGGGGGAAGCAGACACCTGCAAACAGGCAAAACTTGAGAGGCATCCTGGCTTTATAAAAACCACTCCTGTGGGAACATTCCCACAAGAACTAATCCAGTCGGCCAGAGGGAGAATCACTCACTACCATGAGAACAGCATCAAGCCATTCATGAGGGATTTTCCCCTATGGCCCAAACACCTCCTACTAGGACCCGCTTATCAACACCAGCACCTTGGGGAAGAAATTTCAACGTAAGATTTGATGGGGACCAACCCCAATCATAACCCCATTTAAATGTGAAAGAGTAAAGCAAATGTTTTTTATTATGGCAAAATATATACAATAAAATTTGTAATTTTAACCATTTTAGGTGTATAATTTAGCGGCATTAATTACATTCATATTATGCATTCATCATCACCATCTTTCTTCACAACTATTTAATCACACCTAATAGAAACTCTGTACCCATTAAACTATAACTCCCTTTCCCCCTCCCCTAGGCCACTGGTAATCTCTAATCTACATTCTTTCTATAAATTTGCCTATTCTAGATATTTATGTAAGTGGAATTATACGATATTTGTCCTATGGTGTCTGGCTTATTTCATTATGTATAGTGTATTTAGGTTTCATTCACATGGTAGCATACAACGGAACTTCATTCTTTTCAGGGTTGACTAATATTCCGTTGTACATATGTGCCACATTTGCTTATTGATTCATGTGCTGCTGGATCATTGGGTTGTTTCCACCTCTGGCTATTGTGAATAATGCTGCAATGAATGTTGACATACAAGTATATGTTTGAGTTCTTGTTTTCAATTCTTTTTCAGAGTGGAATTTCTTGATCATACTGTAATTCTATGGTTAGCTCTTTGAGGAACCACCAAACTATAATATTTTCTATAAAGACTGCATCATTTTACATTCTCCCCAGCTGTGTATGAGAATTCTAGTTTTTCCACATCCTCACCAATACTTGGTCTTTTCTGATTTTTTTTTTTTATAGCCATCCCAGTAGATGTGGTATATAGATTTTTTTAAGGCACATTCTAGTAATACAATCCTCAGGCAAAAACCCTCAATCAATGTATGTATCTGAATTGGGTATCCAATTGGGTATCCACAAATTGCTTCATTTAGAAAACGCTTCTTGAGTAAGGCACACTGCATATGTACATGGTTCAGGTGAAAAATGAGAAAGCTAGAAATAAACATGGATGTGAAACTAAATAGGAAAGTTTTTCCCAACCAATTAGACAGCAGAAAGACCATTTGCCAAGTGGTTATGAGTTATAAGCGACACTTCTGGGATTCATTGCTCAACATACCTGTTATTTGTTTAAGGTTGCTAGTCAATAAAGCTTATGTCGCCATCTCTACTCATCTCACCAGTAACTTATGAAATTATATTACCTTAATTTTTTGCTGTTATGCATTTTATGAGATGTACAAGATACATACAGTACCATGGTGAAACCCTGCCTCTGTAAACTGCCCTGAGCCCACTGATGTATACCTTCCATTAAAGTTCCCTGGAATGGTCAAACTAGGTTTTTTATTTGGAAAATGGAGGTTGTATTCATTGTTTTTATTTCCCTCTTTCTCAGTTTCTTTGCTTCCTTGTGTTTTAGTACACTTCCACCTTTCTTTTGTCAAGGAAAAGATGTGAAACAAATCTTCAGGCTCACAACTTAACAGCTGCATTTGAGTGTTTATTCTCAGATTAATTAATGGCCAGACAGAGAGGCTGGGCTAGGAAAGAAAGTAGGAGAAACTTCAGCCACTTGAAGTCCAAAATGAATTTGAAGTATCTCTGAAACCATAATCTATGTCAAAGGAAAATCAGACTATAATTAAAAGAAAGAAAGAAATAGGCCATTATCCACAACATTGTGTTTACCATGTAAAAGAGGAACACAGGCTTTCCGGGAAATAAGTAAACTGTTGGTAACTTAAGAACAGACATCATAACTTATATACCTTCATGTGAGAGACTTCTATTTGTTTCTTTATATTTATTCTTTGCTTAACTTCTCTGATTTTTAGATGGAAAACAATTACATCGAATAAAGACTTAATTTCCTACACTTTCTTGCAGCTGAACTTACCTATATTTTTGGGGTTCCCATGCAGCTTCTAGGAAATGTCTTTTGAAGGAAGAAACACGGGAGAGAGATCCAAGATGGCCGATTAGCAGCAGCTCAGGATTGTAGCTCCCACTGAAAGCGCAGAGAGTGAGTGGACGCCACATTTTCAGACGAATTTTAATTGCCCACGGACCAGGAGATTCTCAGCGGAGGAGCCCCACGGGTCGCCAGCGCGACTCTTTTGGCCCGCGCGGCCGTTTTGCAGGTGCCCCAATGCGGCGGTTCTCAGTCCGGAGTATACGGGACTGAGTGCGCTTTCGGTTGGCGTTGGAGCTCCGGGAAGGCAGAATCTCCCATTCAGCTGATTGAAAAGCGGACTGAACCGGGGGAACCAGACCACGAGATTCTCGGGGCAGAGAAACGCCACGAATCTTAACGCCGCTGTTTCAGCTGGTGTAGTGGGTCGCCGCAGGGGAAGGCTGGTCCCCGCCCCACAAAAAAAAAAAAAAGCAGCAATTGGAACTGCTGAGGATTGAGAATTTCACAGCAAGTACAGCTGAACCCGGGAAGGTCCAGCTTTGTTGGGGAGGGACGTCCGCCGAAGGAAAACTAAGAAACAGAAAAAACTTTACCACCAACAAGCTGGTCGTCCACTCAGAGACCTAATCTGAAAGTCAGCAATTACACAGACAACAGGTGGATAAATCCACAAAGATGGGAAGAAACCAGCGCAAAAAGGCTGAAAACACCTGAAATCAGAATGCCTCTCCTCCTACAGAGAATTGCATTTCCTCATCACCAAGGGAACAAGGCCTGATGGAGAATGAATGTGGGGAATTGATAGAATCAGGCTTCAGAAGGTGGATAATAAGAAACTTCTGTGAGCTAAAAGAACATGTTCTAGCCCAATGCAAGGAAACTAACAACCTTGAAAAAAAGTTTGACAAAATGCTAACAAGAATAGACAATTTAAAGAGGAATATAAGTGAATTAATGGAGCTGAAAAACACAATACGAGAACTTCGCGAAGTATGCACAAGTTTTAACAGTCGAATTGATCAAGCAGAAGAAAGGATTTCAGAGGTCAAAGACCAACTTAACGAAATAAAATGAGAAGACAAGATTAGAGAAAAAAGGGTAAAAAGCAATGAGCAAAGTCTCCAAGAAATATGGGACTATGTGAAAAGACCTAATCTACGTTTGATAAGTGTACCTGAATGTGACGAAGAGAATGAATCCAAGCTGGAAAATATTCTTCAGGATATTATCCAGGAAAACTTTCCCCAACCTAGCAAGGCAGGACAATACTCAACTCCAGGTAATACAGAGAACACCACAAAGATATTCCTTAAAAAGAGCAACCCCAAGGCACATAATCATTAGATTCACCACGGTTGAAATGAAGGAGAAAATACGAAGGGCAGTCAGAGAGAAAGGTCAGGTTACCCACGAGGGGAAGCCTATCAGACTCAAAGCAGATCTCTCAGCAGAAACCCTACAAGCCAGAAGAGAGTGAGGGCCAATATTCAACATTCTTAAAGAAAAGAACTTTCAACCCAGAATTTCATATCCAGCCAAAGTGAAGGAAAAATAAAATTTTTTACGAACAAGCAAGTACTCAGGGATTTCATTACCACCAGGCCTGCTTTACAAGAGCTTCTGAAAGAGGCACTATATACAGAAAAGAACAACCAGTATCAGCCATTCCAAAAAACCCATCGGTAGGCTGTATCCAGACCCATCTCACATGCAAGGATATACAGAGACTCAAAACAAAGGGATGGAAGAAGATTTGCCAACCAAATGGAGAGAAAAAAAAAAGCAGGAGTTACAATTTTCATCTCTGATAAAATAGACTTTAAAGTAACAGAAACCAAAAGAGATAAGAAGGACATTGTATAATAGTAGAGGGATCAATTTAATGGGAAGAGCTAACGATCCTAAGTCTATGTGTACCCAATACAGGAGCACCCAGATACATAGGGCAACTTCTTGGTGACTTACGAAGAGACTTGGACTTCCACACAATAATAGTGGGAGACTTTAACACTACATTGTCAATATTGGACAGATCAATGAGACAGAAGGATAACAAGGATACCCGGGACTTGAACTTAGACCTCGAACAAGTAAACTTAATAAACATTTACAGAACTCTCTACTCCAAATCCACAAAACATACATTTTCTTCAGTAACACATCACATCTATTCTAAAATGACCACATGGTTGGAAGTAAATCACTCCCCAGTAATTGCATAGCATTTCATAGGTTTAAATGAAATATTGGTTGGCTGTTTGTTATTTTCCTCCCTTATTCCTTCCTGTCTCCATTGTATAACACAATTATTGGTATAAAAGAGCTTTTCAATACCCATTTTTAGACTGCATTCTAGCCTGGGCAATAGAGCAAGATTCCCGTTCTCTCTCCCTCTTTTTCTTCTTGTTTTTCCCTTTCTTTCATTCTCTTTTTTTTTCTTTCTCTCTTATTCTTTTTTCTTTTCTTTCTTTAAAAAAGAAAAAAGGAAGAAACACATTTTTCTTCCCTTTTCTTCTTCTTGCTGGATGGAATGTGGATGCAAACTTGAGAATTTAAAAAGAAAAAAAAAGAACCTGGGTTCCAGGGATCTCATACCAGCCTTGGCCTGATTAACTACTGATTTTGTCACTAGATGACAGAGAAAAAAAAATCTATCTAGTTTAAACCACTATTATTTTGGTTTTTGGTCACTTGCAGTTAAATCTACTCCTTAGTGATACACCCTTCAACCTCTGGAAGAATACCTTGCAATTGATCAACAGCTGCAATTATCACAATTACAATGTACTAAAGGGATATGTTGGGTCTGTTGCTGTTCTCACATTTTTGGAAGGCTCAGTGTTTTGGAGTCTCAAGGATACAGCAGAGAGAATTGGAGCATGATTCATTTTAATATGGTGAGCAAAACATCCTGAGGGAAATACACACTCATATATACATATACATGCACACACATATAAATATATGTATGCATGTGCACACACACATAAATATAATGTCTCAATAGATAGGCAAAATACCATTCAGTGGAGAGTGCAGTGACCAGGGTACAAATACAGACACTGTCACTGGATGGTAGAAGCATAAATTGGTGTGATCTTTTGGAAGAAATTTTCCAATATGTATCACAGCCTTCTCTAAGAAGAGAATGTGAACAAAGAGCAATGGCGAAAATTTTCATTGTAGCAGTAGATACACAGAAATTTTCTGAACCTAAGGGTTCAAAAAATAAATGCATGTGTTGTGAAGTGTCAGAGCTGACAGTTAACTGGAGTTTTTTTTTTCCATGAGTTGATTTTCATCAAGGAAAGAGTTTCTAAGAGGTTGGACATCAAGCGATAGAAATGAGTAGATGGCAGACAATGAGACATCTGCCTCCGACCAGGCCCATAGGTCAGTCTAGCCACCAGGGGAGAGAGAATCACCCTCAGAGACTAAAGAAACTATTTCCATAAATGAGACATAGAGGCCTGGAAACTCTGTTTACTACTCAAGGAAGAAGTTAGAAGACGTAGTGCAGAGCATTCTTCACTTGGGGAAGAACGTGGGTTGGGTTCAGCATAACACAGATGAAGATGTGCTTTGGCAACCTGAGGGTCTGCAGCTTTGGGAAGATGAGGAGACCTAGTCTAGGGAGACAAGCCAGCATCACCATGCTGGGGTGCCACCATCCGTGGTAGTGGAGAGGTGCTGCCCCCAAGCGGCTGTTTGGACAGTAAGCATCAGCAGGGGGCCAGGAGTGGAAGAGCAGAACATCTGTGAGCTCACCTGGGATATATCTTTTTTTTTAATTGCATTTTAGGTTTTGGGGTACATGTGAAGAACATGCAAGGTTATTGCATGGGTAGACACATGGCAGTGTGATGTGCTGCCTTCCTCCCCCATCACCTATATCTGGTATTTCTCCCCATGCTATCTCTCCCCCAACTCCCCCAGCCCCACTCCCTGGGAGAACTGAAATTGGGTGTGTGGTTAAGATATATGCAGGTGGGCATATGAGCCAGTGAAACGTGTAGCCACAGGCCCCTAAACAACCTAAATGTAGAATGATAAAAAAAAATTAGGCCAGGCGCGGTGGCTCACACCTATAATCCCAGTACTTTGGGAGGCCGAGGCGGGTGGATCACAAGGCCAAGAGATCAAGACCATCCTGGTCAACATGGTGAAACCCTGTCTCTACTAAAAATACAAAAATTAGCTGGGCATCGTGGCACATGCCTGTAGTCCCAGCTACTCGGGAGGCTGAGGCAGGAGAATTGCTTAAACCCAGGAGGTGGAGGTTGTGGTGAGCCGAGATTGTGCCATTGCACTCCAGCCTGGGTAACAAGAGCCAAACTCCATCTCAACAAAAGAAAAACATCATCGTTTGTCTTATAACCTGTGAGCCTGATATTATCTGTAGATGTTCAGTAACCTTTCTGTCCTGCTAAGCTTTCCCCCGTACCACAGGGGCTGAAAGCCTGGAAACCACGTTTCTCAAGTGCTTGTTTGAATATCATCGGGGTGGCACTTGGTGATGTCTGCAGAAGAAAAACGTGGGCCATTGCTTCTAGTAGAAGATATAGATATCAGCAATATGATACCATTTGTCTGCGTGTCAGCAAATGGCTGGTGTGGGGCTTTGCCAGCAGCTCCCAGGTGCTGCAAGCAGCTAAGCTCAGTAGTAGTAGTATCACTGCAATATTTGTGTTTCTAGACCTAGAGCCTTCCTGACCATTGCTTCCTTCCAATGGGAGGCATATACAAAGGTTGTATAAGCCTTATTCCCTATGTCAAATTCCTTTACAGTGAAAAAATTCAGAGAGGCTTCTGTTTTCACAACCAAAATTTAACTGACACAGCACAGCCTGTTGGTTAAGCACCTGAACTCGGTATCATTCAGACTTGGTTCAACCCCAAGATCTGCTTTAATTGTAGTGAAACCTTGAACAAATTCCCTCACCAAACTTTGCCCAGTTTCTTCATCTGCATAATGGGTTCATGAACATGCCTACCTTGTAGGACTGTCACATGGGTTAAATTATATCATATATATTAGCATCCATAAACATTAGATATCATCATCATTGAATATTACATAATAATTACATTAAAGTAGTATAATAGTAGAAGGAAAGGGAAGAAAAAATTCCATGTATAGTATAATCTCAATTACATGAAATACAATGGAAATATACCAAAATATTCTCTCTCTAGGATTTACATATGATTCTATTTTCTTATGTATTTTTTATATTTTTTAAATGATCTAAAAGTATTATATACTATTTTATAAAAAGAATAACATGTAATGTTATTAAAATAGTCCACAGTGAAGTTACATAAATATATATTCAAACCTCAGCACCACTCACAAATTCAATGCCTCATGCAAAGAAACACACTCAAAAAATACTGTTTCCTTGGTATCTAATATTCATCATCTTTCTAAAGATTTTTTCATATCAGTCCAAGACCGAGTAAGTATTGTAATAACTCCAGATCTGGGAACACTAAACCCCCAGGTCAGGGAATTTGCAAAAAGTGAATTCTGGAGGGAGCAAATATGTTTATGGAATTATTCTGGGAAGACTGCTTCATTTTTACCACAAATGGGAAATGACTCTACTTCTAGGGCAGCTGTGGCTTGATATTCCATTCAGGAGAGGTTTGTTTCAGAGGGGTTATTGTTTATTTTAGCCTTTACATTCTTTTCATTAAGTCTGACAGTCACTTCTGCAAGACTTGGAAAGCCATACTTTCAGGGTTATGCCTCCTTTTGTCACAGCATAATTATTAATAGTGCTTTTTGCTTTCGAAAATCTCTGGGTTTAGATCATCATGCACATGTATGTATACACAATTCAAGAGCTACCCAAATAACAAGAAACCTTTGGATTTTTTTTTTTTTTTTTTTTTTTTTTTGAGACTGAGTCTTGCTCTGTCGCTCAGGCTGGAGTGCAGTGGCACTATATTGGCTCACTGCAACCTCCGTCTCCCAGGTTCAAGCAATTCTCCTGCCTCAGCCTCCTGAGTAGCTGGGATTATAGGCACGTACCACCACACCCAGCTAATTTTTGTATTTTTAGTAGAGACAGGGTTTCACTATGTTGGCCAGGCTGGTCTCGAAATCCTGACCTCGTGATCTGCCCTCTTCAGCCTCCCAAAGTGCTGGGATTACAAGCATGAGCCACGGCGCCCAGCCACCTTTGGATTTTTAATAAAGGTCTGTATACAGCATAAAATTGCTCCTTAGTTAACTACCCAAAACAGCATCTGTTTTGTTTTTGGATGAGCTTCCCGGCTTGAGAAGTTGCAGTCCACTTCTAGCCCCCACCTGAAACCACCATACCTTACATATATTTTTTTCTCCAACTAAAATACCGCTGGGGTATTGTCCTCAAAAATGAGTATTTTATTTAAGAAAATAAGTTTCTTGAATATTGTATTTATATCTATCTAGCATGCCCACCTGCTAAGAAATTCCAAGCATTGTAACCCCACAATCATGTCTTTCTCTTCTCTGTATCACCAGAGACTCACACAGCAGCAATCTGTAGAAAGTCAACAAACTGACTGAATTGAACCAAACTTTCTGTGAGTTACTAATAAAGAGATGATAGAGGTATTCATTATTTGGGCTTATCCATTAATCATATTCATAGATATTGTTTCCCAATTTATCTTGAGAATAAATGTTCTGGTGGGAATTTTTGTTTATGTTTTAATTTCCTTCTTGTGATTTCATTGCACTTGGAATTGGGTCAGCATATAGCAGAAGTATCATCAATCAAATGAGTTACTGGACTGAAATAAATAAAAGATTGTTAATATAGAGGCATTGCCTTTGAGCTTATTAATGTAGTGCAGAAGATAAATACATGTGTGGCATTTTTTTTACTCATTGATGCATGATCTTGATAACCTATAACATGCATCTTCATTCTTCTCCTATTACCTGTGCTTCCTTTCTTTGCCTCTCTACATGAGCATGTGGACTTTCTAGCTTCAGGATGGAGTGCTAATTTATATGACAAAGGCATGTAGATGCTCATTAGACTGTAAAAGCGATGGGGCCCATCCCTAAAATGTCCTGCAAGCCTTCGTGGAAAGCCCAACAGCAAGACAGTCCCTTCATAACAAGTGCTAGATGAGTGCTACAGGATCTTTTTATTTTTATGCATTTATTTATTCAGATGGAGTTTCACTCTTTTGTCCAAGCTGTAGTGAAGTGGCATAATCTTGGCTCACTGCAACCTCTGCCTCCCAGGTTCAAGCGATTCTCTTGCCTCAGCCTCCCAAGTAGGTGGGCTTATAGGCACCTGCCACCATCCTTGGCTAATTTTTGTATTTTTAGTAGAGATGGGGTTTCACCATGTTGGCTAGGCTGGTCTCAAACCCCTGACCTCAGGCGATCCACCCACCAAAGTGCTAGGATTACAGGTGTGAGCCACCACACCCAGCTGAATGCTATAGGATCTTAAAGGGAAGAGAGAAAAAATGGGCTTCTGAGTGAAAAGGAGAGGCCTTGTGTAGTACGTGAGACATGAACTAGGTCTTGGATGTTGAGATGGGGGAGGAGGATTGCTCTTCTGGCCAGGACTACACTATGCAGATGGATAGCAGTTTCTGCTAAAGCTTTAGGCCCCTAGCAGAAATTCTAGAACCCCTAAAGAGGGGCAAAAGCAGCAGGAGAACCCCATAGTTCAGAAGTAGAGGAAAGAGTCACATGGACATGATTTAAGGATGTCCCAGTGGTGGCCCGTGTGGAGCAGTGGGTACCTGTGTGCATCAGGTGGGGGATGAGCTCTTGTCAGGAAGTGTCAGCTTTACTCCCATCGCCTCAGGTCTAGGGCAAAACGGCAAGAGGAAGAGGAGACTCTAAATTCAGTGAGATTACGTTGTTCAATCCTAGTGAAATGGGCTTGAAAGTAACATTAAGTAGAGATTTGGAAAACAAAGAAAATTATTTCTTGCACACTTTTGCTTATTGACTGAAATATATATTTGCGATATATGACTCTTGGACGATCTCAAAAAATGGCAAATTCACCAGCTGTGCATGTTGCTGGCTTGCAAAAGGAGTAAGACAGGCCTTTACCTCCATAGTCCGTTATCAGTCCTCTTATGCATGGGACTTATCTGCATAGTTTGCCTTGCAAAAGAAGGCAGGGCAGTAAGTTTCAAGTCACAGAGCAGCATCAGGCTGAATTCTTTCCTTTTGTGAAAGTGCACTGGATACAACTTTGCCTAATCCAATTTGAGCTGCAAAATTGGACAGTAAATCTCAGAAGAGCATCAGCTTTACCTGTCAGATTGTTAACTTACCATTTGCCTCAGCTCCTCCTGAACCAGATGAACAATTTTCCCTGTCATGCTTAATTTTACATTTCTGTTTCCAATCGAAGCATAAAAGAGGAGGTGTTAGAACAGGTAAAATGAAAAAGGATAGTGGGACAGCAGACATTCCAGAAATCAGCATGTATGAGTCCTTTATTCATATAACCCATTGTCTTTGGGTATATAATCATACATTGTCAAAAATAAGTGTGTATTTTTTGTTTTTTAAGAAAGTTTGTCTTAATGCATTCTTTATTACATCAAATTTGTATGTCTGTCTTTCTTGCCAATCTCAAGTTTGTTAGCTAATTTCCTACATGAAGGGACCCTGCCGTATGGAAGGCAAAGGCCTGCCAGGAGAATGAAACAGCAGCAGAACTGACCTGCCCTCAAAAACATACTGCAAACATCAGCCTGGAAAACAGGCAGACTGTGTCATCATAAATCCCCTTTTCTCAATTCTCTTGAAATAAGAGTTGGCCAACCCTGTTCAAAGCACCCATGAATCATTTTGCAGACATCTCCTGGGTGGAGATAAAAATCTCACTAAAATCAGAATTATTGAGTGGCGTTTATGATTTGTCCCTTTCCTAACATCTCAGGGTCACAGTGGAACCTACCAATCATAGCAACTGGCCACTTACTCACCGAAAGTGAAGGCAAAGGGTTTTCATTATATTGAGGCAGGACAGAAACTGAAAATGTCAGCTCACATTTTTTATTGTATTGTTTTTTCTTTTTCTTGTGGTGGTAGATGAAACTTTAGATGAGGAAGGGGTCAGCCTCTGAAAGAAGCTTCCAGGATTGCTTCAAAGAAAAATCAGTAATGTAGACAGTTTATATTAGCTATAATAAATTTTATTTTATCTTTTTATTTCTTCAATCAAATTAACCAATAATAGGATCCTAAATCTCTGGTTTTATAACACTTAATATTTTTAGAGGGAAGTATGAAATTACATATGATCCCAATTCGATTTTTAAGAAATCACAGAGGCATGGGGGATAAGCCAAATAGAAATAATAACAACTCCATGAAATCTGTGGATGATAAGATTGTGGATTATTTTTTTACTATTGTGTGTTCTCTAGGTTTACTATTATCATAATTTTACCTTTTACATTTTGAGGGAGAGAAATTTGTAAGTACTTGTGAGGAAAAAAATGCTTTAAAACTATATGCTCTTTAATAACTGTGTCCTACTGGGATACCCAGGACTGACTGGGAGTATGATCAGTGAGAACTAAGACTGAAAGGAATCTGTGGTTTACATCAGACTGAGTAACTTGGATTTAACCCAGCTGAGTCAAGAATGCTAGAAAATGGAATGTGCCTAGGTTCTACCCATTCTCTGTGAAGGTCCCTATGCTTGAAATACAATTGTTTTCCTCAGCTTGTGCCTAGATGAGATTCTATCATCTGATCTGATGGAGCAGAGGCATAATAAGGTGTCTGGCAGGTGTTCCTCCGTGGTGGAGGTGGCAACACCCATGACACTAAGCCTCCACTTCCATCCCCTGATCCACAACAGTGCCAGTGAGGCTGAAGGAGGGGGTAGAGTCAGAAAAATTGAGAGAAAGAAGAAAAAACTTACATAGTATCCACAATTGGCACTGAGGTATATGCAGAAATTGCTAAAGGCCTCCCTTTGCTTTAGGAACAGTGGGAAGGGGGCTATCACTGAAGTTAGATTGCAGTGAGAGATTGTAGGGCCATGGGACAGAATCTGACATTTTTAAAGAGAACTCCATTATGATGAATAGACTCAGCTGCAGGGTCCCAAAGTGGGAAGGGAGTCACAGTTTCCACATTCTTTATGGCAAAGGTGCTTGGAAATTGCCTTAACTCAGCTACCCTGATATATACACATGAGACTAGGAGAAAAGAACCTGTGGAAATTACTGAAAAATGATCCTCTCTTTAACATGTCAGGGCTCAAGCAATTCTCTTGTAGGACACTCCCAGTTCCTAACAAAGCATAACTAGAAGGAGTGCAGATTCTCTATCTTATATTCAATTGCCAGGGGTCTACACCTTGTGATGGATTCATGCAGGAGAAAACCAGCACTCAGCTTGGTGCACACCTGGCAGAATACCCAGGATTAGAGGTTCCACTGGCAATGAGGTTGCTGGGCTCCCACAGCAATGGAGTCCACAAAGAGATATGAGCAGGACTTTCAGTGGCAAGTGTAAAAATCTACTGGAGAAGTTGCAAAAATACCTGGGGAAAGGGGCTTAGGAAGAAGTTCAGGTTTGACATTAATGCCTGGCAGTCCCACCATTAACACTGCCAGGACAATATTATAACTAAAAGCTGATGATATCTGGGAGACTAAAGGATATAACATCAGAAAATGCAGAATTCATTTACTGGTTTTGTCCCTCTGATAGTTGTAACTTTATAGCTAATAACTTTACACAGAGAAAATAAAAGTTCACAGCCACAGAAAGAGGGCTAACTTGAACCAACCATCTCATCCTCAAAATGTGTAACTCTGAGGAAAAAATGACATTTTTTTTATTGCTTGGTGAATATTTTTGAAGATCTTTGTGTGTGAGTGTGTGGGTGGATGTGTATATGTGTAAGAATGTTTGTGTGTGTTTCTTGTCCCAAGACATATTTAGTGCCTTTTAAAACAAACCAAAACATTAAGTAGAGGCAGCAATTAATTGCCTACAACCAAAAAAAAGTCCAGGGTTCACAGCAAAATTCTACCAGATGTACAAAGAGGAGCTGGTACCATTCCTGTTGAAACTATTCCAAACAATACAAAAACAGGGAATCCTCCCTAACTCTTTCTATGAGACCAACATCATCCTGATACCAAAATCTGACAGAGACACAACTAAAAACGAAAACTACAGGCCAATATCCATGATGAACACTGATGCAAAAATCTTCAATAAAATACTGGCAAACAGAATCCAACAGGACATCGAAAAGCTTATTCACCACGATCAAGTAAGCTTCATCCCAGGGATGCAAGGCTGGTTCAACATAAGCAAATCTATAAACGTAATCCACCACATAAACAGAACCAAAGACAAAAACCACATGATTATCTCAATAGATGTAGAGAAGGCCTTTGAGAAAATTCAACAGCCCTTTATGCTAAAACCTCTCAATAAACTAGGTATTGATGGAACGTATCTCAAAATAATAAAAGCTGTTTATGACAAACCCACAGCCAATATCATACTGAACAGGCAAAAACTAGAAGCATTCCCTTTAAAAACTGGTACTAGGTAAGGATGCCCTCTCTCACCACTCCTATTCAATATAGTATTGGAAGTTCTAGCCAGAGCAATTAGGCAAGAAAAAGAAATAAACAGCATTCAATTAGGGAAAGAAGAAGTCAAATTGTCCCTATTTTTAGATGACGTGATTATTTAGAAGACCCCATTGTCTCAGCCCAAAACCTCCTTAAGCTAATAAGCAACTTCAGCAAAGTCTCAGGATACAAAATGTGCAGAAATCACAGGTATTCCTGTACACCAACAACAGAGAGCCAAATCATGAGTGAACTCCCATTCACAATTGCTACAAAGAGAACAAAATACCTAGGAATACAACTAACAAAGGATGTAAAAGATCTCTTCAAGAAGAACTACAAACCACTGATCAAGGAAATAAGAGAGGACACAAACAGGTGGGAAAACATTACATGCTCATGGTTAGGAAGAATCAATATTGTGAAAATGGCCATACTGCCCTAAGTAATTTATAGATTCAATGCTATCCCTATCAAGCTACCATTGACCTTCTTCACAGAACTAGAAAAAACCACCTTAAACTTCATATGGAACCAAAAGAGAGCCTGCATAGCCAAGACAATCCTAAGCAAAAAGGACAAAGCTGGAGGCATCACGCTACCTGACTTCAAACTATGCTACAAGGCTACAGTAATCAAAACAGTACGGTACTGGTACCAAAACAGAGATACAGACCAATGGAATAGAACAGAGGCCTCAGAAGCAACGCCACACATCTACAACCATCTGATCTTTGACAAACCTGACATAAACAAGCAATGGGGAAAGGATTCCCTGTTTAATAAATGGTGTTGGGAAAACTGGCTACCCATATGCAGGAAGCTGAAACTGGACCCCTTCCTTACACCTTATACAAAAATTAACTCCAGATGGATTAAAGACTTAAACATAAAAACTAACACCATAAAAACCCTAGAAGAAAACCTAGGCACACCATTCAGGACATAGACACAGGCAAGGACTTCATGACTAAAACACCAAAAGCATTGGCAACAAAAGCCAAAATAGACAAATGGGACCTAATCAAACTCCAGAGCTTCTGCACAGCAAAAGAAACAGTCCTTAGAGTGAATCAGCAACCAACAGAATGGGAAAAAATCTTTGCAATCTACCCATCTGACAAAGGGCTAATAACCAGAATCTACAAAGAACTAAAGCAGATTTACAAGAAAAAAACAAACCCATTCAAAAGTGGGTGAAGGATATGAACAGACACCTTTCAAAAGAAGACATATATGTGGCCAAGAAATATATGAAAAAATGCTCATCATCATTGGTCATTAGAGAAATGCAAATCAAAACCACATTGAGATACAATCTTACACCAATAAGAATGGCGATCATTAAAAAATCTGGAGACAACAGATGCTGGAGAGGATGTGGAGAAAAAGGAACACCTTTATACTGTTGGTAGGAGTGTAAATTAGTTCAACCATTGTGGAAGACAGTGTGGCAATTCCTCAAGGATCTAGAAATAGAAATTCCATTCGACCCAGCAATCCCATTACTGAATATATACCCAAAGGATTATAAATTGTTCTATTATAAAGGCACATGCACATGTATGTTCGTTGCGGTGCTGTTTACAGTAGCAAAGACCTGGAACCAACCCAAATGCCCATCGATGATTAGACTGGACAAAGAAAATGTGGCATATCTACACCATGGAATACTATGCAGCTATAAAAAATGATGAGTTCATGTCCTTTGTAGAGACATGGATAATCTAGAAACCATCATTCTCAGCAAACTGACACAAGAACAGAAAACCAAACACTGCATGTTCTCACTCATAGGTGGGTGATGAACAATGAGAACACTTGGGCACAGGGAAGGGAACAACACTCACAGGGCTAGGTGGCAGGGTGGAGGGGAGGGGAGGGAAGGGACAGCAGGGGGATGGGGAGGATAGGGAGGGGATAACACCAGGAGAAATGTCTGATATAGGTGATGGGGGGAGGGAGGATGGAGACAGCAAACCACCATGGCATGTATGTACCTGTGCAACAATCCTACAGGATGCAGGATGTGCACATGTACCCCAGAACCCAAAGTACAATAAAAAAAAATTAATATGCTTAAAAGTAGATTTAAAGCAATGTAAATGCCAAGCCATAACAGATTTTAGTTAAGCCAAATAATTAATTTAAAAAGTAAGGGATCCAGACCTTGAGAACCTCTACTGCTGACTATGAGAGGGAGCTAACATGCTTGGAGAGCCTGCTTTGTACCAGGCACCTGGCAGAGGTTTTGCTTCCCATACTTAATGTGCAGAGAGTCTGAAAACAAATTAAGCATCCTCCTTGCATTTTATTGCTGTTTCCAAATCACTATTTTTCTTTTATCCTGACCTTCCCTACACAGAGAAGATAAGATCTTGAGGTAATACTACCAGAAGCCAGATTCCTCTCCTGTTGCAGTCCCCTCCAGAATCAAAACATCCTAGCTTTCATTATTTGAAGATTTTAACATTTCATCTCTCCATCATTACTTCATCTCCAACAATGGAGAGATGAGATGTGGTTCTCATCTCTCCATCATTTCTTCTACTATAATTCTTGCTGATTTCACTCTCCATGCAGACTATTTGTTTTCAAATATTGGTCTGATCTCTTCTTCTACCCTATTTCAGACCCTTACTCTCATGATCATACATTGTCATCAGCAATGCATGGCATTTCATGCATTATCTTGGTTTCTGGACAGCACGCCCTATCTCTGTATCTCTTTCTTTCCTGTACTTTAATCCCAATAATTCTTCAGCCCCACTAAGTCCTTAAATATTTTGACTTTACGACCTTTGCACTATCACTCCCTAATATCCTCACTCACCTCCTTTTCCAGCTTAGCATTACTAACTGCCTTGCACACACCAAAAATGCCTTGCTCCTTTCCCTCCTTCAGTCTAGCCACATTTCCCTAGTTCAGTAGCTCTGCCACTCTTCTAGATGTCAATTCTTGCCTTCTTCTTTCTTTCCAAGCTAACAATGCTTTTCTTTCCTTCTTTCCACTCTCACCTGATGACCCTGGAAACAGTAAGATCCATCAGAAGCAAGCCCCCTCATACTCCAACCACCAAACCTTCCAACCCACATACAGCTCTCCTGATAAATTCCTCTACATTTGCAATGGATGAGCCATCCACGATCCTCTCTACAGGCTCTTGTTCACTGCTTTTGGTAAGAATATGGAGAAACCTGAAACTTCACATGTTTAATGGTCAAGTAAAATGATATAGTCACTTTGGAAAACAGTTTTGCACGTTCTTAACAAGTTGAACACAGACTTACGGTAAGATCCAGCAATTCCATTCCTAGGTATCTACCCAAGAAGAATGAAAACATATGTCCATGCAAAGACTTGGTCATGAATATTCACAGCAGCATTATTAATATTAGCCATAAAGTAGGACAATCCAAATGGCCATTTGTTGGTAAATAGATAAACAAAATGTGGTATATTCATGTAATGGAATACTATTCAGAAACAAAGAAATAGACTAATGCTATGTGGTACAACATAAATGAGTCTTAAAAATAGAATGCTAAGTGAAACAGGCAAGACTCAAAAGACTACATATATCAATTCCATTTATATGAAATGTCAAAGAAAAGCAAATCTATAGGGACAGAAAACAGATTAGAAGCTGCCTAGGACTGGGAGTGGGAGCAAGAATTAAATGCAATTGGGAATGTTGGACCTTTTGGAAGTGATGGAAATGTTCTGAAACTGGCTTGTGGTGACAATAAATTTCATGGTATATAAATTATAGCACAACAATGTTGTTTAAAATACAGACTGAAAAAGTCTCAAATATGATCATTTTTATACCATCTCTTCTGCTAACCATCCCAGCCACTATCATCTTGCCTGGATTATTTTAATAGTCTAACTGGAATCTCTGTTTTTACCCGTGACTCCTTAGAATTTACTCTTTACAGGGTTAGCAGAAGGATCCCTTTAAAATGTAAAACAAATTGCATCCTGGCTCTGCTCAAACATATCCAGTGGTTCCTCCAGATAAACCCAAAGTCCTCCCATGGCCAACAAGGCCCTACAATGCTCCATGAGCTCTCTGAGTCCCCTTATATGACTCCTCTCTTTGTCACCAGCCCTGGCCACGCAGGTCTTCTTGCTGCTCTTCAGCACATCAGTCATACTCCTGTCTCAAGACCTTTGCATACTCATCCTCCCTACAACCTAAAATATTCTTCCCTGAGATATCTTCATGGCAACTCTCACTTCATTCAGGTTTCCTGCGTATTATCAGAGAAGACATCCCTGATGACATTCAATTATAATAGAACACTGCTCATTCCTCCCTTTCCCTACAAATCATCCCTATCCTATTATCTTGCTTTGTTTTTCTTTGTAGTATTTATCACCTCCTGGCACACTTTGATTGATGTGTGTGTGTGTGTTTGTGTGTGTGTGCACACTTGTCTGTAGTTCCCCCCCGACAACCCTATCTACAAAGAAGTTCCATGAAGACATGGTCTTGCCTCTTGTCTATTTGCTCATCAGTGTATCTCATTTGATTCCTACAAGCACCATGTAAGCTAGGCCATCTTATTTACAGAGGAAGACAATGATGCTCAGAGAGATTTAGCAGTTTATTAAAGGTCACTCTGCCAATGTTTATCCAAGCTGAAATGTAAGGCCATAATGTCTGAGTCCAATGCCATGGAGCCACACCCACTACACCAAGTCTTACACTGACTATACCAAGAAAGGATGCCAAGAAGTGCAGTTAAACCAAATCCCACTGAACAAAGTTCTGTTTATTCCGTTCCTCTGAGACCCTAGAAAATGGTCTTAATGATTCTGAATCCCTTGATTATTTTTACATCAGCAAGATCTGTGTAGTAAAAAATAAGAGGTGCACTTGCAATGCTGGCCTCCCCACACTTGTTCCATCCTGTAGAGAAGCCAACCATGAAATAAACCTGTAACCTGAAATAAATACATTTCCTATAGCCTGAAATAAACACATTTCAGAAAAATTAAAAATTTCAAGCACTCACATAAATCCAATTTAACATTAAGAACAGGAGGGTAGGAACATTTAAGAAGGATGATGCCAATTCATCACAGTCTCTTTCTTCCTCCAGAGCATAATCTGTTACACCTCTTCAGAGAAATCCGTGTGATTTATTTGTATAATCAGTGGATAACTACACCTTTTTAAATTGTGTCTTTGCTCAAAAGCTATACACGCAAAATGTAATCAAGAAAAGAGTAAAATATTTATTTACACTAGTGCTCATCTCAACGTCAAGAGACTCTGTTTTTACAGTTTCCTTTCTTCTATATCTTCCTTTATATTTTAGGAATCTTCCCAATATACACAGATACTTATGAATGCAGTTGTGACCCCAGGACACTCCAAGCATATCAGTGCTAGAGAGAAAGAAAGGAACAACAAGGAAAGGTGGTTCTCAGAGCAACTGACAGCATAATCCACCTCTCTAAAACACACTGGGGAATCGGTTATTAACTCCTATGGCGTGACTATCCTTTTCCCAAGTTCTGAATATATAGAGATAGTGCTGCACAAAGAAAGACGATAATGCTCCAAGAATCACACCAGTTACTCAGAAAGACAAGCAGGTGTATCCTCCCCAGTCTCTTCTCCTGAGTTCCAGGAGGTGAGGAACAAGAGGATGGAGCTGAGGCATCCATCACTAAAGTCATCACTACAGTTTCTGTTGGAAGCAAGAGTAAGTATCCTACAGCCAACCATCTGAACCCCAGGCAGAAGCTCAGCACAAACCCAACATGATGCTTAAAAAACAAATGAATCATGACATAATCATGGCCGATGGGAGGGGAAAGCTGATTCCATATTTCAGGCTTACTGTTGTATACCAATCCAAGGCCATCACCAAAAAGAGAGAAGCCTTCCTTTTCTTAATCTGCAGCTGTCTTTACAAAAGACAAAAAGCTTTAAGTTCTTTGCCAAAAATTCATACAGAATCTCTGTGGTTCCTCCTGTAAGACACTGCTGTGAAGTGTCTTGAGTAGAGTCTGCTGTGAAGGCTGTTGGCATTGGTAGTAAGGCACAGAGTCCAAGCCTGGACATCACTCAAGCATCCTTCTTCAACAAGAGGATAAGGGAAACACTATATTTGCACGTAAAACACTGAATCAGATTTATCTGATAGGAGCTGGATTTAGAAATCATTCACCTCCACCTTATCCTTGTGGATAACCCCCAGTCTCTTCACAGGTCCCGGATTTGGCTGTGCTAACCAAGGATGATTTGCCTCCTCATTATAACATTCTGACTTCTGTAACCATACTCGGGTCATCAGAGCTTCAGATGTTTACAAAACCTTTCTCTTGAGAGAAAACACAGAGCAAGAGTTACTGTAGTAACTACCTTATCGAATTTCAGAGAAAGCTAAGAACTTGGCTGGAGAAAGAGATCACAGATCAATTGGAAAGGGTTTATCAATTGTCTCCACTGTTCAGTGCAGCCAGGGATCTGTTTTACATTGAATGGACACTCAGTAAGTGTTTGTTGGTGTGCTTTATTTACATCTTTTCTAATTATAAAAATTAGAAATCTCAACGCAGAAAATTTGAAGCACACAAAAGAAAGAATTCTGGTTGAGTTTTTACTGTGGCTCCATGGTCTGTAAAGTTTGCAACAATTCCTGCCGTTTCTACCTCATCCTGCCTGACTTTGGCTGTGAAGTTTTAGTGAATTAATGCAAGTAAAAACGTTCTGTTTATGTGATGGATTACGTTTATTGATTTGTGCACGTTGAACCAGCCTTGCATCCCAGGGATGAAGCCTACTTGATCGTGGCAGATAAGCTTTTTGATGTGCTGCTGGCTTCGGTTTGCCAGTATTTTACCGAGGATTTTCGTATCAATGTTCATCAGGAATGTTGGCCTGAAATTTTTTGTTGTTGTTGTGTCTCTACCAGGTTTGGTATCAGGATGTTGCTAGCCTCCTAAAACGAGGCTAAAATGAGTTAGGGATCTTTTCACTTTCATGCAACATTTCTGTGCTTATTGACATTACTTCTTAGCATTTGACAAGATGATGGAGAAACACTTCATTGCTTAGAAGGAAAAAATCTTCCAAGCACTTAATCTTTCATCTTTACCCACAAGGCTTTTCATTCTTGGAATCACATAGGTGATCATTATTGGTATTATATCATTCCACAAAATTAATTTTTCAAAACGAATGTGACTAGAATTGGCCATCTTCCTCCATTTCTAGGTTCACCTTTAAAATTCGGCCTTCTCAATTTTGTCAAATTTAACTCTCCCGCGTCTTAATGAACTCTAGTCTTAAATATCATTCATCATGATTAAGAGAGAAAACTAAGCAATAAATTCCTTCAATTTTTTTATTGACATATAACACATAAATCAGAAAGTACACATGTTGTAAGTTAACAAATAGATGAAATTTCATGAACTGAACAGGCCCATATAAGCAGCACCCAGATCAAGAAATAAAATCTCAACTGCACTAACCAACTCACTTGTGAATTTAATGTTCCTTTCCAATGTCTTTTTTACTAAATGTTACAAATATAGTAGATGGAATGTAAACTTTTTTAGTATGTTCATATTCAATTATGTAAATATAAGTTCTAACCCAAGCATGCAAAGCACAGTTGCTTTGACACATATCAAAGGACTGTTGATCCCAATCAGGTGTAGCCCATCTAATCATTAGATTTCTCTGCTATTGTCAACTGAAATATTTAAATAATTCTGATTCCTCAAGACTCAAGACAACTTCTTCCAAACCTGCCACAACATCTGAATGCTATAATGAATGAATACCTTAGGGAATTCCAGTCAAGGGAGAAACATAGTTATAAAAATGATGAAAACAATCATTACACTACACTAATAATCAGTTTGCCTATTTTGTTTGTAATAAAAAAAATATACACTAGGGCCTGTATTCATTCATCCCAGGTGTAAAGGTAACGGCATGGATTTATAAATAACCACTTTTCCCTCTCGACCTATTTAATGTGGCCATGTTTCAAGGCCTGACAGTAAAGCTCTTTCCTAAAGGTGCCCTGAGGTATAAAATGAAACTTCCTCCCAAATTATAAGCTGCCCTAGAGGTGTCATTAAGGATAAGGAAGACCGTTGGCTCTGGGTTTCTCTGCTCATGACTATGTGTCTCGGGCCTGCAGCCCACTGGCAAAAGGCCTGCTTGTCTGTGACATGGATCCCTTGAGGCGCCCAAGATGCTCAACCTCAGCTGAGCAGTTCCAGCGATTGGTCTGGATGTCATGATTTGTCATGATTTGCATTTCTACTGGTGTGGGCACAGGTATGTGAATCTGTGATGAGGCCAACCACAGAAAATGATTCTAAATTACTAGATTAATTCAGCTATGAGATAAACTACTCAAATACTACTTATATCTAGAACTAGATTAATTCAGCTATGGGTTAAATTACTCAAATGCTACTTACATCTCAATGGAACTCAGGTTTTCTCCGAAAAAATTTTAACTCTTCAAAACGCCCACAAGATAAAGTTAATTCTTCAGCCTCAAGGACTTTTCCTAAGTCACCTTTTCATTCATCTGTCGCAGCTCCTCTATTCTTGTTTGGACCTAGTTGTCATCTTAACTCTCCGGGTCATACTCCCTGCCCACCACCCAGCATATTTGCTGCCCAGTGTCAGCATACAGCCATGAACAGAGCAAAAGTGAGCTTTGCTTTCATGGAGTTTATAGTGTAATAGAAAAGGCAAATTGATCAAATAATCAACAAAAATATCTTGGTCTTTTCCACCTTCACACCTTTTTGCCTACATTTCCTCTCCCATTTGCTTTGGCTTTTAAATTCTGCTCACCTCCATGGCCCAGTCAAAATCTCTTTGTCCATGGCACAAACCTTCACTGACCAACCCAGCCTGCCCACAGGTCACTGCCCCTTCTCTGAGCCCCGTATGCTATGAACCATACCAGAGTCACTGAATGATCTAAGTGCAGGCCTGCACTAGCCAGCTTACAGCACAATGCAGACATCACAGCACTCCCCGCCGAGCCAGGAAATAATGTGAAGATCCCACTCAACACAGAAAGTCTGCAGCCACTACCAATCAATTGGAACTGATACTATAAAGGAAATATACTGTCATCCTCAGTCCATTCCATTTACTAGGCAGTTATCAGTGACCTCTGACTTTTACTGTCATAATATCCTCATGCATAGTTATTATATCTACAACTACAATATAATACATAAGTCACAGGGACTAGGCCTTATGTTTCTTTTAATAGTTCTAATTAGGCAACTGTGTATTGAGCACAGACCATGGGAAAGCCCTCTTGTAGATGCTACAGGAAATACAGAGATTAATAAGACACAGTTCCTGCTGCTAAGAGCTCCTGATCTCTTTGAGAGATGAGAAGTTTACAAATATCTACAATTCAGGGAAGAATAAAATGAATGCCAGAAGAAAGGCCTCAGGGTTTAGAAAAGCCACGTAATTAGATCTGGCTCAAAGGACAAGCAAGATTTCTTGGAGAAGGTAGCATCTGAGATGGATGCTGATGATCACCGAAGGAAGAAAGAGGAGGCAGAGTGCTGCTCTCCAGGCACAAAGAAGAGCCTAAGCAAAGCCACTGAAAGAGGAAAGTTAGGATCCATCAGGTGTTCTGGTTTGGCCCCAAGAATGCTTAGTATGGCATCTTATGCACAGTAGATACTTGATATGGTTTGGCTGTGTCCGCACCCAAATCTCATCTCGAATTGTAGTTCCCATAATCCCTACATGTCATAGGAGGGACCCAGTGGGAAGTAATTTAATCATAGAGGAGGTTACCCTCATGCTGTTCTTGTGATACTGAGTGAGTTCTCACGAGATCTGATGATTTTATGAAGGGCTTTCCCCCCTTTGCTTGGCACTTCTTGCTGCAGCCATGTGAAGAAGGACGTGTTTACTTCCCCTTCTGCCATGATTGTAAATTTCCTGAGGCCTCCCCCAGCCATGCTGAACTGTGAGTCAATTAAACCCCTTTCATTTATAAATTATCCATTCTTGGGTAATTTATAAAGAGAACAGACTAATACAGTACTCAGTGCATGCTGTTAGGTAGATACCTTAGGTGGCACTGATTAATCAACAATCTACAGGAATAAAAGAGTCTGTGAGAACCTCATATTCACACACACAAGCATACATACAAACTCCAGAACAACAGACATTTCCAAAAATGGGACTCCAGTCTCTGGCAGCTTACAGAGACACTAAGTGTAGCATTATTCTTTCAGAATAATGGATCTAAGCATGTTTTTGGTCTAACAATGCTTTAAGAACGTGTGTTCAATAAGTGTTCCTAGGATATTAATAACTAGTACATGGAAAGGGGTTCTGTGCTCAGATTCACCTGAGGAAACACTGAGGTAGGTGAGATTTAATGGGTATATATTCCACAGTACTTCTTAGAGATTCTGACGTGCTATGTCAAAGAGGAGTGGGATGTTATCATTTCCTAAATACATTTGACCATAGAGTCCTTTTTTAATGGAGGCTGTCATGGAATAAGTATTTCATAGACCACTCTATGATTTATATGAGTTATATGCAATTATAGAAAATACAGAAAAACACAGTTTGCCTAAATGATGAAGACAGGTCTCAAACAGTAAATTGTCAGCTACCAGGAACTCTTGAAGATGCTTGATGTATCTATTACGTTTTTCATTCACCCTCCATTTTACCGCATCCTACTCCATTGACTGAGGTTAATAAAAGCTGAATTTACTGAGCCTGTACTGTGTGTCAGGCTCTATTTTAAGTGCCAGAACCCTCACAATAAGCCCTCAAGGTAGGCACTAGTATTATTATTACTCCATTTATATAAGTGTGGCAGCTTGAGGCACTGAGAAATTAAGGAATTTCCCCGCTGCCACCTGAATGGTATGTGGTGGAGCCAGTGTACAACCCAGGCAGAGCTAAGGCTCCTGGCAACCACACAGGTTTCTTATTCAGAGAGAGAGAGAGATCACATGATGGCTCCTCCCTCTTTTATCTACTGCCTATGATGGGTTTAGTTCTCTAATACTCTACTCTGTCATCAACCACCCCACCCACCCAACCTTCAATCTTCCATCCAGTCTTCAGAGAAAGAGGAGTTACTCTTCCTTCACACATGATTCCTATTAAGGTAATTAACACCCCATGATTACGATTAAGATAATCTCCATCTGGCCATATAGTCTTTTGTTTCCTTATTCTAGATGGTGAAACTTCTTTCCAAATATCTCATTCAGCAATTCCACTTTGATGAGAGAAACCACAAGTTCCAGAAAGAAGCAGATTATATATCCAGTGTTAGCAATTACTCTAGGCAGCACAGTGTGACAGAAAATCAACATACATCACCTGTATTTGGTTGAAATTTCTTCTGATGAGGAGGAACTTTCTCTTAGCTGAGGTTTCTCTAAATTTCCCTCCTAGCCTCCAGAATAATAGCCCCTTCTTCCACCCTCAGCAGTCTGTCCAAATTTTTACTACTTCTTTCCCTAAAAAGAAAAAGAAAAAAGAGTCCCTTTGGCTTCTCCCTCACCTTCCCTCATCAAACTCCACCTTTCAGTCATGCTTGGGTGCCCCTGATCTCCACTCCAAACCTCTTTCACCTCATTTCTCTTTCTCTCATTACAGATTCATCTCTTCTTCTCTCTGCCTCCCACTGCCATGTGACAAATCCCTTTTAAAATAGCACCAGTGACTCACCCGGCGGATACTGTATTCCATTTATACGTACCTTTTTTGTTTTCCAAGGGGCATAAAGAGTTTCACAGAAATTCAGGCTTATTTTTACCTCGTTCTTGTAAAAGAATTGTCTGTAAGAAGGGAATAAAAATATAGTTTGAGATTTTTGTCTGAATAACTTGACTATTAAGCCTGATAACCAGTTTTTCACTTTCCCAGGTTATTTCTTCGCCTTGCCTCCCTCTCCTTGGTGCTTGTTATTTTCTTCAGGATTTATTAGTAGCCTCACCAGAATTAGACCTTAGTCTTACCAAGCAGTTGTGCTGTTTCTGAACCAGTCACCCATGCTGGAACCCTCAGAGCTGGCTGCAGCCCTCCAGCTGGTTCATGCCCATTGCCACTGGGTAAACAGGCCACTCCAGCACTGTCTTGGGGCCCTTACCTCTATTTTCACTGCCACGACCTGTCTCCAGCCAGCATCTCCTCTAACCTGCACCAAGGCAATGATCGCCTCATGGTTCCCACTGCCCTCAACCATTTTCCTACAAATCGTTATTCTCCACCTCACATCTGAGCATGCTGCAACCTGGGTCCCTCTGTCTAAGATCCCATCCTTTGTCATGGTACTCAGACCTTCTCAGTCTGGCCTCAAGCTACCTTTCCTCTACAATCACTGAGCTCTATAACACGCCCATCCTGGAAACAAGCAGCTTCCCTACAGGTGCCTTCATTTCCCGACCTCCGTGCTTTCATTAATTTGGCCCCTCTGGCAGGAGTGCCCACCCTGGTCTTTTTCTGGCAAGCTCTTTCTCAGGTTCAAAGGCACCTCTTCAGCTAAGCTTTTCCTAACTTCCCCAGGGTGGAAGTTAAATATACAGAAGACTGTATTCCTATAGCTTTTTATGGTAACTGTTAAAGTAGAGATACGTATAAGGTAGTACATATCACAAAAATGTATTGGAAGGCTATGATGTCCCAGGCACTAGGTGCATAGACATCAAATTCATGGTCTTTAACCTACTTCTAAGTAAGACAGAAAATAAAGTCAAATAAATGGTATTTCAGGGTGAAATAAGCAGTAATAGAGATGAGCCTCCTTCTTCCTCTGGGTGGTTGGCTCCAAGTGTGTTCCCATGGATCCAACCTTAGCTTAGTCAATGAATAATGAAAGTAATAAGGTGATTTCCACCAATGCTATTTTCTCCTATCCAAGTCCTGCCTCTATACAGCCAAAGAAATTGGTGAAAGGAGTCACTGGCCCAAGGCATTTGGCATTCACAGCTGAACCACATCGTGAGTCACACAGTCATGCATAACGTGCTCCCTGGCTAAGCAGTAAAGACTCATGAAGTAAAGGTAAAAAAGTTGTTGCACCATGCCAGGCCAAGTTCAGAAGTCACGAGGTCCAGAGCCTCCTCCCAGTTGGCTTCCTGACTCCTGTCTTGTTCTCCATACCCTATCTTCCACCTGGCAGCTGATGTCATTTCCCACAGCCTTTAAAACCAAGTACATGCTCTTTGGACTGGCAAGCAAGACCCTTCATAATATCTCCTCTGCCTCCCTGACACCACCTTTTGCATCCACTTCCTAACCTCTGTGCTGTCCCTTGGTCATATTAAACTGCTTGCATTTCCTTAATTCATCAGGATTTCTCTTACCTGCAGGCCTTTGCCTGTACTGCTTGTTCCCTTTGCCTAGAATGCACTGAAACCTTCTGCATAATTCTGACTCATCCTTCTGGTCTCAGGATAAAGGTTATTTTTAAAGGGAAGCTTATCCCTACCCTTCCTTCATGCTAAGATCTGGACAGACTTGCTCCTGTGTGTTCAAACCTCACACCCTCTGCTTCCTCCATCTTTGCACATATCACACTACATTGAAATCATTTGCTTACTTGTGTGTTTCCCCAGTGTAAACCCCCAGAAGGCAAACACCTAAAGGTTTCATCATTGCATTCCAGTGCCCAGCCAAGAATGGGAATGCATTAGGCATGCTTAAGTACGTACTGGTGGAGTGAGTTCACATAAAACTATGAAGACAAGGTCAGGTTTTCCTATTTAGAGGCAGATAGAACAGGACGTATACATCATCAGCTACTTGGATAGTAAAACCCTAAGCGTGAAACAAATTAGCAATTTAATTAGCATACAAGACAGCATGAATCCATTATACAAGAAAGTATAACTTGTTTAAAGGTAGTGAGATTATTGTCCAATTAAAAAGGTGTTGATTTTTACTTAAAGTTACTTTATACCAAAATTCTAATTTTTGCTAATGGGACTAAAAAAGGGTAAGTTGCGTCCTTCTATTCCTTTAATAGGAAACCAAAATAAAACACAGAGATAAAAAAAAAAAGTTGAGTGAAGCTACTTTTTCAGTGGTGGATCCTCAGAATAGGAACCCAGTGACAACTGGATTATTTTCTCCCTTCTTCCATAAACAGAATTCTATTATAAGAGACAAGTGGAAATAGATCTCAAATTGTTGCTACTGTCACAGCTGTAACTTGTAACTCATGTGTAAAGAACCATTACAAGCTGGAATCTAAGAGTGATGAATATAACTTTCACCCCTGGTAAACACTAGCCGGAATCTCCTCCATTATGGTTACTGTTAAAGAGAGGTACAGGTAGGACAGAAATCAAACACAAATGATACTACCTTTCCCTATATATAATGAATAGACTAGGAAACTAGTCTTAATAATAAATATTTATTAATTAGAACATATGAGTGAATACAGAAGACATTTAAAAGAAAAATACAAAAGAATAATTTTATTCATGCAGTACTTTCATAAAAAGTGAGTATAAACTCAGTCCATGAATGTATAAAGTGAAATGAGCTGGCTGGCTGGAGAGGGACAGGGTGCCAGAGGCTACTACACAGTCATGGTCACAGCTGTATTGGTTGATTGCTGGGTTCCCGTTGGCTTGGTCCGGGTCACGTTATTTGTGGTCTTGGACTTCCTGTCCAGGCTCTTGACCATGTCGTTCACCCACTTGGCTTGTGAATCCGCACAGACTTTTAGGCCACGTTTGGTAATAAAACTGTAATACAAGGAAAACATAGATGACGTTAGCCACATTCTCAAAGCCTCAGGGCCAGGAGTTAAGATCAGAGCAGACATGAAGAGATCTTGTGCTGAAATTACTGCAAGAAATAGTCTTTCTGAGCCATGAAATCATAAATGAGCACCCTTCTTCTGCCGTCTATTTTAACATAAAGCAGAAATATCTGCAAGTAGTATCCAGCCCTTTGTTCACCATAATTCACAGGCTCATTTTCTCATCCATGTCACCAAATGTAACAAAAAGCCTTTGAGGCTATCTAGTTCCATTGTTACATATCCTCTTCCTTTTCAAATTCAAAAATACTCATCTTATTTTTTGAATAAAAGGTGATTGTTCAATTTTCAAATCTTAGAGTAAAGCTTTCCATTATGTGTTGGGAAGAGTTATTACTTCTCAAAATGAGATTCTGGTAGAAGAAAGTCACCATATAGGTTGTCCATTGACTCATTTTCTTGAAATATGGCAACTGACAAAGCATGGCACTCGGCCTAACTCAACCCTAAGAACCACCCCCACTCCAGGGCGGCTTGCAGGGAAACCCTGACATGGGCCAGCCATCTCTAAACCCAGCCCTCAGAGCTGTGCACAGTATTCATCAGACTCTTCTGCTAAGCCAAATAGAGGCAGACTTCTATCCTTTCTTTGGCAGCCAAACTTTTGCAATAATTGCTATTTGATTGGGCTGCATAAAGACATGATTGATAAGGAAAAATAAAGAGGTTATCGGTTAAGTTGAGGTGTTCCTCCATGTTGGCCTACTTTTCCTGAGGAGGGCAGCATTTCTATGAACTATATTTCTGTACCTCTAGTTATCCACCCAGCCCAGCTTCTGAGGGGGAAAACTCACATTACTGCTTTCAAGGAACCTTCCTTGATGGTGTAGGTCTTGATTCTGTTAACTGGCAGTCGCTGGGTAGTGAGGCTCACACAGACACTCTTATCTGAGACTTCACTCCCTATACCTGGTGAGAGAAAAAAAAACCCAGACAATTAAAAATAAAGCAGTTATCAAGATCATAGGAACAATCATCTGTTAAATTACTCTGAGGATGTTGTGAGACTATAAGTCCATTTGCATTTGGGGGAAGATTTGACTCATAGACATCCTGAATCTCTTGCCCATCATAGATTCTTAGTAAATAGTTGACTAATTTAAAAATTCAATCAATATAATTGTTTCAGGAATTTCATGCTGAGAGAAATTAACAAGGTATTATCCCATGTCTGTGTACATTTTCACTTAGACTCTTGGGACGGCTAGCAGATGCCCCAGTGACATTCATTCATTCTTTTACACAACAGCTGATTGTGTCCCACATGTTTTATTAAGACAGACGTTATCCCTGTTTTCATAGAGCACATCTTCTAATGAGGGAGCAGGGCAACAGACAGATAAACAGAAAAGATCATTTCAAAAAGTGAAATATGTTGCTATAAGTCAGAGAGTAATGCGTGAAGAGTAATCTAGGCAAGGCAACATTTAGTGGGGAAGGGAAGCTTGTTTTTCACTGACTAAATAATGGTGTTCTCATTCTAAATGGTAAACTGTCTCCATTCACCATCCTCCCAAGATGCTGAAAAGAAAGAAGGCCAAAGGAAAGAAGGTGACCCCAGTCCCTGCCGTCGTGAAGAAGGGTATTGGACAGGACATCCAGCCCAAAAGGGACCTCACCTGCTTAGTGAAATGGTCCCACTACATCTGGTTGCAGCATTAAAGAGCTATCCTCTATAAGCAGTTGAAAGTGCCTTCTGCAATTAACTGGTTCACCCAGGCCTTAGACCCCAAACAGCTACTCATCCACTTAACCTGATCCACAAGTACCAACCAGAGACAAAAAGCAGCAGCAGAGACTCTTGGCCCAGGCTGAGAAGAAAGCTGCTGGCAAAAGGGGGTGTCCCCACTAGGAAACCACCTGTCCCTTGAGCAGGTGTTAGCACCATCACCACCTTGCTGGAAAACAAGAAGGCTCAGCTGGTAGTGATTGCACATGGCATGGACCCATCAAGCTGGTTATCTTTCTGCCTGTACTGTGTCCTAAAATCGGGTTCCCTTACTGCATTATTAAGGAGAAGGAAGGCAAGACTGGGACATCCAGTCCGCAGGAAGTACCGCTGTCACCTTCACACAGTTTAACCAGGAAAACAAAGAAGCTTTGGCTAAGCTGGTGGAAGCTATCAGGACCAATTACAATGATGGATATGATGAGATCTGCAGTATCCTGGGTCAAAAATCTGTGGCTCGCATTGCCAAGCTGGAAATAGCAAAGGCTGAAGACTCTGCCACTAAACTGGGTTAAATGTACACTGTTGAGTTTTCTGTACATAAAAATAATAAAACTCTCCTTCAAAAAAATTAATAAATGGTAAAAGGTAATATTATATATATTTATATATATATATATATAAATATATATAAAGGAAGTCGGCCCTAAAATATTCATCCCCCAGTAGTAATGGCCCAAGGGGAATTAAACTATTAAGTTTAGAGAATCATCTTACATTGCAAAAGGAAAAATAACTTGGGAGAATTAATACTGTTAAGGGTTGGGTAAAATCTAATCAAAGTTTCTAAGTGCTGATTTTCTCCTTAGCTATAGACACTGGCCTTTGCTTCCTAGAGAAATGGGCAGCTAAAAAGCATCTAAAGTAACCACTGATAACCACCAAGTTTGCTCTATAGTGTTGCTAATATCAGAAGGCATTTTTTAAAAGCATGGAACTAAACAAACGGTGTTCACGGATGTTGCTTTTCCTCATCATTCCTTTTCCTTTCCTTCACTCCCAGTGCCAGTCAGCACATTCCTACCCTCCACCTTTGCAATTTATTTTTAATGCTGAATTGTTTCTGAAGCCAGTGAAAGAGGAAAAATCTGGGCTTTATCTCTGTTTCGCTCATATTTTAGAAACAGTATTTCTCTCTGTGAAGTATCTAACATGAACTCCCAAGACTTTATACTTGAAACCACAAAGCCTTTTCCTTATTCTCAGCAATGTTTGTGTGTCTGTGTTGTTCTTTAAAACATCACCTTCTCTCAGGTTGTAGAGTTGAGTCAAAGCAGAGACCGTTTTGCCTTACTTTTGTATATAAGCAGCTAGGCACCAGTGGGACTTACAGAGCTCCTTCAAATAGAAAACTTGGGAATCTGAGACCAGTGTCTGCAGTTCCTCTCAGCCTCTAACAGAGCTTCCTTCCCCCTACTCAGACCTGAGTCTCCCTCCAATGGTATGCCCACTGTCTTAGCAAAATCCCAGCCAGGTAGCAACATGTTGCCTGGTATAGTAATCAAACTTTTTTGTATTATTGATTTCTTTTTGTTTTGCACACAATTTCAAGGACTTCCAGGCACCTTTATTCATGGACCCCCTTGTGGACCATGATTAAATTTTATATCGCAGTCCAAGGAATAAGTCTACCAGTTAGAGCACAAATAAGTTGACAAATTTACTCCAGTCGTAGGAAAAAGTAATCCTTCGAGAAATACCTACTGAATGCTCAGGTAAGGGCTCAGGATATCTGAATCTTACCTGGATGTGTCTTGCAGGTTTATTGAACTGTGTATAAGGTGCTGATCTATTTGTTAGTATTTATTATAATATGGCCTCTTACAAATCCAGAAAATTACTCATAAATAGTAATATTCGTGGCAGTAATAACAGATTCCCCATGTACTTGAAGGTAATAGATTTTCTGGATATGAGGGTTTGAATTTCCAGTCATTAGAGGCTTAGTTTTGTATTGAAAACATTGATTTGCTCCAGAACATACATCTCTAGTGCATCCCCCACATTGTGACTGAACTCTCAAAGATTTTGATGATTTATCAAACTATATATTAAATAGACAAAAGATACAAATACATTTATAATCATCACCTCTAATCCAGAGCTAACATTAATTAAACAATTACTGTTTCTAAGGAAAGCTGATGTTATTAAATGAATAAGCCATAATATTTATTTAATCTTAATCTCAGGTGATCACGTCTGTTATTTTATTCAATTTATACATAAAAAGGCATAGGCCCTGAGTGGTTAAGAAATTTACCCCTAATTACCCAATTAGGAAAAGTAGGAGCCCAGATACTAACCAAATTCTCCCTGTTCTGGGAGTTTACGAAGCCCCCTACAGTCAAAACCATCATTTCTGTTTTGCACACGTGAAGTTTAAGGTTCATCTGGGAAAAGCCATTTACTCCAGTCAAAACCTGAGTCAAACCCAAAGTATGTGCCCACCTGCCTTGCCTCCCTGTCCTTTATCTTACAGACAGCTTCTCGACTTACCTTCCACAATGTACGCAGTAAGACAGCAGATGCCAAGGAGGGCCAGGATGAGAAGTCTCATGGCTGAGGTCCTGCTGAGCTGTGCAGGGAGAGAGTGAGGATCAGGCTCTTTGAGGACCTCTTATATTTCTCCAATGGTCAGCACACTTCCTGTAGTGAGAGGGGGCTTTCAACGTAGGTGTAGGATCACGGAAATTCTTTGCAGTATTGATACTTTCTTTTTTCTTTAAAAAAAAGTCCCTCTTCCCCTGTTCATACTAACCTTGTGGCCTTTGCCCCTTTGTGTGTGGTTAATGTGTCAATGAAACCAAATGTATGCATAAAAAAAAAATGTGGTTGTGTTGTCTCCTGCCGCCAGTCTGAATACAGATCTTCCGCTGTAGACATGCCTGAGGGCTGTTCACTGTACAGTTCTGTGCCCAGCACGGAAACTGTAAAGGAAATGAGGTGGGGGTGGTCTCTGTGTTCCATCCCACCTCATGTGACATCCAGTGTGACATGGGTCTTCCACAACCATGGATCATGAGCCCCTGTGCCACCCTTTGACTCTCTCAGGAGGTGAAGAGAGGCTGCTGCCACACTGAGTTTCTCAATCCTTTGCTTTCTTTTTTCTCATTTTTCTCCGCCACCCTTAATCAAGTTATCCCCCTTTCTTCAAACCAATCTCCCCAGGTACCCAAGAAACAATTAAATAATGGTTTGAGCATGTCTATATGCATATGTTTGCTTTATTACAACTGAGCACACACATTTATAAAAGCTTTTGAAAAGTTGTGCTATACCAACTTATTTCAAATAAAAAAGAAAATTATAATCTTACCATCTGGCAGTTTTCATTTTTAATATTTTTCCAGTGACTCTGTATTGGCATACATGTGTTCTCATAATTGTGGTCATTTTAAATATTGTTTTAATACCAATTTAAATATCTTCCCTTTTTTAGCCTTTGTGTTTCTACTTTGAATAAATATATACACATACACATTAAACATTTTCTTATAACTTGTTATAAAAATCAGAACTATGAGGTCGATTTCCTTAATATACACTGAATTACTTTCCTTTAATAACCAGGAGTAGGATTACTGGGTAAAATGATAGGATCATCTTTATAGCTCTTATTATATATTGCCATATAGTTTCCCCAAAATGTAATTTTAATTTGCAATGCTCCCAGTAGGATTCAGATATACTGACTGCACTGGAACTTTTCAGTCACTGAGTCTGTATGGTGGTTGTTCTTTATTTTACATAGGTATCTATAAAATGTATTTATTAAATATATGTGTAGTTAAAGGTTTTGTCATTGCTATTAGGAATATGAAAATAAATTCCTACATTTTCATAAAAGTTATAGGTTAACCTCTAAGAGACTTTCCACTAATCGAATTTGATTTTTCAGACAGACTTTATTCTAAATTTCAAATTGGCTCTTTAATGATTTCTACCTTGCTACAGAGTCAGTCCTTGAACTCTGGACACATCTTCCATTCAAACTGCTTCTCCTTGTATCACTCCTTAGCATGGAGCAATGTGTTCTCTTCCGTCTGATTTCCAAATACCGATATAGAGGGACCATCTTAGACTCATTGCTATCCACACACATGTCATTCTTAGCCAACCTGGACTAAGTATATCTTCTAAGTAGTTCTTCAAGATGTCTTCTCCTTTCTTCCCATACTGCTCAAATGTTAGGCCAATTGCAGTGGACCAACCAGTTTCCCAGTCCAGGATCTCCTCCCTTCTAATCTATTCTCTGCAGCTTTGCCAAAGTGATCACTATAAAGCTTCAATTTAATCATGCCGTTTCCCTACTGAGAACCTCTTTGCTAACTTCTGTTGCCTACAGGATTTATTTCAAATCTTTCATTGTCGTGTATAAGAATGTTCAAGATCCAGTACTGCTTTTCCCTTCAGACTCACCTTCCACCATTCACTCACACACTCCCAAACCTTAACAAACACATACATGTGCAGTCAACCCAATGGGCCAGCCTCTTTTATGCTCCTCACACCTCACACCTCACACGTTGTTTCCTTTAACTGAAATGCCCATGACAGTTCCCTACATAGTTACTTGTAAACTCCTCCTCTCTGTATAAGTTTTCCTGAATTTTTTAGATAAAATTAAGTTGTGCCACCCCTTTATGCTCTCTTAGAACTTTGTTCTGTTATCAAGGCTATTGTGCAACTAATCTCATTGTGTTCTACTCATTTACATTCCTGTATCTCCCACTAGAGAGCAGGCTCCTTGAGAGTAGATGATTCCTTTGTTATCTCTGGATTCCCTGGCACTTGCAGAAAGCCTGGTAGGTAATAATCGCTCAACAATTAGTTTTTATATAAATGAATTATATTTAAAAGGCCAAAATAACAATGATTGTGTATTAAGTGAAAGATGACCATCTAAAAACAAAGCCACGCTCCATGATATTGGTCTAGGCAAATAAAGGAAACAAAGGCAAAAACAGACAAATAGAATTACATCTAACTAAAAATCTTCTGCACACCAAAGGAAACAACAATCGACAGAGAGAGAAGACAACTTATGAAATGGGATAAAATATTTACATCTATACATCTGATAATGGGTTATGCAAAATATATAAAGAACTCAAGCAACTCATTTGCAAGAAAACAACACAATTTTAAAATGGGCAAAAGACTTGAATAGACATTTCTCAGAATAAAACATGCAAATAGCAATCAGGTATATGATAAAAAGTCCAACATCATTAATCAATCTGGGAAATTTAAATTTTTAAAAAACATAATGAGGTATCACCCTACACCTGTTAGACTGGCGTGATGGAAAAAACAAAAGATAACAAGTGTTGGCAAGGACTGGAGAAGAGGGAACTCTTGCACACTGTTGGCAGGAATGTAACTTAGTATAGACATTATGGAAAACAGCAGAGGTTCCTCAAGAAATTACAAATAGAACTACCATATGATCCAGCACCTTGGATAGATAGCACTACTGAGTATATATCCAAAGGTAATGAAATAAGTGTATCAAAGAGACGTCTGCACTCCCATATTTATTGCAACGTTATTCATAATAGCCAAGATATCAAATCAACCTAACTAGATAAAGAAAATGTGCTACATATACACAATAGAGTACTAGTCAGCCAAGAAAGGGGGTAAATCATTAATTTGCCAAAACATGGATGAACCTGGAAGACATTATTTTAAGTGAAATCAGCCTGCATGATCACATTCATATGTGAAATCTGAACAAGTTGATTCCAAGAAACAGAAAATAGAATGGTGGACCAGGGGCTGGGGCACTTGAGAAAATTTGGATTGGGTTAGGGAGATACTGGTCAAAGAATACAGAATTTTAACTAGATAGAAGGAATAACTTCATGAGATCTATTATACAACTTGGTGACTATAATTAAAAATACATTGTATTCTTGAAAACGCTAAGAGAGTGAATGTATTCTCATTACAAAAAACGATAGCTATGTGAGGTAATGCATACATTGATTAGCTAGGCTTAGTCATTCCACAATGTACATATACTTTAAAACATCATTTTGTATACAATAAATACATACAATTTTATCTTTCATTCTTTAAATAAAATAAAATTAATAAAAAGAAGTAAAAAATAAAGGCATGAACTCTGGAGATTGTGCTTGAGGCTTTCTCATGTTTGACCAATGGCTGAATTTTTATTTAGCATACTGACATGGAATTTGTTAAACTCTCAGAATGAATTGTTCACTTTCAGTTTGTCAAAGCATACACTAGAATCTCTTTTGGGGGAAGAATTAAATAACAGGCGAGAAAGCAGAAACCTAGTGCAAAGTGGGCATGACCTGCTAATGGGCCGGACATTGGTTGAAAACAACCAGTTGAGGGATACTTGCCATAATGAATATTTTTTATCCTTGACTCCTCTCCTTCTCATAAATGTTACACCCAATCAGCAAATACTGTAGGCTCTCTATCTTCAAAATAGAACCTAAACACTTCTCACTACCCCACAAACCACCCTATGCCAAGCCACCATCATCTCTCACTTGGATTAGTGCAGTCATGCAATAGCTTCCTAACTGGTCTTTCTGCTTCCATCTTTGCCTCTTCCTCCTTTGCCTCAAGTGACCGCATCTACCAAGGTGACCATTCAAAAATGTAAGTCACATCATGTCATTTCTCTACTCAAAATCCTTCGATGGCTCTCCATTCTTACGAGTTAAATTCAAAGTCTTTGCAAGGGCTTACAAGTACCTATGCCCTATGCTTGACTCTCATTCACTCTCTGACATCCTCCGCTGCTGTTCTTTACCCCTCTTACATCACTGCAGCTATGTGGCCACCTTGTTGTTTCTCAGACATGTCAATTACGCTCCTTACTCCAAGTCTTTGCATTTACCCATTCCCTCTGCCTGATACTCTCTTCCCTAAGACGTAAGCATGACTGAAACCCTCACCTCCTTCAATTCTTTGCTCAAATGCTGTTTCTTGTGGCTTTTTCTGATCACACAATTTAAAGCTTTGTAAACATGCCCATTCTGGTATCATTTGATCTATTTTTGCTGTTCTATTCTCATTGGTATCTTCAAATATAACAATTTGCTTGTTGATTTTTTTAAATGTCTTTTTCCAGGAATACTTTATCTTTTTCACTGCTGTTTCTTCAGAGTCCTGTACAATACCTGGCATAAAGAGCTGCTCAATTTCTATATCCAGAATAAATGCAAGTATATGTGGTGTGTAAGTGCAAGAGTGTGTAGGTAAGCATATGCATGTGTAAACATCAACTTTTTTTTTTTCTGAGACGGAGTCTTACTCTGTTGCCAGGCTGGAGTGCAGTGGCACAATCTCAGCTCACTGCAACCTCCGATCCCTGATTCAAGCAATTCTCCTGCCTCAGCCTCCTGAGTAGCTGGGACTACAGGCGCGTGCCACCATGCCCAGCTAATTTTTGTATTTTTAGTAGACAGGGTTTCACCATGTTGGCCAGGATGGTCTCGATCTCCTGACCTCAGGATCCACCAGCCTCTGCCTCCCCAACACATCAACATTTATATCTGCAAAGTCTAGTGCTCTGGAATATCAACTCTGCTCATGCATGTGTGACCACACAGTGGAATGGGAAATCCATTTTTGAAGGAAAGCATTCATTGTTGAGGGAAGAGGACAGAAACGTGAGGGGTACAAGTAAAAGAAAACTCAATGTTTTCTCTTTCTTATGACCTTCTGGTCTGAATATCTTAATTCATCTGAAAAGTTACTTTGTATTTCATCATACATAATGTATAATCCATATAAAGATCTCTTCTTCTATAGAACATGTTTGTATAATTTTCCAATTTTTCTATTAGGCAATTTATCTTTTCCTTATTGGTATGTAAAGAATCTTTCTATATTTGTCTCACTAATTATTTGTCATAGGTGTTGCAGTATTTTCTCAGTTCCTAGTATGTCTTTCACTACATTTATGATGTCTTTAATGAACAAAAATATAATTTTAATATAATTTGCACTATTTTATTTTGTGGTTAATGATTTTTGTGCTTTAATAAATTCTTCCTTTCTCCAAAGTCAGAAAGAGATTTACCTCTATTTTCTACTAAAAATTTTAAAGTCTTGCATTTGACATTTAAATTTTCAATTTTTCTAGTGTTCATTTCTGTATGGACTATGAGATAGAGATCCAAAGGCTTTCTTTTCTTTATACATCCAACATTTCTAGCTCTGGTTTTTGAATAGTTCTACCTTTTCCTATACTACCTTTCATATATTAAACCCCCACATATATGTGCATTCATTTCAGGGTCTCTATTCTGCTCCACTGGTCCGTCTGTCCATCCTTCACTAGCACCATTATAACTTAACTTTAGTTTTTAGTAACGCAAGCCCTCTTATTCTTTTTCTTCAGAAGTATCTTGCCTTAAGCTCACTAGTAATTAGGAAAACAAAAGTCAAGACCACAGTGTGACCCTCATCTTCTTCCCATTCAAAGTGGTCAAAATTAAGAACTCTGATAGTAGTGCTTTGCAAGGATATGAAGCAGCACATATTACTTCTGGCTTTGGACATTGGTATAACACTTTGAAAAGCAGTTTGGCATTGTCATGTAAAGCTGAGCATTTGCATATCATGAAGATCCAGAAATCCTGCTCGTAGATACATACGTAGAGAATTTCAAAGGAAAGGAGCATTATTAAATGTAAGTTACTTGGAATGTCCAAGTGCCCAAGTTGAAAGTAGGTTAATGGTAGCATATTATACAAAGTAATTAACTGAAGAGAAGAAGGTAACATGTAAACTCATGTAGATGATATATAATTGTATCATTCAGATTAGACTAACAAGAAAATCAATGTAGATATTCCTAATGAGTTGTCTGTCTTGAATGCACTCCTCCAGAAAGTGACACAGGAATTTAGGCTGTTTCCACCTCTGAATAATACCACCTCCTAAAGCCTGGGAGTCTTTTTCTTCCAGCTGCAGGATGAAGAATGAGAGAATATGGCATACCTCCTCTTATCTAGAAGTGACATGTATTCTTTGATCCCATATGATGGGTGAGAACCAGTTATCTGGTCCCATCTAGAAGCAAGGACAGAGTGAGAGAATAGAGAATAAAGTTGCATCTGGGAAATGTAATCTAGACCAAAGAGCAGATGAGGTCTAGCATGACCTGTCATAGCAATACAACTATCATTAATCTAATGGTGCGCTTGAGGTTCAAGTTTCTAAAGGGTAAACATAAAGCAAGATTACTGTGATTATTATTTTCTTTGAAACGTGCCCACAACATCTCTTAAATTCCACATCTTTTTTTCCCTAAGTTAAAATAGTGTTCTTGTATTTTCTGTTAGAAAAACAGTATGATTACTGTAAGGAAAATCCAGGCACTATAGAAAATATTTTTAAGAAAATATAGTTCACCCAAAGTCCACTACCCAGAAATAACCACTTAACCATAATAGATGGACCCTCTTTCAAACAGCATTCTACATAAATATGCCTATGTATATCATTTTACAATCTTTCTACAGCATTCAATGGCTGCAGATTTATTGTACATTTACAATGTGTGAGGCTTTCTGCTAAGTACACAAGGCCATTAACCCATTTATTTAATCCTTGAAAAAATATAATGAACTAAGTAGAACTATTGTCTACATTTTATAGATGAGAAAATTGAAACTTAAAGAGCTTAAGTAATTTACTAAAAATCACAAAGTTTGGCAATGATAAAGATACAAACCCTGGTCTACCAGACTCCAAGCCCAAGCTACTACACAGTGCCCTATACTGTCAGATATTTTGATACACCACTAATTGAGACACCCCCTCTTGATGGGTCCTTAAATTATATCTCTTTTTATTCAACCATGGACTACTCAGCAATAAGAATCTGCATTTCTCTAAATTTTGTGTACCTGTCTATACATCTCTTTAGCGTAAGCTCCCTCCAGAAAGTTCGCTGAAGACAGTCTCTTACTTTCATACATATTGGTTTCTTTGAAAGGTATACAAAGGTTAAATGTATAAAAATGAAGCTAGCTGGAAGATTGATGCCATATCAGATATCTCTCAATTGTTATTGCTTGAACTGTAAAACCAGATTAACCAGGATCTTTGTGGGCTCAAGTGATCCATCTGCCTCGGCCTCTTAAAGTGCTGGTATTACAGGCATGAACCACTGCAACTGGCCTGGTTTATTGAATAACAATGATTGATTTTTATGGAATCAGCCATGTCTATGATTCTCTGCTTTCCCATACTTGGCCTCCTCCCTATATCTGAAATATCAGGAGGAAGAAACATGATTGATGTCAAGCTGGAAGACATTTTCATCTTCCCAATGAAAAGATCAGTCACAAATACAAGACTGCTTTTATGGTAGAATAAGAGGGCATGGAGTGCTATGCATTACCTAATTTTCAGATTAACTAAAATTATTTTTTATTTTAATCTTTATTGAAAGTTTTCCAATTTTTTTCTGGTAGAGCAAAATAGAAAAATAAATTCTTGATGACAGAGCCTTACTTAGTTTTAGTGCTTCAGCCAGTAATCTATCGCACAGAACCTAGAAGAATTCTAAAGTGCAAGCATTACCTTAAAGGGTATATGATATTGAATTGTATCTAACGGCGCTTCAGAGTTGATTCTACAAGCAAATTCGTCAAGTATTGCCTTATCAGAAGTCTGCTATCATCACTTCATATAAAATAGCAGCTTCTCCCCATTCCCAGAGTTTCTCTTAACCTGCTTTATTGTAATTCATAGCTCTTATCATCATCACCTGACATTTTTATATACTGTGTATTGTGGTTTTCCCTCTACTAGAATGTAATGTCTGGGAGACTTAGGACTCTAATTAATTTCTGAATTCTCAGCACTTATAATGTAGGAATTCAAGAAATATTGATTGATTGAATAAACTAATTGCCTTGTCATTTTCTTCTTTCCTCCAAGAACTAAAAGCAGAAGCTCTCCTCAATTTAACATGAAGTGAGCTACTTTACACTGATA
Organism: Ateles fusciceps; assembly: GCA_036589455.1. Taxonomy (NCBI): domain Eukaryota; kingdom Metazoa; phylum Chordata; class Mammalia; order Primates; family Atelidae; genus Ateles; species Ateles fusciceps. The sequence goes on from JAZHEH010002441.1 coordinate 1,313,317, forward strand.
TTATCCCAGTATGACAAAGAATACAAGGAAAAAGGATCAAAAGAGATAGTGGCTGGAATAGACCTTAAAAATTATGTAGACATTTTTATGAAAGGGAAAATAAATTAGAGTGATGGGCAATGTCACAAAACAAACTTCTGTTCTGGCACATCCCTCAGCAGGGCCCAGTGAGAGTCAGAAGAAAGACCAGCACAAACAAAACTATAATATGCTGTATATCAGGGAGAAAGATTAATACATTTCTTTGCTTGCTTTTCCAGCTATGCAAGACAGGGCTCATTCTGACAAAGGGTGAAGTGAAGGATTCATGTGGTGGATTCAGGCTTGCACCTGAGTCTTCACTCTGTCCTCCTCAGTGGCTCCTTGTCTGCTGATCCTCTCTGCACCTCAGTGCATTTGGCCAGGACAGACCTTAAAGTGAGATGAATGATAACCCTCAGTGCCACCTGAGAAATCCACACAATTCAATCACATCTAATTCCGGCTATTCTGTAAATGGCATTCCTTGAGCAACTTTTTAAAAATTCAAAGTGTTAATCAGCATCTTCCTTTAAAGAATTGTGTTGAATACCCACAATTTCATCATATGGTATTGTAATGTCTTTAATAATGAGCCATAGACGTAGAACTATATTCATATCAACTTCTCTTTAATCCTTGGAAAAGTGGTATATTCTACTCGGCTGCTTAGGCTTTTACAATTCACCTTTCCCTTTTATTATTTGTGTGTGTGTGTGTGTGTGTGTGTGTGTGTGTGTGTGTGTGTGTATGTATGTGTGTGTGTGTTCCTTACTTGTTTTTTGTCTGTTTTATTGGGTAGGGAGGTTGGGGAGGGATAACATGGGAGAAATGCCAGATATAGGTGACGAGGGGATGGAGGCAGCAAGCCACGTTGCCATGTATGTACCTATGCAACAATCGTGCATGTTCTGCACATGTACCCCAGAACATAAAGTGCAATAAAATATATATATATAAAAGAATACTTAACATGAGATCTACCCTCTTAAATTTTGAAGTGCCAAATACAGTATTGTTAACCATATATAGGCACAAGGTTTTGTGGCAGATCTCTAGAACTTACTCATCTTACATAACTTTTTTAAAAACTTTTTTATTTCCATAAGTTTTAGAGAAACAGGTAGTATTTGGTTACATTAGTAAGTTCTTTAGTGGTGATTTGTGAGATTTTGGTGTGCCCGTTACCCAAGCAGTATACACTGAATCCAATCTGTAGTCTTTTTTTAATCTATTATATTTTTATTTGTAAGTGACAGAAAACCTCGAACTATGGTTCTGAACTCCTTTTTTATTATACTTTAAGTTCTGGGGTACATGTGCAGATCGTGCATGTTTGTTACATAGGTATACACATGCCATAGTGGTTTGCTGCATCCCACCCCCCCCATCATCTACATTAGGTATTTCTCCTAATGTTAGCCCCCCTCCAATCCCTCCACCCGCTTCTATCCCTTCCCTGGCTCTCCCACCCCACAACAGGCCCTGGTGTGTGATGTTCCCCTGCTTGTGTCCATATGTTCTCATTATTCAACACCCACTTATGAGTGAGAACATGCAGTGTTTGGTTTTCTCTTCCTGTGTTAGTTTGTTGAGAATGATGGTTTCCAGTTTCATCCATGGCCCTGCAAAGGACATGAACTCATCCTTTTTTTGGCTGCATAGTATTCCATGGTGTATCTGTGCCACATTTTCTTTATCCAATCTATCACTGATGGGCATTTGGGTTGGTTCCAAATCTTTGCTTTTGTAAACAGTGCCACAATAAATATACGTGTGCATGTGTCTTTATAATAGAATGTTTTATAGTCCTTGGGGTATATACCCAGTAATGGAATTGCTGGCTCAAATATTTCTATTTCTAGATCCTTGAAGAATCACCACACTATCTTCCACAGTGTTTGAACTAATTTACATTCCCACCAACAGTGTAAAAACATTCCTATTTCTCCACATCCTCTCCAGCATCTGTTGTCTCCTGATTTTTTAATGATCATCATTCTAATTGGCATGAGATGGTATCCCAATGAGGTTTTGATTTGCATACAATTTGTGGTCTTTACTCCTCACCTCACTCTCACCCTTCCCCTGAGTCCCCAAAGACCTTGCATCACTCTTATGCCTTTGCATCCTCATCGCTTAGCTCCCGTTTATGAGTGAGAACATGTGATGTTTGATTTTCCATTTTTGGGTTAGCTCACTTAAAATAATAGTCTCCAGTTCCATCTAGGTTTCTGCAAATGCCATTAATTCATTCCTTTTTATGGCTGAGTAGTATTCCATTGTACATATATACCCACAATTTCTTTATCTACTTGTTGATTGAAGAGGATTTGGGGATGGTTCCATATTGGTATAATGACTTATTTTCCTCTGGGTAGATACCTAGTAGTGTAACTGCTGGATCAAATGGTAGTTCTACTTTTAACTCTTTAAGGAATCTCCACACTGTTTTCCATAGTGGTTGTACTAGTTTAAATTCTCACCATCAGCGTAGAAGTGTTCCCTTTTCACCACATCCATGCCAACATCTCTTATTTTTTTATTTTTTGATTATTGCCATTCTTGCAGGAGTAAAGTGGTGTCACATTGTTGTTTTGATTTGCATTTCCCTGATCATTAGTAACGCTGAACATTTTTTCACACGTTTCTTGGCCATTTCTATATCTTCTCTTGAGAATTGTCTATTTATGTCCTTAGCCCACTCTTTGATGGGATTGTTTGTTTGTTTTTCTTGCTAATTCATTTAAGTTCTTTATAGATTCTGGATGATAGTCCTTTGCCAGATGTATAGATTGTGAAGATTTTCTCCCACTCTGTGGGTTGTCTGTTTACTCTGCTGATTGTTTCTTTTGCTGTACCGAAGTTCTTTCATTTAATTAAGTCCCACCTATTTATCATTGTTTTTGTTGCATTTGCTTTTGGGTTCTTGGCCATGAAGTCTTTGCATAAGCCACTGTCTAGAAGGATTTTTCTGATGTTATCTTCTAGAATTTTTATAGTTTCAGATCTTAGATTTAAGTCCTTGATCCATCTCTAGTTGGTTTTTGTATAAGGTAAGAGATGAGGATCCATTTTCATTCTCCTACATGTGCCTTGCCAATTATCTCAGCACTATTTGTTAAATAGGGTGTCCTGATAATATGACTGTATACCTAGAAAACCCTAACGACTCCTCTAAAAAGCTCCTAGAACTGATAAATGAAGTCAGTGAAGTTTCAGGTTACAAAATTAATGTACACAAATCAGTAGCTCTGCTAAACACCAACAGCAACCAAGCTGAGAATCAAATCAAAAACTCAGTCCCTTTTAAAATAGCTGCAAAACTAAAATAAAATACTTAAGAATATACCTAACCAAGGAGGTGAAAGATCTCTATAAGGAAAACTACAAAACACTGCTGAAAGAAATCACAGGTGACACAAACAAATGGAAACACATCCTATGCTCATGGATGGGCAGAATCAATATTATGAAAATGACCATACTGCCAAAAGCAATCTACAAATTTAATACAATTGCCATCTAAATACCACTATCATTTTTCACAGAACTAGAAAAAATAATCCTAAACTTCATATGGAACCAAAAAGGAGCCTACATAGCCAAAGCAAAACTAAACCAAAAGAGCAAATCTGGAGGCATCACATTACCTTTCTTCAAACAATACTGTAAAGCCATGGTCAGCAAAACTTCACGGTACCGGTATAAAAAAGGCATATAGACCAATGGAACAGAATATGGAACCCAGAAATAAACCCAAATACTTATAGCCAACTGACTTCAATTAAGCAAACAAAAACATAGCTGAAACTTTATACCTGTTGAACAGTGACTCTCATTTCCTCTTCTGCTAAGACCCTGGCAACCACCATTCTACTCTCTGTTTCCATGATTTTAGATACTTCCTGTTAGTGGAATCATGCAGTATTTGTCCTTCTGTGCCTGGCTTATTTCACTTAGCATAGGCGTTCTGTAAGTTTACCTATGTTTCTGCTTATGTCAAGATTTCATTCTTTTTAAATCTGGATAATATTCTATTATACTTAAATGCTACATTTTCTTTATTCGTTCATCTACTAATGGACAAATGGACATTCAGGTTGTTCCCTATCTTGCCTATTGTAAATAATGCTGCAATGAACATGGGAATACAGGTATGTCTTCAAAATCCTGATTTCAATTTTTCTGGATACATACCCAAACATGGAATTGCTGAATCACGTGGTATTTTTATTTTAAATTTAAATTTTTAAAATTTTAATTTTTTGAGGAATCTTTTACTGTTTTCCATAACAGTTATACAATTTTCTATTTCAACCAATAGTGTAGAAGGGTTCCCATTTCTTCACAACCTCATAAGCACTTGTTATCTATTTTTTCTTGATCATAGGCATCCTAACAGGTGTGACATGATACCTCATTGTGGTTTTTATTTGAATTCCTCCAGTGTTAATAATATTGAGTATCTTATTATATATCTATTGGTAATTTGTGTATCTTCCATTGAGAAATGTCTATTCAAGTCCTTTGACCATTTTTTATAGCATTAGTTAGGATTTGGGGTTTTATTAATTTCTTTTGATTTTGCTATTTATAGGATTTCCTCTTCTCTTTATGATCATGATTATTTTTTCTTTGGGTTTCAACCAGAGTCTATAGTGATGATGACAGTCACCACAATTATATTGACCTTTACTCTCTCAGAGCCTACTCTTTTTTATGTTCTTGTTCCTTCTTCTTTTCTTTTTTGTCTTTTATGTTATTCCTGGTGTAGGAATTTCCTTAATTCTTGTATTTTTTATTTCCTGTTGGAATCACCAAGTTCATTAATGTCTGAGTTTATTGTAAAAGCCAAAGATGAAATCATCCTTCCACTAATATAATTAGTTTATAATCTTAACGTTTAAAAAAATCTTTGAATATTTATCTGGCATCTGTGTTTTTTCAGAAAAAGCCAAAAGAATCTTGCTAAAGACTACTCCAAAAACGCAATTGCCTTTGTATAACAGACATGAAAGAAGTTTAATAAATACATAAACTTTACTTATTTTGTGCTTAAAATGTTAGTAGGGGAAATGCTAACTCATTTAGTAAACAGTTCCTACAAGTAAATGTATCAAAAGCAGTTAGAAAAATTTATAGGTGTACTTAAGGCATTTCTGCAAGAATCCCCACCCCCACCCCCAGAAAAGGTGAACATATAGAAACTAAAGAAAGCAAATAGCAAAATAGAGAAGACGTTTATTTCCTTCCAATGGGGAAAAAAGTTAATTAATCATTAGGTTTTTGTGCCTGTAATGGAATTAGTTATTAAAAAAATTAATGTAGGGGTTTTTTTTCTCTTTCCACATTAGTGTCTACAGCGGACATTTGCCACAGTAGTGACAATCTGACTTCCAATGTCTATGGAAGTTTCCATATGGTAGCACTTTTCCCCAAAGTAGAATCCAGAACTCCATTTTCAACTTACCCTTGGCATGTGACTTAGACTGAACCAATTAAACCACCTCTGCAAGCTTGGATTTTGAAGAGATCAAAGAGAAAGAAGACTCCACATGGAATTTATTTTTGGAGAAAGCTATATGGTTGTTGACAAGAGTCATGGAATTTGTTTGCTCCTTTGTTTTTTAACTAATAGACTTTATCTTTAAGAGTACTTTAGGTCCACAGAAAAACTAAGCAAAAATACAGAGATTTCCCATATACCCACTCACCTCATATACACTCATATCCTTACACACTATCAGCATCCCTTACCAGAGTGGTGCACTTGTTACAACTGATTAAATGACTGACACATTATTGTAACTCAAAGCCCCTACTTTACATTAGAAGCTCACTCTTTGGGCTACACATTCTTTGGGTTTTGACAAATGTGTAATGACATGTATTACCCTCTTAGCATTGATGCAGAATGGTTTCACTGCCCTAAAAATCACCTGCACCCCACCTACTTCTCCCTCTCCCACCAAACCTCCAATAACAACTGATCTTTTTACTGCTTCCATAGTTTTGCCTATTCTGATTGACTTCTTTCACTTGGTTATATACATTTAAGGTTCTTCTATGTTTTTTCATGGCTTGAATAACTTGTTTCTTTTTAGCATTTAATAATATTCAATTGTGTGGATATATTACAGTTTATATATTTACCTGTATTTACCTATATTGAAGAATACCTTGGTTGCTTCCAAATTTTGGCAATTATGAACAAAGCTGCCATAAATGTATATATGTAGGTTTTTGTGAGGACACAAGTTTTTCTGTGGACATAACTCTTTTGGGTAAATGCCAAGGAACACAATTTATGGATCATATAATAAGACCACGTTTAGCTTTATGCGAAACTGCCAGACTGTCTTCCAAAGTGGTTATACCATTTTGCAACCCCACCAATAATGAATGGAAGTTCACGTTGCTCTACATCCTCATCAGCATTTAGTGTTGTCAGTGTTTTAGATTTTATCCATTGTAATAGGTGTGTATTGGTGTTCCATTATTATTTTAATTTGCAGTTCCCTAATGAGGTATGATGTAAACTATCTTTTCATATGCTTATTTGTCATGTGTATATCTTCTTCGGTTTGGTGTCTATTCAGATTTTTTGCACTGGTTGTTTAATCAAGTTGTTTGTTTTTGTATTACTGAACTTTAAAAGTTCCTTCTGTATTTGGGGCAACAAGTCCTTTTTCAGATATATCTTTTGAAAATATTTCTCCTACTCTGTGGCTTATTTCTCATTCTCTTGACAGTGTCTTTCACAAAACAAAAATTTTTAATTTTAATGAAGTCCAACACATCAACTTTCTTTTTCATGGATAGATGCATTTGGTGTCATATCTAAAGAACCATCTCCAAAACCAAACGTGTCTAGATTTTTTCCTATGTTATCTTCTAGGTGTTAAATAGTTTTGCATTTTACATTTAGGCCTATGATGCATTTTGAGTTAATTGAGTTAAGAGGTAAAAGATCTGTTTCTAGATTTTCTTCTATGTTTCTTCTAGTTGTTTCAGAACCATCTGTTGAAAAGACTATCCTTTCTCCAATGAATTGCCTTTATTTCTTTGTCAAAGATCAGTTGACCATATTTGTGTGAGTCAATTTCTGAGCTTTCTATTTTTGTCCCACCAACCTATGTGTCTGTTGTTTCACCAATACCACACTGTCTTGATTGCTATAGTCACTGAGTTTTCAGAAGTCACCATAGCAGGGGTCCTAGTGAGTATGACCCATGCAGTTTCTAAAATCCAAGCTGTGCCTTTGATAAGTGCTGTGAAGATACACCTGTAGAGAAAGTGTGATTTGAGAATTACTCCTGATTAAAGCCTGTTTCGTTGTTTGCGACTAAGAACTCAGATCTCTAAGGCAACATAAATATGCTTCTGATAAGAACTTGCCAAATGTATTAAGTTCTTTATTACTCCTCTTGAAGTATTATGGAAATGAGAAAATAAATGGTAACTAAGTCAACAGAGCTAGGTCTAAGTCTTGGCTTTGCCAGTGGCTACCTGTATGATGCTATCAATCAACCAGCTTTCCCAAATCTATATTTATTCTTCTGAAAATGGTGATAATTTCTGTCTCAATTGATTATTTTGTAAAAGTAAGTGATCTTAATCAAAAGAATTTAACAGATTATAGTGGGTCCTCAATTAATGCTTTTTACATTTGCTATCTGCTAAACATGGGATGATCTTTTTATTTCAAAGTGCCTAAAAGACAAGGTAAGGCTCTCTATCTGATTGGAGGTACCAGCTTAGGAACATTGGTAACAATAGAGAAAATAATTAAATATTTTCAGGCAACACAAGGACTTTAAGCCTGAGTAAGCCAAATTTTTGAATTGTAGTAGCTCTAAGACTTAAAAATAATAATTGCATAATAGTATCATATCCAAACAAAAGAAGAAATCAGTATATCTTGTGGCCAAAGTGGATCCATAGAAGTTGTATGTTTAAACTACATATTGTTGAAAGAATTTCTTATATCTGTTTCAGTTAGAGATAGTTTCACTGAGGAAGTGGTATTACTAGAAACAAAGACAATATTTGGTTTATGAATCTCTGAAAAATAATTTTACTTTTCTTCATTATATAAGCAATTTAATGATTATTAATTGCATAAAAATATTTGAAAAACAGATAAGAAATGAAGTTCAAATCATCTATAATTCAACTGTACAGAGATAATTATTGCCAGCATTTTGGTATTTATCTTTCCAAAATACTTCCTATGTATTTAGTAATAGATCGATAGATGTCAAAAATAAGAATGAATTATATATACTGTTACTTAGACTGTTTTCTTTATACATAAAACATGAGCATATTCTAGGTCTGCAAATAGAACTATATTGTTTTTGATGGCCACAAAGAATTCTCTTAAAAGTATGTAACAAAATTTATTAAACTATTCACCTATTGATAAACACTTAGGTAATTTCCACAGTGGGAAGAAGGTATGAAACAGACTGCGGAGAATAACTTTTCCTGTATATCTTTTTACACTTGTCCAATCATTTATTTAGACAAATTCCAAGAAGTACAACTTCTGGGTTAAATAAATGTTATCTATTGGTTTTCATGAATGAGAATCATTATATTACCAGAATTCATCTCAATAAAAAAGGTTAAAAACAAGTCTGGGGTTGCTTTTTATAAAGTAGCACAAAATCATGGTAGAAATGACCCTACTAACAGCACTGGTACTTTTGTTAAAGTCTGACTTATCCTAAAAGAAAAACAGGGATGCTGTAGACAAAGTATATGGAAGACAAATCATACAACTGCTGTTTTCTTGGCAGTAGTATAATTTGTCTTCCATATACTCTCTCCCCCTACCCTCTCTCTCTCTCGTATGCACACAAATACACAACACACACACTAACCCTAATGTACGGTCTTTCTGGTAATGCACTGTGCTGAATGTTAGCTTCATCACATTAAGGGAAGCCACAGTGAGTCTACGTGGTTTATTGAAAGTAACCAAAACTGCAGTGAAATTTTGTCACTGATGGTGATGAATACTTTCAAAACCATTAGTCCTTACACTCTGGCCACCATCAGACATTCCTCAGAGGCTTATCTTAGTCATGTGTACCAAACTTTCTCCAGCCACTGCTTGTCCTTGATAACACCAGGGGATCAGGTAAGCCAGGTTTCTTGTCTCAATTTATCTGCTCCCTCATGTGTTTCCGTAAGTTCTGATGCTAGGCCATGTTAGTAGAAGTTCAAAACATCTGTTCAGTTTAAAGATTTGTCTTTGAAAGGGGAAATTGGGAAAGACAAACAGGGAAAGAATTTAGGGATGGACCCCTCATCTGGCATGCAGAAGATAAACACGGGGATTTAATGATTTGCTTTTACTATAAATCCCTATACTTAAACTCTTTAAAAACTGTAGCAGGCTTAAAACATAAAAGAAAATATTTTTACCACTTTTACTGCTCACTACCAATAATTGCCTTGGAAAAGACCATGCACTTAGAAGCACCATGGGAAATTACAAGGACAGAATTTCCATTCCAAAGGCCCACAAAGAAGGGTTTCTTTTGGTATCCTGTAAAATGCTGTAATTTTTATTTGAACATGTACTAAAGTTTTGTAAGAAAATTTCTACAGACAGGTTTATGCCCAAGGAGATAATATTCATGCAAAATCACAGAACTCAAACATGACTGAATTACTTCTGATAGCTCAAAGGAATGGTGGAAAAAGTTGAAAATGTTTGGACCAAAGCAAAGAGCACCCCAGGAAGGCAGACTGCTCTTCACCTCCTAGGAAGTGACTACTTGTCATTTACGTGCCCCACCAGATCAGTCTAGGATGAATGGGAGAAAACTACAGAGAAGAATGATCTAGCAAACAGACTCATCTCCTTTACTAACTTCTCACCCTAGGTGTTACATGGGGAGCTGAGGGCCTGCAGGGGAGGCCATGACGTGCAGCCATTTACTCAAGCAGTTAAAATCGGGCACTCTATGAAAGTTGCAGAACCAGATGTGTATACAGTTTCAGACCCCAGAACGCTCAATGTAAACTTGTTCTAATTTAATGTGATTTTGTTTATTTGTGGAATATCTACCTCTAAGAGTAATCTACTGTTGTGGTTTACAGCCCTGGCTCTGGAACCAAACTGCCATGTTCATATCCATTTGATCACTTAGTAAGTGTGTGACCTCCAGCAAGCTACTTAATGCATTTAACCTCTCTGTGCCTCAGTTTCCCTATATCTTATAAAATGGAAATAATAATATACCAGATGAGGCTGCTGCAAAAAATCAAATTAGCACATGCGAAACACCTAGAAGACTTCCTGGTGTGTATTAAGCACTCAATATTTATTAGTTGATGTTATTAATATAGTATTAATATTATGCAAAATCTTATGCACATGAGAATGAAAGTTCTTAAAAGAATATTTTAGAGTAACGTTACTTGAGGAAAATTAGTAACTTAATTCAGTAGAGGGAGAACAAAACAATTTCTTTTGCTTAAAAGACTGGACACCTGAATGGGAGTTTTTCCTGATTTACCAAAAACCTTAAACTTTTCCTCTTTTGCGTTTGAAGTTTGGTATTTAAATACAAAATCCTGACCATGAAGAGTCTGTTTCTATATGATTTGTTTCAACTTGAAGAGGGAATGTGGAAGTGGAGTGTGGCAGCAGGAGCCAGCTCTGCAAAGCATATTTCTGTATCAAAATTGGACTGAATTTCTTTGCGGTCTGCTCCAACCAGGGTCTCCAGATAAAATACTGGATACCCTGGATTATCAAAAGGACATAAGGGAAGCTCATAGATGCCAAGGGCAGAGATGCACCCAGGCCCAGAGAACAATCTGAATGCAGGATTGGAGCCTTTCAGAGACCCCAGGGCCTCACTTTCCATCTCACATTCCCTCACAGCAGGCTAGTCTTCTTTACCTCCAACAGGACACATGGTGCATCATGGTCCCCCTGGTTTTCATGTTCTCTGTTCAAAGTCCCAGCCAGACTGAAACTGGAATCTCTCAAGCCCCACTCAGGTTCCTGGGGGACAGAGGGAAACATTTTATATAGGATGGCAGAAGGGGTAGTTTTCAGAAAATTGCAAGGAGAGCCAAGCAGACAAACAAGAGGTATCCAATAAAACTAACTTATCAAAGACCAAGAAACCCGCAAACAAAACTGAAAACAAAGCAAGGAGAACCAAGAAGGCACATTTTGGAACTCAAATTCAGATCATCGGATTCAGCAGGTAACAGACAGACACTGTTAAAGCAAACTCCCCCTTTCCTTCTGGCAATAAAATTGAGGCAATCTGGAGATTTGCTTATTCCAGAAAGAATCAAAAGTGGCAATATCCTTTCTGTAATGTTATGATGGGTGAGGGCAAGAAGGGTGCAGGGGCAGAGCGGAGGTGGCCTCAAAAGCTTTAACCCTAAGCCCAAGCTCTGATTTGCAGATTCCTCACCCTAAAAGTTAACCCATGATTCCATCAAATTAGGTGAAATAGAAACAATTACTACATTTCTCACTTTGTTTAGATCTTCTAGTACTATTGGCTAAGTTTCATCGATTCTTCCTCATTTATTAAGTCACTTCTAGGACGCTGCTTTGTCATACTTCAGGCCTTCTCACATGCTTTTCCTCTGTGTGGATCACCCTTCCCTCAAGTCAAACCATGGTTAGGATGGTCTACTCCACCTGCAAGTGCAGTTGCCCTGCCCATGGGTAAAAAATGAGACCATTGCTCAGTACCCAGGCCAGCGGCCCTTGAAGAAGTTGTCCCTAGCCAAGTTATGTCTTAATCATGACTTAAAAATAACTTGTTCCTAGTGCTAAATGGCATCTACAAAGCAGTTAGATATTTTTTCATGCTGCAAGCTCCTTGTTGTTATTTACAGGAGATAATTGAGCATTCCTGCTTCTTCTTGACCCCTTAGGAAAAAAATACAAAGAGAAAGTTATTTCCTCTCTGCCACCCTGAGCTAGCAAGCACTCAGTTACCTTCCGGGGGAAATACTATCCCCTCTTTCCTTTATTCAATGATGTATTCCACATTTTTGAATGACCACCACTGCTGGGGATTACACCAGTGGCAGGCTCAGAGTTACAGAGGACAATTTGTTCCCACCCTCAAAGATCTCCCAAGCTAAGTTTCCCGATGATCAATGTCTTTTTCCCCCGCTTACATTCAGACCCACAAGAGGCAAGAGGCAAGAGGCAATGTGTCTTTTCCAGAGCTTCCTTGTCAGCTTCATTGCCTCTTCACTCTGGCCAGCCAAAGATCAAAATGATTTTTGGTGGTGGTGGGTCTGGCCCCTAGGCTGAATCTTCCCCTGCTTGGTGCCTGACAGCAGAAAGGTTGGTGGTTTCTCCACTGGCAGTCAGGACAGAATGTTTGTGGTAGACCATCCTGAAGCTGAGGCTGGGGGGGAGGCAGTGGAGCAGGTGAGAAATAACTTCTGTTTTGAGAGCGTTGAGGGGGAGGAAAGGTGAAGACAGAGGAGGAAGTCTCTGACCTGCCTCTCAGCCCCCAAGTTTCTCACCCTTTGCTATTCTCTGACTTAAAATCTTAGTCATTAGACTTTCCATGGGTGACTCTAAGGTTCTGAACTGGAGATTCCCTTGGGTGTGGGATCACCAGTGCAGCCACCTAACCAGCAGGCTGGAGAGGGGGCCGTCTGCCTAGGGTAGGCTATGCAAGAGAAATCAGTGGTCTGGGTGAGCCACTGTATGAGTGGAAAAGCTGACCTTTGCTCCATTCGCCACCACACAAGTCTCACATTTTGATTCTCTCTTCATTCAACTTCCCCCATCTGAGGCAGGGTTCCAGCATTTTAATTCAGTGTGTGCTCTGTGCACTGTATTCTGTGCGGGTACATGTGGCAAAGCAAACTATTGCCCCTGATACCCACAAACTCACATAGCTGCTACTTTCACATAGCCTTTGTGGGACACTGCTGTGGATGCATGTCATAGCTCCATTCTACGAGCGAGGATTCTTGTCACCTTCTTGGTGTCAGCTAAGACTTAAGTCCTATCAAGCACAAAAGTTGGGAGGGACAGAAGAGCCAAACTGAGAGCTGAGGTCATGCATCTGAATATTCGTTGCATGCTGAGTTCCATCTTTTATATTATAGGCTGTGGAGGAAATTAAAATTGCTTTGCCACACACAAAAAATTAGCTGGGCATGTTGGCATGTGCCTGTAATCCCTGCTACCTGGGGGGGGCTGAGGCACAAAAATCACTTGAACCCAAGAGGCAGAGATTGCAGTGAGCTGAGATCTTGCCGCTGCACTCCAGCCTAGGCGACAGAGCGAGACTCCATCTCAAAAAATAAAAGTAAATAATAAAAATTGCCTTGCCAATCATTTTTTCATATTTGACAATAATTCACTCATATTTCATTAATTCATCCAGAAGATGCCTTATTGAGCATCTAACAATTCCATACCCAGTGCCAGCACTGGGGACAGGGGGGTGAGTCAAGAGTGATAATGCAGTATTTGAAAAAAGCAAAGAGTTGTGTGGGACCACAGAGAAGGGGCATCTCTCCCCAGTGGGTAAGGGCTAGATGGAAAAGTAATTATAGAGGATTGATGACTCAGACAAGTCTTAAAGGATGAGTAGAGATTAGCCAGATAAAGGAGGAAACAAGGGTGCCCAAGGATTCCCGGCAAAGGCAAAGTCTAATGATGTCGAGATGATGAAGAAATCAAGTGCCTGGATAATAATGAGGCGAGCAAGCTGGTTTGATGTGAGCTCTAAGACAGCAAAGGTAGGAAGAAGCCAGACAGCAAACAACTTCACCTTGTTAACCAACACATGTAGATTTTAACCTCAATGTGTTTAGGGCACTGAAGTCTGCTAAGGAGCTTAAGCAGAGTAGTAATGAACTTAAACAGCAGGTAAGAGAATTAGATGAGGCTGTTAGCCATTCAACCAAAATTAGTGCTCCAATCTTGCCTGTCTCCCTTCAGTGTCAGGCACATAACAGACTCTTGAAGAGGATTTGTTGATCTGTCACTTTCTATTTCAAGGCTCTGCTGCGTCTTTGGGAACTCATGAAGCATGGACATTCTGGTCATCCTACCAGGTACCTAAGAGAATGTAAAAAAGAGCTCAGACTTCTGTGTGGTTTTCTGCATTTCTCTGTTGACCTCAGAGGACCCTTCCAAAATAATGAGGAGGGTGTTTGGGAGGGTATGAAAGCTTGAACTCTGGGCAAAATCACCAATGAGTAGGTGCCAGTAAAGTGAACTGTAGTTAGACTCTCGCCCAGCTGGCAGAATTACTAACATAGGAGCATCAGATACGCCAAAGAGAGTTACTCAAAGAATCAGGAATAAAGTCTTAGCTGCACCACTGACCCACTGCATCATCTCAGACAAGTCACTTAAATGAAGACTCAATTTCTCCTCTAAAAAGTGGAAGAGATCATATAAATCCTGCCTGCCAAATGTGATTTCAAAATGAAATAAGGCATGAGAAAGTGCTTTGTACACAGTAAAATACTGTAAAGGGTAAATTGTTATTGTTGTTAGTGGCTCTGCATTTATGTAGAGTCAGTTAAGGCTTCTCCTGCATGTTAAAATAATATCCTTCTGTTCTAATCTTCCCCTACAAGTACTACTCCCTTCTCTACCCCACCCAGCAGGCAATAATGGGCTGCAACATCTGTAATGTTTGCAAAAGCATATGTGATAAAACTTATGTTAATACCAGAAAAACTATTCTTTCTAATAAAGTTGCTTTTATTGTGGCAAAAGTATCAAGAAGTATGCACTTATGCATAGGTTGACGTTTCATACAGCTTTCAACAACTTGGAGGAGAGCATGTTATTGTCTCTATTAAAGGAGGAAGAAACTGAGGCCCAGAGGTTTTGTGACTGCATGGGGTCATCACACAGTTGGTAAATAAGAGAGCTGTTTGTCTCCAAATATCTCTATTCCAGTAACAGTTCACCAAATACCCAGTTCTAGGAACAAAATGGGTACTCAATAAATGACTGATTAAAATATGGTACGGCGAGGTAACACTGATGCTGTCATATTTCAGTGTTTGAAAATTCTGGTGGCTAAAGATTATAATGGTGCTGTGGCTAAGAATGGTAAAAATTATTCCACTTGAAAGGATGAAAGAATTATTTTTAAATGTATGTTTAGAGAGAACAATGGTAGGATAGAGTTCTAAGAAATCATTTCTCTTTGTCTACATTACGTTTAATTCGTTTATGCAACAAATATTTATTGAGGCCTATGACATGTCAGCCATTATTTCTAAGAACCAGGGCTACAAGAGTGAACAAAACAAGCAAAATCTTTGAATTCATGGAGCAAACATTCTGATGGAAAGGAAAGTTAATCAACAGGATTATATAAGTAAAATTTATTATACTTATGCAAGTATATTATAAACCAGGAAGTCATTAAGCATTAAAGAGGAAAAAAAAGAAAGGATAGAGGGGGAGGATGAGATATTGGGGGAGGGAGTAACTGAGATTTTAGATAAGGTAGCTGGAAAACAGGACTCACTGAATAGATGACTTTAGAGAAAAGAACTAGAGGGAATGGGGGGAGTTAGCCACGCAGCTATCTGGGGGAGCAGCACTCCAGGAAAGCAAAGGAAACGGCAAGTTCAAAGGCCTCAAGGCAAGAATGTGTCAGATGTACTCAAGAAATATTCAAGATGTCCAAAGTAGATGGTTTGAGAAATCAAAGGAGAGAAGTGGTAAAAAATGAAGTCAGAGAGGTGACAGGGAGCAAGGCCATTCTAACCCTTATAGATTGTTATTAAGACTTTGGCTTTTACTCTGAGTGAGAAATGAAGACATTGGGAAAATGTGTGAGGAGATATAATACAATCTGACCTATGCTTCGACAGGTTTATCTGTCTGCTGTGCTAATAGCAGATTGCAGAGGGCTAAGATAGACACAGGGAGACCACTTAGGGGGTTATTATCTCCTATCGAACCAGAGGGCCAATGAGGAAGGCTCAAATGCTGGTTTATTTTGAAGGTAGAACTGACATGATTTGCTAACAAACTGGGTGTAGAATGCTAGACAATGAAGAGAGACCAAGGCTTGGATGAGACCAGGGCTTTTGATGTGAGCACCTGGAAGAAAGGTGTTGCCATTAACTGAAGTGGGGAAAATAGAGTAGTTACTGGCTTCAGGGAGAATATTAGGGGCTCTGTTTTGGTCATATTAAGTTTAGGTGCTTAGTAGACGTCCACATGAAAATGTCAAGTAGACAGATATCTAGGTAAGGAATCCAGAGAACATGTCTAAGCTGGATGTAATAATTTTGGAGTCATCAGTTTACATGTGGCACTTAAAGCCTTAATAATGGGCAAGGCATGTAGGTAGAGTTAACCAAAAAAAGTAAGAGGTTCAGGACAGAGACTTGGATACAGACTGGGAAGATGAGGAGGAACCAGCAAGGAAAACTGGGAAGTAGACAGAAAGATAAAAGAAAAACCAATCTTGTTTGGTGTCATGCAAGTCAAGGCAGGAGTGTGTTTATAGAGTGAGCAAATTTGCCAAATGTTGTAGATTTGTCAGAAATTAGAAATAGTTGGATTTGACAGCATGACTGCCACAGAATGACCATATGGGAAAAAGTGTCAGTGGATTGGTAAGAGCAGAAACCTTTGAAGAAGGGTTGAGAAGGCCTGGGAGAGGAATTAATGACAACTCTTTAAAGAGAATAATTTTAGCCTACAGTTGCCCCATAAGCATCACTATAGAGGCTTGAAGGGTAAAAGGACTGTAGCTGAAGTGGAAGTGGAGTCAGGGAGGGTGTTTTGTTTGTTTATTTTGATTCTTACATGAAAGAAAAAAAATCAAGTTTGTATGCTAATGGGAATGATCCAGTGGAAAGTTTAACACTTAGCATAATATCTAGTGTATCAACTATGCATATTTGCTATTCTCTTAAAAATTTGAATTCATAAATGCATGTCCCTAGAAACTGGTTATGTACTCCTGATTCTTTGCATTTTCATGACCTTATGGTCATTATTTCCACCAGGAACTAATCGTATTAGCAATTTGGTCTACAGTTAAACTGTTGCCTGGTACGGATAAGAGAAAGAAGTAATAAATAATACCTTGTTAGAGCCCGTCACAATTATACATTTTTTATAAAAACATGATTTAGTTAAGAGTTTTATAAACAGCCATTAGACATAAACTACCTGCCTTTATGTTGGAAAAATTTGTTTAAATAACTGTTGATTTCAAAATTAAAATGAAACCTCCCCAGGCATAGACTGAGTCTTCCTCCTCTTTACTACTGATTAGTATTTGATTTAACCTTGGATGTTTATTCAAAGTTTCAGTGGCAGTAAGGTTGACTTCTCCTAAGAGTCTGATATCCGTGGACCCCAATCCCCCCCTAGTGGGAGTGGGACATCAACTTTTTAGGTAATTCAAGAAGTAGCTCCTGCGTTGGCCGTCACTTTCACTGACTTCAGTTTTATTACTTGCTCTCGGTGTTACCTTAAACAGTTCCTTCAAGAGAATGTCTTCAACATTGTGGTTTCCTGATCAACTGCAGCTTAACTTTATAATAAAACACCCTTCAACCCTTCCTTCCTGTTGTTTCTGCCCTTGCCCCAAACCAAGAGTAGTGAAAACTCTGCTAAGTAATAACTATAGAATTTCTCTCTCAGCCTCTTGGTCTCTACTTTCACTCTGGATATACTAACTCAGGCCACAAAATCACTCATAATTCCCATTGCAAAGCTTTTATCTTGTTTCTACTAAAAACTTAATATTGTATCTACTTCTCTGCTACCAGATGCCTCAATTTTATTCTTTTGTGGTCTATTTTAGTTTTTTGTTTGTTGAGACTAACCTCACACATTTGATTTTTTTAAATAATTATGCATTTGAAGTGAACAAGGAATAGCTTTAGATTGCAGTTGCCTCAGAAAGCTTATTTAATGTTTGATAGGGCAAACATTTCTTCTCTTTTTTACTGACAGGTACAGTCACATGCACATGTGATAGAGCATAGCAAGAATAGCTTAAAGTTGCTTATAATAGTCACTAACATTTACTGAGCACTTACTCCGTCTCTAGCACTCTGCTAAGCATTTGACATACATTCTCTTACTGGATTCTTCATTGTGTTACTGACAAAATTAAGAATTTGGGGGAGGTTAAAGCACTTGTCCAGGGTTACACAGCTAACAAATGATTAGGGATTTGCATCCAACTGATCTGACCCCAGTAGCCACCTACTTAACCACTGATGAAAGAGTTTGCTTGCAGGACTATGTATATGGGCAAAACTTGTCCAGCCAAGTCTCAAGGGCAGAGGAGAGAGATCTCTCCTAAAGGAAAGAAAGTCTTGGTAGGAAGGAGTTATAACATACTGGAAGTGTAACAGTTGGTTGAAACTTCATGATTTATCTTAAAATTTGTGATGATTTTGCATTCTGCTTCATATTTATATTGCTTTAATATAAAAGAAATATTTGGCTCTATTAAAAGACAAAAAAGACACAAATATTTATGAACCAGATGACAAACATTGTAAGGATGTCAGTTTTCCCTAAATTAGTCTACTATTTAATGCAATTTCAGTTAAAATTTCCGTAGAGTTTTTGGAAGAAACTTTCTAATCAAGTTTTTTAATTTATATGATGCAAAAATATTCACAGACAGCTAAAACAAGTTGGGAAAATAAAAACCAAGAGTAAAGATTTGCCCTATCAAATATTAAGACATAAGATAAAGCTGTGCTGATAAAAAAGACAGTAGTGCTAATTTAGAGATTAACAACCAGAACAATAGAAAGCTCAGAATCATGTTTATAAATTATGCATATAGATATACATACACATACATATGTGTGTATGTATGTATGTATATAAACTATGATCAGATGAGAATAAGGTATATCCTTCAGAATGTGTTGTTGGAAACTTTTGCTTATTTTACAGAGAAAAATAAAATAAGATTCCTGCCTCACATCACATATAAAAATAGGCTTCTGATAAATTAAATGCAAGAAGGAAGGAAAGAAGGGAAAGAGGAAGGGGGAAGAAGGAAGGAAGGAGGAAAGGAGGGGGAAAAGGGGAAAGAAGGAAGGAGGGGAAGGAAGGAAGAAAGGAAAGAAGGTAGGAAGAAAGCAAGAAAAGGAAGGGAGAGAAGGAACACATAGGAGAATATCTTTATTACGCCTGGATGAGGGAAAGATTCCATAACTATATTCCCAAAGAATAACTCACAAAAAAATTTTTGATATATTTTCCTATTTCAAAATTACAGATAAACACAGAGTTGCTGTCTGTCTCACTGCCCTATTCATTTTCTTTATAGTGTTTATCGTGCTATAATACTGACTAGTTTACTCATTTGATTTGGGGTCTGGTGCTCATTTGAGGTATGCTTCAGGAAGGCAGGTACTTTGCCTATTGTGTTTACCACTGTAGACACAGCCCCAGAACTATCTCTGACATAATATGTGGGCAATAAATGGGTCATTCATACATTGTCTTAAGGATTTTTAAAATATTCCTGAATTGTATAGATCCCATTGCTAGCTGGGATTCCATTTTTTTTACGATTTTGCAGGTTCTACTAAAACTTCCTCTAATATAAGTCCTACAGTGTATCTACAAGACTGCTTATTAGAGAAATTTCAGTTTCTACCATGCCTAAAACTCTGATTAAATCCCTGTAGGCAGCAGTAGGACTATTATGACAATGTCATTTGAATGCATCATGTAGGGTTGATCCATCTAGAGATAATACCTTTAGGATATAACTGAAACCAAAGAATTGAAAATAGAAGAAAGGATATTTCAGCATAACTCTATAAATTATTTTCTCCCATTGCAATTGTCCAGAAAGGAAACAGGTTGACTTGAGAAGCAGTAAATTATGCATCACTGAATGTGTTTGGACAGAGTCTGCAGGACCACTTACCAGAAAAGAAGAGAAAAGATGAGAAGTACTCTTTAAGGTTCCTTCCATCCTCAAGCTCTAAGATCCTTAACCAGTTTCTTCTTATACCCACTCCTCTCCACAATACTCTTCCCTTCCCCCTACCAGGAATATTGACGCAGCACAATGCCAAAGACAGCAATAAACACTATAAATAATTATTACTCTCAACACTTGATGAGTGACATCAAAAATTAAAGGACGCCTGCATAGTAAAGCAAGCAGTCTGCAGGGAATTTATTTTTGGCTCTGGAATACAAAGACACATAGAGACACACATTCGTCTTCCATTCTTAGCGCCCCATGCCCACCCGCACTGAGGGGAGATGCTCACATGAACATCATGCAAATACTGCATGGTGTGGGCTGAAATTCACAGACAGAGGTATCAGCACAGATTATGCAGCTGCCATCTTTTGAAATTCCATGGAGATGCTTGGTCATGCACAACTGAACACATCAAGAGGTTTGCTCTAGTTTCACTCTGTCTATAAGAGGGGTCCTACCCCATGTTGCTCTTCTTTTTTAAAAAATAGGGATCCATGAGAGTGGCCTTGGAAGTAGGAGGCGAAAGTTCTGAGTATGGATACTGGATGCTCAGGAGTTGCATTCCCATACTGATAGCACCTAGAGACCCTGTGGGAAGCTGAGGCTGCATCTAGGGCCTCTCCATCTGGCAGGAGTCCCCCAACCCCATTCCTCTACTCCACACCTCCCACCCAGCCTCCCAACCCTAGCCCGAGAGCTCATTGCCAGGAATCCCCAAGAGGGCCTCAGGACCCTTTGATAGACAATGCCACTCATCTCCCCCACCCTGCCTTCTACCTCTCCACCCTAGCCAGTTCTCCGGCTTACACTATAGAGCCTAATGATGCTTACGCTACAGAGCTCTCTGGCACTATGAGCATTTGCACATCCCTTACCTTGTTTCATCCTTCCAAGAGCTTTGTAAGGGAAAACAGCAGGTCTGATTATGTCCATTTTATTCGTGAAGAGACTGAGATGCAGACAGGATAAAGTGACTTGCCTAATTCATCCAACTATGTGGCAAAGCCAGGACATGAGGTAGGCCATCAGAACCCTCATCTCTTGCATTCGCCTCCAAAATAGATCTCTCATCAGGTTGCCAGACAATGATGCCATTCGTGTCAGACAGAGCAACTGTAAAAAGAATGGTCATCCATGACCCATTAGCTCTGGAAAGAAGGGCAGCATGCCAGAACTCCCTGAAATCCGAAGAAGTAAGAACACGCTCCCACCAGAGAGCAAATCCCACCAGAACAGCTCTCCTTGAGATGTGTCATCTTCACATGTAAGCACTGCCACCTGGGGAAATAACACACAACAGGTGCAGAGTAATACTGAGATGATTACTTTACCCCCCTCTGCTTTCCCTAGATTACAGGGTAGTGATTATATCAGAAGAGAAAGTGATTTTTCTCAATCTTTGCTGGTGGATTACATATGAAAGTACAATCACAGCAACCACAGTTCCTGCACCTAACTCAGAAGTGGGTCAGGATATAGAGATATCTGAGAGAAAAAAGAATGACTACTTAAAAGGAGCTCTTTAGAGGCAACACAGGTGAAAGATGCCCTGGTTGCCCAATATTAGGAGGCTTCACAAGGAAAAGATAAGACTAGCCATCCAGTTTTAGTGTTTGAATTAGGAAGCTGCCTTGATATTACTTGACTTGTGTCGATGGCCTGAGGTCTGCACTCATTCTGCCACTAACTAGCTGTGTGGTGATAAATATAGTAAAATCAAAAGGACACTGGATTAGGAGTTAGGAGACCTGGGTGACTGTGACCCCTGGAAAAGTTGCTTCTCCTCTCTGGGCACTGATTTTTTCACCTATGAAGTGAGAAAGTTAAACACAATGATCTCCAACTTTCCATTAAGTTCTGAAATTCAAAGTCGTTTTCTACACATGGAAAATTAGATGGCTAAACATGTTTTCCAAAAAAATTTTTCGGTCTTAACATTTTAACATTTCATAAATATATTTTCTGAGTCATTTCTTTCTTGGGATAAACATATGGTCCCTAGTACTTCAAATGATACCTCTGCAGTAAACATAAACTCTGTGGATTGTACTGAATTAGGAAATTGCTGTGGTCAGTAAGATTACCCGCTAGCTTATATACCATCATCATGCAAATTATAAGAAGTCATCCCTTCTAGCCAGACAACTTGGAAAAGTGTGTCTCTCTGTGCAGAAATAGTCTCATAGAGGGTTAAAAGAGCAGTGCTCAGGCTGAATTTCAGCTTCCTCCTGCCTCCACAGCTGAATACCCTTATACAATGTACAAACTGCTCAACTAAACAGAGCAGCCCTAATGGAGTATAAAATACTGAAGGCTTTTGTTTGAAGCCATACTCAAACTTTCTGAGGAAAATGCAGAAAAGTTAGAGCTGACAGCATTCTGTGCTCTCTGAGCTGGGCATAGTCTGTGCTGACGACTCAAGGGTTTCATGGTTGCAATGCTTATTTTACTACTGATGCCCCTAAAGGATGAATATAGCACCATCAATCATCATTCTAGCAAAAAGAAAAATCAGAATGCAATCTCCAATGATCCACGATTAAAATATTAATCTGATTAACTTACATAGGAAACAAGTTATACACTAAACTTCCTTTAAAACAGATTTTAAGCTCCTTGGAACAGTGGTGTCTTGTTCACTTTTATACCCCCAGAATAGACTACAGTGCCAGGCATGAAATAGGTGTTCAATAAACAATTACTGACTGAACTCACCATATGAAGTTGATTCATTCAAATGCCCCAAGAATGGATATTTGTGTCACACAAATAAAGCATGATGAAGTTAAAGTAGAATTAGGAAAAGTCAACCTAGAGCACTGGTTCTCAATCTTTGGATTGAGATGTTTGGATCCTGGGGGCAGATCCCTCATTGCTTGGTGCTGTCTTCATGATAGTGAATTCTGGTGAGATCTCGTTGTTTAAACATGTGTGGCATGTCCCCCCCACAAACTCTCTCTCTCTCTCTCTCTCTCTCTCTTTCTCTCTGTCTCTCTGTCTCTCTCCCTCTTTCTCTGCCACATTATGTGCCTGCTCCCCCTTTGCCTTCTGCCATGATTGGAAGCTTCCTGAGGCCCCCCTAGAAGTGGATGCCACTGTGCTTTCTGAACAGCCTGCCAATTAGATCTCTTTTCTTATAAATTCCCAGCCTCAGGCATTTCTTTATAGCACCCCAAGAATCACCTAATACAGATATCTACTAGTGTTCGTTTTTTATAAAAAATCTGTTACCTGTGAAATTGTTTGTTATTTTTTAAGAAATTTATCTTTTCTTTCTAGTAGCTTTTAGGAATTTTCCCTCTGTCTTGATGTTTTCCAGTTCTACTACAATATGTCTGGGTATAAATTTTTAAATTCCTTCTGCTTACAACTGCATGCATTTCTTTAATCTGAAAACTCATCTCTCACCAGTTTTGTTAAATTCTCAGCCATCACTGATATTTCTTCTCCTTTATTGCATCTGGTCTTTCTGTTTGGAATTCCTAGTAGAAATAATATGTTGAACCTTTTGATTCTATCCTCCATCTTTCTTAACCTCTCTTCTACATTTTCCACATTTTCTTCTCTATTCTGTATTAGACCTAATTTCTTCAGAGCTAAATTCCTATTCGCTAATTTTCTTTTCAGAGTGTCTAGTTAATGTTTAATCTGTCTGTTGAGGTTTTTTTGAATTATTATTTTCAATATGTTTGTTTAGATTTTTTATTATTTATTTTCCTTCCCAATGATTTATATCTATCTATCTATCTGTCTATTTATTTATTTATTTATTTAGAGATGGAGTCTTGCTCTGCCATCCAGGCTGGGGTGCACTGGTGCAATCTTAGCTCACTGCAACATCTTCCTCCCAGGCTCAAGAGATTCTTCTGCTTCAGCCTCCTGAGTAGGTGGGACTACAGGGCATACTGCCATGCCCAGCTAATTTTTTTTGTATTTTTAGTAGAGACATGGTTTCACCATGTTAACCAGGCTGGTCTCAGACTCCTGACCTCAAGTGATATGCCTGCCTCAGTCTCCCAAAGTGCTGTGATTACAGGTATGAGCCACCATGCCCAGCCCATTCATTTTAATATTTTAACTATTGTTATTTTTAAAATAACTCCCTGGAAACTTCTCTATTTTCTGTATTTCCTTGCATTTTGTTTTTCTTATTTGCTGTGTTTGTCATCTCTTTTCTCTCTCTGTTTCTCTCTCCCTGTTGGTAATGAGGTTCCACCTATACTTCGCAACTTATGTAAGTGAACCTTCTGACAATTGCTTTCTTCTGAAGGAGCACCCTCTCTTGCTGTCTGTGGTGAAGAGGTCCTCATGGAACAGTGTTGCATTGGCCTTTGCTGGTATCCCACTAGTTTCACTATTTTTTTAATTTGTGGAGATTCTTTGTTGTTGTTACTGTTGGTTTCCTTGCTTAGATTTTCAACACCATACAGGTAATATAAATTAGGGCCATATACCTTCTCCTAACAGAGGTTTAACATTCTGATTTTTCTTAGATCACTCTTTTTTAATACACTTCCCAAAATATGTGACCCACTGTCACGCTTGTTCCTGATTGCCAGATATTTTCCAGTCTGTTTCATGGACGGGGCATTTGCTATACATGACTTTGTGCAAGGAAGTCATTTTCAACTTCTCACTTTATAGAAGGATGAGAACTCCTGCTGTCTCTCCACCAAGAAAATCACAGCCTCCACCCCACTTGTAAGGTCTATACCTGCTTCTCTGGGCACTGTCCCCTATTCAGCTCCAGCTGCTGCTCACTGTTCAGTCTTCAAGTTCACTCTCAGTTCTAGCACCTTCAGATTTCCCTTCTCTGATTTTGAATCCAGAAATTAATTACTTCACATTATATGGTATTATCTTATATTTTACTCAGCACTTCCATGTACTTGGAATGGAGGGTATCTTATACATCAGTTTCATCTGCTGTATTGACTGGAAATGATTATTTATATATACATTAAATGTGTAAATAATTGGTTTTATATGTGCATTAAATTTATTTAATATGATAAATATTAAAATCAAATTTATTTGATATAAATATTAAATAAATTTCGTGCACATATGAAACCAATGATGTACACATTGGTTCTTAAATTTAATGTATATATAAATCCTTAAGGATTATTAAGTATAATATAAGGATTATTAAAATTTATTCTTATTATTTAAAAATGATCTTATAAAATGGATAGAATTAATAATGTTGGCCCATGTCTACAAAATAACTATGTGAATATTGCCATGCTGTGTCTTTTCATTGGGGCATTTAGCCCATTAACATTTAAGGCATATTGTTATGTGTGAATTCGATCCTGTCATTTTGATGCTAGCTTGTTGTTTTGCTCATTAGTTGATGCAGTTTCTTCATAGTGTCACCACTGGTCTTTACAGTTTGATATGTTTTTGCAGTGGCTGATACTGGTTATTCCTTTCCATGTTTAGTGCTTCTCTCAGGAGCTCTTGTAAGGCAGGCCTGGTGGTGATGAAATCTCTCAGCAGTTGCTTGTCCATAAAGGATTTTATTTCTCCTTCACTTATGAAGCTTAGTTTGGCTGCATAGGAAATTCTGGGTTGAAAGTTCTTTTCTTTAAGGATGTTGAATATCAGCCCCCACTCTCTTCTGGCTTGTGGGGTTTCTGCTGAGAGATCTGCTGTGAGTCTGATGGGCTTCCCTTTGTGGGTAACCCGACCTTTCTCTCTAGCTGCCCGTAGCATTTTTTCCTTCATTTCAAACCTGGTGAATCTGACAATTATGTGCCTTGGGGTTGCTATTCTTGAGGAATATCTTTGTGGTGTTTTCTGTATTTCCTGGACTTGAATATTGGCCTACCTTGCTAGGTTGGGGGGAGTTCTCCTGGATAATATCCTGAAGAGTGTTTTCCAACTTGGTTTCATTCTCCCCATCACTTTAAGGTACACTGATCAAACGTAGATTAGGTCTTTTCACATAATCCTATATTTCTTGGAGGCTTTGTTCATTTCTTTTCACTCTTTTTTCTCTAATTGTGCCTTCTTGCTTTATTTCACAGAGTGGACTTCAATCTCTGATATCCTTTCTTCCACTCGATCGATTCAGCTATTGAAACTTGTGTGTGCTTCATGAAGTTCTCATGCTGTTTTTCAGCTCCATGTTCTTCTCTGCGCTGGTTATTCTAGTTAGCGTTTCATCTAACCTTTTTTCAAAATTCTTAGTTTCCTTGCATTGGGTTAGAACATGCTCCTTTAGCTCACAGAATTTTATTACCTACCTCCTGAAGCCTACTTCTGTCAATTCATCAAACTCATTCTCCATCCAGTTTTGTTCCTTTGCTGGTGAGGAGTTGTGATCCCTTGGAGGAGAAGAGGCATTCTGGTTTTTGGCAATTTCAGCCTTTTTGTGCTGGTTTCTTCCCATCTTCATGGATTTATCTACCTTTGGTCTTTGAAGTTGGTGACTTTGGATGGGGTCTCTGAGTGGATGTCCTTTCTGTTGATGTTGAAGCCATTTCTTTCTGTTTGCTAATTTTCCTTCTACCAGCCAGGCCCCTCTGCTGCAGGTCTTCTGGAGTTTGCTGGAGGTCCACTCTAGATCCTGCTTGCCTGGGAATCACCTGTGGGGAGCTGCAGAACAGAAAAGATTGCTGCCTGTTCTTTCCTCTGGTAGCTTCATCCCAGATGTCAATCAGAGCTTTCCTGTATGAGGTGTCTCCCAGTCAGGATACACAGGGAGCAGGGAGCCACTTGAGGAGGCAATCTGTCCCTTATCAGAGCTCAAGCACAGTGCTGGGAGATCTGTTGCTCCATTCAGAGCTGCCAGGCAGGGACATTTAAGTCCGCTGAAGCAGAACCCACAACCACCCCTTTTCCCAGGTGCTCTGTCCCAGGAAGGTGGGGGCTTTATTTGTAAGTCCCTCATGGGCTGCTGCCTTTTTCAGAGTTTATGATGTGGGTCCTCTCTCTGATTATCAGATTAGAGTTACCTGCTCTTTTAAGTTATTAATTGATGAGGTTTTCTTCATACTTTGTTTCTTGTGAAATCTCTTCAGAATCTAAGAATTTAAAGATCCAGATTCAGAGTATTTGTTAATTCCAAACATGTTCTCGATGTTAGAGTTAGCTTATGACACATGTAAAATGTGATTCAATTTATACGATATTCAAAATTAAATTTGCACATAGACTTCTCTTATAAGTAGAGAGTACCTTGATTTGTTGAAGGCCCCTGACTCTTGTTTTAAGAGGACTTGGCTTGTGTATAGATTCACTGCTACACACATACTTACAAGGTTTTCTGTGGTCAATAAGTTCCTTGAGTCCTGGAGTCTGAAGGGATGAAACACCCAGTGTTTGTCTAGCACATATAAGCACTGACAGTGCCAACTGGTCCACAATTTCAGTGCAACAGTCAGCAAGCAAAAGGAGTTGGCAGAGAAGGGAGACAAGCCTAATCAAGCTGTTGTGAAGTGGCTAAACTATACTCTACAGGATAAGAGGCTTTCCAGTTCTTTATGATAACCACATCACTTTCCTCCTGCAACCTTGTGGTCATAAGGGACCCCTCTGTCCCTCTGACTTCCAGGTTTAGATTAAAGCCTCAAATTCCACAGCCCTTGTAAAGCCAAAACTCTCCCCATAGTTTCTGCAAATTCCTAGAGACCCTTCCTTTCTTGTCACAGTTTCTGCCTCCATCTACTACCTCTAAATATACTGTTTCTGTTTCGACTCCACGTCAATGCTGACAAGACACACTCAGCTCCTAGATTTCTGCAGAAACAAAGTGATTCCCATCAAGAACTTGGAAAATCATAACGTTTCTGATTTTCAGGGGAAGCAGGGGATGAAGGGATGGTATTGCATCATGTAGCCCACGGTCTTCCATCAAGTCACTTTTGGTCTCTTTTTTCTCTCTTGGCACCCCTCCCTTTCAAAGCAAAATGCATTCTACTCTTTATCTCACCCTTACAAGTTAGAAGAGCAAATGTCATTGCTTGCACATGGCCTGGAGTCTCACAATTCAAACTCAATCAACTTATCAAAGTATTTCTTCCAAACAAATAAATATAGTCTTGTCTCTAAAAGGAATCAGTCCAGATATTTTTCTTCACTCATTGTACCCACAATTGGGATTAATACTGGGACAGAGTCTAAGTGCATATTGGAAGAGTTCTCAATGGAGAATGATAAACTCAACCACATGCACTCAGCCTCGTGTAAATTTGCTTTTACTTCCATCTACTTTCCCTTTTCAGGTATTAGCATGAAAGAGAGAACAAAAAAAAAGGAGATTTTTCCACGTCATTTGGCATGG
Organism: Ateles fusciceps; assembly: GCA_036589455.1. NCBI lineage: Eukaryota > Metazoa > Chordata > Mammalia > Primates > Atelidae > Ateles > Ateles fusciceps. The sequence goes on from JAZHEH010002441.1 coordinate 1,341,625, forward strand.
CAAATTAGGAAGTAGAATATTTTGTGAAGGAACATGTTTCTTTTAGGCAAATATGCTGGACTTGAGCAATGTGGTTTTCAGCCCTCCTGCACATGAAGTGAGGAGGCATCCTGCATCATTCTGTCCAGCCCCCTTAAATAAAAGCTCTGCCCAGAGAAAGCCCTAAAAAGTCACAGAGGAGAATGAGGGGGGAGGCAGGAAAGAAGTAGTGACATTTGCAAGGGGCCCAGAGGCTGGGACAACTATAGCTTAAAATAGAAGAGTTGGGTGGGGTGAGAGGAAAACCCACCACAGCGATGGTAGAGTATTATTGTTCTTTTCCCCCCATAATGACATATACTAACATACACAAGTACCCGTTCACTTGGTCACACCCACAACTGCCTGCAGAGAAAACCACAATCTTTCTCTGCAGTTCCCCACTGCCTACTGAAGGACGGTCTCAACAGTGAGTAAAGAGTAGGAGGAGCTGTGACCTGGGCCCCATGCTCATGTGAGACATGTGAAGGGGAGGAGCTGCACGGGAGGGTAGGTGCAGGAGGGGCAGGGGACACCTGCAAGGTCTCACACATGTGAGGCTTATTTCTGTCTCTAAAGGCTCATCCTGTACTTTTTCCAAGGATATTCATGTCTCCCAGCCTCAAGGCTTCGTGTGTAATCACCAAACCTATTTTGTCCAAGAAGCAGAGAATAAAAGTGAGCAGCCACAGGAAGTTGCACATTTAAAGTGTATTCCTGCACCTACACTTTCAGTCTGAAGGTTTTGAATTCATTTCACAGGTTAGCTCAGATACTACATGTATTGAGATAATGAGCTGATGAGAAAACTAAAGCCTGAAGAGTAAGCAGAATGATTTAAAAGGAAGGGAAATCCCCTAATCCTAGAAATTACTGAAGACCATTTTCTTTTCCTCTAGTACGTTTTCCATTCATTATGTCTTCTGTGATTTTCAAAACAACTCTGTAAGATAAAGAGTCCTTGAAAAAAGGGAGAGGTCGTCCATTCACTTTTGGCTGTATGGTCAGTGACAGATTAAAATACTTTTCTACTTAAAAAGTAAAGTGTCAAGAGTATACAATTCTACCAAGTTAGATGGAGTGGAGAAGGACAGGTCATACCCTAAAGGATAAAGATTAACACTTGGTTTAAAGGCAGGTAATTAAGACAGCGTGCTGTTAGGAAGGAATAGGCAAACTGACCCAGGGGAGCAGAAAAAGAGTATGGACACAGACCCACGTAATCTGTAACCGACCAAGCATTGTAGATCAGTGGAGAAACAACAGACAATTAAATAAGTGCTTCTGGATCTACTGTGCAACCATATAGAGGGAAATGAAATAAGGTCCCTATCTCACAACAATAAATACTTACATGTGGGGGAAAAAATAAAAGACTTGTAGAAAAAAATATAGAAGATTTTTATGACTAAGAAAAAACACAAAAACTGAAACCCCAAAGAAAAAGATTGATAAATTTAATGACATTCAAATTAACAACTTCTGTTCATGTAAAGATGTATAAAAAGGGCAAAATATAAGACACTATTAGAAAGGAACATTTGTGACATATACAAAAACAAGATTTATATCCAGAAAAAAATACTTCCTACAATTAGTTTTAAAAAAAAGACCAAAAAATCTTGAAAATGGGCAAAACCTATGAACAGGTGTTTTACAGAAGAGGAAACACAAAGAAGCTGTAAATTAAATGAAAACATGCTCAACCTTAACCTCATTAGTAGTTAGGAGAAAATTAAAACTGAATGAAATTCCAAGTCTCTCCTTCCAGATTAGTAAAAATAAGAAAGTAAAACAATAACAAGTGTCGACAAATATGTGGAGGAAGAGAATTCTCATTTCCTGCTTCTAGGTTTATAAATTTGTATAAATACTCTGGAAAAGCAGTTTGGCAAATCCTTGGAAAGTTAACATGCACATATCCAGTGACTCAGAATTTTTCTCCCAGGTTTATACCTAGAGAAACTCTTGAACATGTGTTCTAGGAGATATTTCAAGAATGCTCATAATGAACATAAATTGTTTATATGATATTCATAATAAAAAAAGAAAAATAATACATTTTTCACTTTCATCAAAGGGAGAGCAAATTTTTGTAACTAAATTCATGTTATTATTTGCAAATGTTTTTCTTAATAACCATAAAACTAACACCAATGCCTTTTCATAGCTGTATGTGATCTGTATTCAAATAGGCCTATTAAAGGCTAAACTCTTTTCACATGAATCATCATAAGGACCCTGAATGAGGACTGAGAACTGTTGGATTATAAATGGAAAAAATGAGACCCAACCAGTAAAATTTGTCATAAGTTTAAGAAGAATTAGAAGCAGCTGTGAGGAAAAAAAAAAAAAAAAAGCAAGACCCCAGACTTTCTTGGAATGAAAGTAGAGTTTTCCACTGATGACAGTGGTGATTTTATCATCAGTGAAGCCTGATATGCATTTAACCACATATAAGAATTATTTCCTTCTGGATTTTAAAAACTCCTTCCTCAAGCCAGGAAGGTATAAGTAGATGGCATGACATGAATGTGTATATGTTGTTTTACTCCTACACTGGATGGATACACGAGTTGCTCTTTGAGAGCAGTGTGTCCTAAGAATAGGTAAATCTCCTTCTACCAAGATGAAAACTTTTCCAGTAAGAGGCTTTAGCAGCACCAAGTGAGAAAAAGACAGAATTAGACACATCCAGGTTGATTCTTCACCTCTCTAAGTCTTACATTTTTCCACAAATGAAGTGGAGCTAACAGAGGAAGGGGATAGAAGTGCCTAGAATATGCCATGCACAGTGCCAGGCACATGGTAGAGATTCAGCAGGACCTAGCTCTCTCCCGTTAGGCTCTTACACCCACCTGTGACTGGCCCATTCCACTCACTGAATGAGAGTCTGGCTAATCCAACATCTGACCGTGCCCACAATTCTGAACCCAGATGTGAGCCCAGCCAAAAAGGATGTAGCAAAAAGTCATGAGGCTTAATAAGCTTCAGGCTTTTTCTTGCAAAGCCCATTTAATGGGCCAAGTGTTTTTGCTGAGAGTTGTAGAATATTCTATGTGGATATGGGAAGGCACATTACAAGTAGAAAGCATTTCTAGAGAAGACCCATGGTAAATTCCCTGAAAAACTGCCTCAGAGGGGGAGAGGCCCCCATAATCTGTTGTGATTTATTTTCTCATTCTACATAGATATTTACTTTCACATATTTTTAAAAGAATATTTATAGCAGCCTTTGTAATAGCAAACACTGAATATAACCCATATGTCCATCAAAACTAGAATAGACTAATAAATTGTGGTATGTCCCCCACAATGGAATATTATACAATAATGAAAAATAGACTCCAGTTGCACAGATGGATTTTGACAAACCTCAATTAATACTGGAAGAAATATACATCCACAAAATATAGCCCATATAATTCCATTCATGTAAAGCTCAAAATATGCAAAATATCAACCATGTATTGTGTAGAAGTATATATGTAAGTGATAACACTATAAATCAAACCAAAAGAGTGATTAACACAAAATTCAGAAAAGTAGTTATCTCAGGGGTGAGGAATAGTAAGACTGGGGGAGACACACACAAGAGCATTTTACTTGCTGTAATCTCTTTGCTAACCTACGTGGTTTTGCTATTCTTTAAATTGTACTCTTATTGTTAAAGATTTTTTTTAATGATCAATAACAAAGATGAGACTCTACAATTTACAAGCTAGTTCCCAAGCTGGCTAACAACAGCACGATGCTGCCTATTCTCACTGTTATTCTGTCAAATTCTTCTCACCCCAAAATATAAATTTTTAATGGATGACCCTTTTAAACTTGGGTCCCAGCTTAGACAGCTATTAAAAGGAGGAGGGAAATGAGCACATACATATTCATGATATCTTTATCTGAGATTCTCATGAGTTTAGTCTCCATATTTCCATCACAAGAGTCAGATGGCAAAGAAGAGTAGGAGCAGAAATTTTAATTTTGACTCCATGGATCTAAGAGTTAATTTGAGTTTTGACTTTCAGATTTTTCGAATAGTTGACCTATGTCAGGTTTGGTCAACCCTTTCTCTACAATAAATTAACACCTCAAAAAACACTTTCGTCACTCTCACAAACATTAAGACTTACACTATTATCTCTAATAATTGAAAGAAGGTTGTTATCACCCTCTTTGCACAAAGAAGAGAAGAAGTTTAATGATACATTAAAATAAAGCCTCACAAAATAAGATTAATAATAGTTACATGTATACTCTGTAGTACCCAGAGATCTACTGAATTAAATATTATGTTAACCTCCATTCATTATATAAGGCAAACCAGTGTTATCAACTAGTAACCCACTCCAACAAGCTTGTTTTAATGAGTAAATATAACATTGCTACCAAGAACTTTGAACCTGTGTTTTCTTAGGTCATAGATCACCAGTTCAGCCAGCTGACTTCCAAATGCACAGTGTCAGCCTTAACAGATTCAGGAGAGAATGTGTGGGCCCATCAAAATCTTTACCACGCTGGTAAAAACTCAAAGAAAACATCTTACCTCAGTGAATTTAGAATGCTATCACTTTTGAAATACATAAGAAATTTTTTTTTTCTGATGGTAAAACAAAAAATATGCATGAGGAAAATTTTGGAAAAAGTAGAAAAAAATAAAGACTATTTAAATTTCCCATAGATCTACTGTCTAGAAATTACCACCGTTCATGTTTTGGAGCATTTTCTTCCATGGATTTTTCTTCCCAGGGACATATTCATATGTTTACATATTTGAGACTCTACAGTTGGTTATCTCTTTTCATATTTTTCTGTTAGCATCATATCACAAACTATTTCTAATGCCATTGTTATTTATTGATCATTCTTATGGTTATATAATATTCTCCATATAGGTATGATATAATTTAAATAAAATTTTCTGCTTGGGGACATTTTGGTTTTCACCTTTTTATATCAAAAAGAATTTTCAGTTGCTCCAGTGATAAATGCACTTTACTACAATGCAATCTATCAATGTAGCAAAATTGCACTTGTACCTCACGAATATATACAAATAAAAGAAATAAATAAGTGTGTCAAATTATTCTCAAAATAGCTGGAAAACAAAAAGCCTTTGTAATTTTGTTTTTTCTTTTTTCGTATTTTATGTGTATATCTTGTGCTACACAATGGATACCAACTTTTGGACATCAGGAAATTTTTGAAAAATGTGTCATTGATCTCATTTTGTAAGGCTAGAAATCTATTTGTACATTCTTTCATTTAACAAATATTTATCATGTGGCTATTACATGCCATGAACTGTTTTAGGTGCTAGGGATAAAGCCTAGAACAAAATAGATAAAGTTTCTGTCTTCATGAGCTTATCTTATAGCAGAAGAGACAGAAAGAATATGTCAATGGGGTGTTAACTGTAACAGAGAAAAATAAAGCGGGAGAAGGGGGAACAGAGAGTGTTTGTGAGGAGGTTATGGTAGCAGTGGTTTTATTGCATATAAAGAGGGCTCTCTGGAAAGGTGATAAGCTGAAATTTTAACAGAGACATGATGACGTGAGACATAGGGAAACACAGAAGAGAATTGCAGAAGAGGGAACAGCAAATGCAGAGACACTAAGGTGAAACAGGAACATTCCTGGTGTGCTTGAAGGAAAACGAGGCTGGTATGGCTGGAGTTGAGAAGGTGAGGAGTATTGAGCAGAGAGGTAGATGGCCAGGCCAGGTCAGGCAGAGCCTCAAGAATCATCCTGGCTGTTGTGTAACCAATAGACTCTAGGTAGAGGGAGGGGCAAGGTGGAGGCAGAAAGACCAGTTAGCAGGTGATCAAACGAAGTAGGTAAAATATGACAGTAGCCTGGAGTACAGGGATATTGGAGACAATGGAGAAATATAATGCTATCATGGATATATTTTGAATTTAAAGAAGTCACATTTGCTAATGAATTATATGGGGGGTATGAGAGAAAGAGAGGAGGCAAGGATGGTTCCAGGACTTGGGCCCAAGGAAGTGAAAGAAAGGAGTTGTCCTTTACTGAGATATAAGTGACCATCTAATAATCTATTGCCTAAATCAGAACATTTTTCAGAGTAAAGAAGCCCTTGATAATTAAAACATGACAGGACAACATGCGTAAGCCAGAAATGATCTGAATAGAGTAAGACGAATCGCCACCCTACTCATTCGTGAGTTTGACAAAAGCAGGTTGGATTTCTGTTTTGTTTTAGTTTTTGAGTGATGAAAGAAAAAGAAACTTTAAAAAAAGAAAAAGGAAAAAGAAACTTGACTGTAATGTGTTCAAGGGAAAAGGTGAGAAAAGGAAGTGGAGACGGCTCGTAAAGATAACCCTTTTGAGGAGTTCAGCTTATGGCTCAAAAGGTGAACAGAGAAATGGGCTAATAGATCAAGGAACATGTACATTCAAGATAGATTTAATTCTAGATGGGAGAACGTTGTGTATTTACATGCTGATTGGAAAATCCAGGGGTGGGAGAGACACCAGAGAGCAGAAACAAAGCTGGAGTGATACCTTTGATTGGGCAAGTGGACATGGGGTCCTGGGCCGTGGAGGAAGGCTTGGCTTGGGTGGGAACAGACATGTTTTGTTTGTTAGAGGAAAAGTAGATTGAGAGTAGTGGGGGACAGAAGCAGGTGCAAGTTCTCTTCTGCTTGTTTGTATTTTCTTGATGACTCTAGGAAGCCAAGTCAAAGATCCAGCCAAATAGAAAGCAGACTTCTTTAGAACGGACTCAGAACAAGACAAGCTGAGTCCTTGTTTCCACTCCGACTTTTTTAACTCCTTTGAGACAAGTGCTCACATCGCCCCATAATACCAACAGAGTCACTGGTAATGAGGTTCCCTGCCCATCACGCCAGGGACGCAGGGGTGGCGGGAGAGGGGACTCCCCCTGCAGTCCCTCCCATCAGGGCATGGTGGAGCAGTGGAAGGCATTGGGGTAGAATGTGCAGCGGCCACTGAAGAAGACAAACTTTGTGGAAAAGGGATCATTTATCCGCCACGAAAAGAGAAGAAACAAGAGGGAGTGGTATCCTTGATGAGGCAAGAGGTGGATGGGCAAAGTGCTCTAGAGGGAGACTTCTTATTCAAAAGAGAATTCTCCAGCGCACTGTGCTATGCCCTGGAGATTCTGAGTGAGACACAGGCCCTGGCCTTCAGGAGACCACAGGCAATGAGGGAAACAGAAAGCAAGGAAACAGTACATTGTTTGATGTTTTTGTTTGTTTGTTTGATCGATTTGTAAATGGGTAGGATTTGGTTACATGATGCGCTAGGAGGAGGACTTTATAAGCAAAGGAAGCACCCTGGACAAACGTCAGGGTTCTGAGGTGAACAAATCTGTATGCAGCCCTCCCTAGCATCAGGGAGTGGACTCCACAGCACCCTCCCCTCTCCCTGTACATTACAGACATCAAATTGGCCTCCTTGTTTCACACAATGCGGTCAGTCCCTCTCTAAACTCTCATATGCACGACAGGAAGTGGCAGTTTCCCCCAAGTACACTTCTTAGTGACTTTGAAGTCCCTTAGCATTTGGTAGCACTTTTATTTTTAGCATCAGTAAGTGCAGCACCCTCTGCTTGCAACAGCTATCACAAAATGCATCTATTCTTGACTGAGGCCAGACCCACCTCAGCAGTCCACCCTGTCAAAGCCAGTACTCCACCTCGGGCTAAGTGGGCACTGCTGGCATGCAAAACGTCATGGGCTTTCAACGACACGTCAAAGCCCAAGGCAGCACACGAACTTTGGAGCCCTTATCCTACACCTTAACTCCTGTGTCAGTGATCTTTAGTTTCTTCCTTGGCATTTAACCTTTCATGACACTCGCCCTCCCTTCCTTTCTCCCTTCCAGGTACTAAAACCCCTGAAAGCTTTTTGACATAAGAGATGACTGCTAAATAATGCTGAAACATCAAAGGGCCTGTGTGCACATTAGTAAAATGCCAGTCCATCAGCTGACATCAGCAAACAGCACAGGAGCCCTCGGATGGATCATTGGAAACTTAATCCCAGAAATCTGCGACTCTGCCAGTGGAGAAGCTGACAGGAGGCAATTTTTAACAGAAGTAACAACCAGAAGACAGGTTGAACCTGAGGATAAATGACGTAAAGTTTAGCAGGCGTCTACGATACAGTGGCAGGATTTCTCACACTTTTCCAAATTTCTTAAACTACACCAGAGAAGTTCCCTGAAAACAAACAGTGCCACAGTTTCCCATGGCAGGTATAGAAGCCAAGTCATATCAAAAACTTGCTGACCTAATAAGCCATTTCCTTCTTAGTAATGTCTCTGATGATCAACCATATTAAAACTTCCCATGGCCTGTCCTGAGTTCTGGAGCCATGGGGTAGTTAAGAGAGTGGACAGTCTACCTGGGTTCACATCTTGGATCCACCATTTGCTGGCTTTGTAACTCTCGGCAAATGTCCTCACCACTCTGTGCCTCCCTTTCCTCATCTGCAAAGTGGAGTGAAAGCAGAATGTCATCCACACAGGGGTTGAAGGGTCACACGAGGTAATGTGTATGCCCTGGGCTTGGTGCTGGGGCAGCACAGAATACATGTTCAGCAATATGATTATTGCTAATATGTACGAAAGTTTATTTCACTTATCTACCTCACACTCAGTGTGCTCAAAACTCTCCTTGGGTTTGCCATTGGCCCCAATAAATTCACAGCTTAGTGAGTTGGCTTTACTTGGAATTATGTTTAAGTATTCTCTCAGGAAATTAAAAACCTTTAAGTTAATAGAGTTTCTGATATCAGCTGAATGATGAGACAGAGTTATTATTAGGAAGGAGAGCCTTCGACCAGGTCCTTAAAATTACACTGAGTCTTTAATGTAGTAGAGAAGAGCTGCCCTGCCTTTCAACTCCAAGTCACGGACGTAGACACCAATTCCAACTCTGCTGTTAGCATCTCACTGTGATGCTTTCCCTGGGTCCCAGCAACAGCTTCCAAAACTATTTTTAAATACTTGAGAAAACCATAACTAAGAGTTCAGGTTTTGGATCGTCTAAGACACAAGATTAAATCCTAGACTTCCTGTAGCACAGGAAATTTAAATTTCCTGATCTCCTAAGGCTCACTTTCCTTGGCTGGAGACAATACCAGAATCCATTTCATAGGATGCTATAGGAATGCTGTGAAGTAGACATGATCAAAGACCTGCGTCCAGCTTAATCTCTCTAACTGCCCTGTGGACAGGGCAACTGCATCTCTCTGGGTCTGTTTCTGCATCTGTAAAATAAAGGACTTGCATTCACTGATCTAAATTTCCTCTAGCCCTAATAAGCTTGATGCTGTGATTCCCAGATCCCAGAATATTCAACATCTGTGATTTTACTAATATTGTTCCCTCCTTCTTGAGTGCTTTCTTTCCATTCCTTCCATCAATTTCTGATTGTCGATATTCTCTCACAGTATAAGACAAAAAAAGAATTCTCAATCTTCAAGATCTGTCTCAAAAGGAATGAGAAATTGGTGTACTAGGAAAAAAGTTGACACCACCACTCCGGGCAAATCTCAGACCACCTCTGATCCTTGATTTCCCCTCTGTGAAAAAGAAATAATACTGTCCACCCTTCCCCACAGTCAAACTGTAAGGATTGACGGATCATTTCATTCATTGTCTTTGCAACTGGTCATTATAAACAGGGCATTACTAGTTGCCATTTTCTCCATGAGCCCCTTTGCTCCTCTCCTACGGCTGATTATGTGCTGTGTCTTGTGTCGTTGACTGCATGAGTCTACCACAGCCCTGTAAGCCACGCGGTGAGGAGGGTCTATCACCAACTCCTCATGCCATCTCCTCGAAGCAGTCACCTCAGAGCTGGCACACAGTTGGTGCTCAGTGAACATTTATTTCATGCATTCATTCATTCATTCAACAAAAAGTTATTAAAACATGTTGGGCTTTGAAGTACAATGATGAATGAGACACACATTCCTGCACTTGTGGAACATAATGGTCTAGAGGAGTGAAAGACATTAAACAGATGAATGTAGAATTCACACAGCAACAAGTACTAAGAAGGAAAATCACAGCTGTTAATAGTGTGGATACGTCTGTGATACTTAATTTAATGTGAAGGGTCAGGGAAAGTCCCTTGAAGAAGTAACAGTGAAGCTGGGATCTAAATTATCATATGACTGTGTTCATCAGAACTAAAGTCTAGGGCAAAAGTCAGTATATTTAACTCTCCCCCTCTAGAGTTCTCCAGGTCAGATGAGTATATTCAGTGGCTACTTCAGTCAATCCCGCATGTGCGGTCCCTCCATGATCTTGCCATGCATCAAACACCTTCAACAAATAATAACAGGTTAAAATGTGCTCCTCACCCAGCTCACACCGCATCATCCAGCCCAGCTTCCTCCTCTCTTCCCACCACCCAGCACCACTGAAAAGAGATGGAAAGTCACCTTCCTGCCCAGCAAATCACTTTTTACCCCCAGATAACACCCCTCCTTCAGTTCTGCCAGCCCAGACCTCTGGCCTTCCAATTCCTCAGCCTCAGCCCCCACACTTCACACATCACCTTCTTGACAGTGAGTTTGGACCTTCACCCCATCTGCGTTTTAGCCACCCACGACACGCCTCAGTCCCATTCTCAACCCTATGCAGACGCCTCATGAGAGAAGTGATCTTTCATTCCATTGCAGTGGTTTCTCCCTCTGGGCTCTTTTGGGGGATGTGTATTTCCAGAGCACCCCCACCCCAGTTCCATCTCATTACAGATTGTGGAAATGTGTCTCTTTCTTCCTCAGCAAGATGGAAGGCAGATGTGGGAACCAGGACTCAGCAGGCCACATGAGGTCACACAACAGGCCCTGCCATCCAGCTCAGCTCTCTCACAAACTGCAGAGATCACACAGCTCTCTGATGTTCGAGTAGCTCTCAAAAGAGTTGAGGTATTTACTTTATTCTGACCATAATAAGACCCGAGATGTGGACTTTCCCCTGCGTCGGTGACTCAACTCCACTACATGCTGCTTGTGGGGGACATTGGGCTATTTTAAGCATTCAAGTCAGCTTGTTCTGGGTTCTGAGCAATGTAAAATGAATGAGATTGTCCTTCAAAGATCAAATAAAAGGTTGGGGCTAAGCATCATTTAGCAGAAATAGCATTTAAATTATACTCACCCACGACATTATGTCCCTGATTAAATCAGATATAAAGTAGGAATGAAAATAGTACGAAAACTTCAATATTAGGCAGAATATAATGATTTACAGCAACTAATATGTGGTCACAAAAGTGCAGTGGATTCTCAACAGGTTTCTACTAATTGGTGACTTAAAAGGAAGTTTCCATAGAAAACAATACCATGCAGGAGCACTTCTCTGAAGAAGAGAGACCTAGGAAAATGGCAATTGTCTGACTTGAGAGTCTTTAGACATACATCTGTCCACCTGAGACCATGGGCACACACATCTTCAAATGGCTCTGCTAGCGTACAGCCCAGAGGAAGGAAGATTCCAGAGTAAGGGGTCCGTGTGGGTTCTCTCTAAGTGAAGGCAAGGAAGAAAGCAAAGGGGAAGTGACTACTGAGCCCCAGCCTTGGGAATAAAGATAGATGGCAGAATTCCAGAAGGGCCACCAGTTAACACATCGGAGAGGAGTAAGCAATCATTGACAAGAATTTAGTGAGATTCATGAAGTAACTCACTCCAGTCATGAAAGTACATGGTCTGTACAAGGTAATCAGTTTCTTTAAAGAATAAAACAAAATGGCCCGGGGGATGAAACAGACTGAAGCATGTACAGTTTGACTGACCATTTTTTCATAACTGAGACATAAACATAGATCAGAAACCAGCTCTACCCTGACTCCTCTCAATGCTACATATGTAGCATGTGCAGGAAGGTGTTATCTGAACAGCTGGCATCACAACTAGCAATGATGAGCACTTTTCCAATGTACCAGGTATTGTACTGGGCACTTTATCAGCACTATTTCATTTACCCTTCCTAATAATCTAATTACATAGGCACCATTATCACCCACATTGTGCTGAAAAGAAATTCAAGACACAAAACGTTATTTGTCCACACCCGCACAGCTACACAGGTGGAAGAGACAGTTTAAATCCAGATCACCCATTTCATGACCCATTACTTAGTCACTCTTTTATACTGACAATAGACTAACAAAAACCATAGCAAAAACTTCACCAAGATGCGCAAAAATGGCTCATGAGCCTTTTCTTTATTCATGATTTGCTTGGTTTCCTGGGATGCTCAACATCTAAAATTCCAGCCCTCTAAACTGAGTCAGAGTCACTGTGCAAGGGAGTTCTGCAGTCCTGTCAAGGGTCCAGCTCAAGATTCTGATGAGGTTTAGGAGATTGTAGAATCTTGAAACCTCTGTCCCAGTGTGCTTCTGGGCTAATTCTGTTTGGGATTCAGCGCACGCCAAGGAGCAGGATGAAGTTAGCATCCCACTCTCTCTCCTATATTCTGCCACTGGGAGCTTTAAGGGCAAAGATGTGAGCAATCCTAACTGCTCTGTTAGAGTACACAGGAGAGATCAGAAAGAAAAAGAGAGAGAAACACAAACCAGGCCTTTGTAAGGCTTGATGATGGGATAGGGTCAGAGATATAGAGGAAATGTTGGTGGGTACATTGCTTGGTTTAAAGTGCATTCGTTTACTTTAGCATCTGATGAAGATATGATTATCAAACTGTCATGTATCTACTGGAGCATCTAGGGAGATCTGTTTCAGCCAATAAGACACTAGTTCTTGTAGGGTCCATCTTCAGATCTGCCTTGTGTCTCAGAAGAAGTAATTGCTTTGTGACCCACATGTATTTAGTAATGCCAGAGCTAACTCCAAAAGCAGAGAAAGTCTGTGAATACACAATTAGAAAGATGAAAGGGCTCAAACTACTGAGATCAGCTTCTTTCCAGAAACAAAATTTGTTTGAAAGGAGAAGAGGAAGAAGAGAGAGTGAAGGCAATGGGCTCTTGAAGCTGGAGTAGGGGTGAGGACACAAAACCCTCGGAAGAGACATGAGACTCCGGTAGCAAACTTCGTGGATAATTCAGTGTTGCCTAGGATTTTCCCATGGTACAGGACAGATAGAGGACTTTGGGTTGGCAGAGGTGGGAGTTAGTGGGAGGGAAAGTGGATATACACTGTAAGTAACATGGTGTTATTTTCATTTCAGGCACCAAAAAATAAAACACTTTCATTCACTGCTTTCTGCCAGGTTCTTCCCATGCATAGTGTCATTTAGCCTTCATGCCAGTCCTGAAAGAGAGGCCCTTTAAGAACTGCCTTGAATGATTTTTACAGAATGTACCAGCCAAGGGAGCAAGTAGCTAAAATTCAACTCACACTCAGCTTGCCACACCAAGAGTCCACAGACCACAAGAGATTCCCTTTTCTAATTCACACAAGGACACTATTTGGGGTATCAGCAGCAGCTCTGGACATTATCGCCCCATTTTGCAAGACTCAGAGATGGTGAACCACTTGCCCATGGTCACAACGATGAGTAAATTGAAGGACGAGTATCCAAACCCCGTCTGCCTAGTCCCAACTTCACTATTTGTTTCACTCTGCTAGACTAACTTGGTATTTACAGGGTGGGCAAAGGTCAAAGAAATCCCTTAGGACCAATGAAGTGAACAATCTCAATGTAAGGGCCTAATGAGGAATCTGTGAGATAGACAGTAGAAAGTTCTGGAATCATAGTAATATATAAGAAGGTAGAAAGACAGGCAGGCAGGCACATTCAATTCAACAGTCATTTATTAGACATCAGCCAAGTCCCAGGCAAGGGTCTAGCAATGATGAGCACTTTTCCAATGGGCCAGGTATTGTAGAAAGGAATAAGGTAACAGCCATAGCTCTCATGGAGGTCACTGTTAATGCTTAAGGTGAAAAATCAAAAATCAAGCAGAACTAAGGGGAATTAATTAAAGAGACTGACCATTGTTTGTGTTGCAGAGGACAAGAAAATTCCACAGACCCAGCTTGGAACTTGAACTTGACCTTGAGGGTTAAGAAAAGTCCATTGGCAGCAGTTCTTTAAGTAGTAAAACCTGTAGAAGTAAACTACAAGGGCCTTGTAACCTCCAGTCATGCTGTTGAGCAGTACAGTCTAAGTGTGGGGTAGAAATGACTGTGCCCTGCCTTGGTCTCCGCTGTGCTTCCTAGAGGCAAAAGCCTGTATCACAGGTCTCCTGCCCACAGTCTCTCTGCTGCAAAGGCTGAAGGTGTCACAGAAGAGAGAAAGAAAAATGGCCCTGAAGGAGTAGAAAAGACTTGTATATTGTGACCTGACATATCTGGATTTTCTAGGTACTTCAGCTCACTAAAAAAAAATCAAGCCAGTCTTCTCTACAGTGAGTTGGGCACAGCTGTGGTGAGGCAATAAGGAGCCAGAGCCAGCTTCTGGCTGGGTGACATCTCAAAGGGTCATTTCTGCACAGGCAACCCAACTGCACTCCCAAAGCTCGGCATGGCTTTTAAAGAGCACATATCAGCTTCTCAAAGTCCTTCCATGACCCTGTTCTAGGGAGAAGAGGAAAACAGAAGTGAGTGGAGAGTTTATTAACTCCACACATTTTCTCATTCTGTCTTTGCAGCATCATACTGAGGAAGGGTTTTCTTACCCTGTTTAAAGGATAATGAACTGAGACAATTTCTACAACATGACTGAGGTCACATATATCTGAAGGAACAAAGCCAGAAACTTAACCCAACTTTCAAAGCTGAAATTCTTTATATTTAATCTAGGCAGTTTAGTGAATACAGACTCGGGCATTTACTTACCAGGGTTTGAAGCTCACATCTGCTACAAACTAGCTGGAGACTCTAGAAAGTTCAATAAACATCTCTTTGCTTCAGCTTTCTCATACATACAATTAGGGTAATAGTAGTGGGGGATGGTGTGTGTTATAGACATAACGCTCATAGAACTGCATCTGGAACATAGGAATGGTTGTTTAACCAAGATAATGTTTCCATGCAGGAGAAGTAAAAAGGCATTCAGAAAACTGGGAAAGGAAGAAAGGAATAGGAAAGCCTGGAGGGGGGAGGGGGATATTAGAAAAGAGAGGAGAAGGAAGCAGTGTCAGAAAAATCATTTTGTATTTTAGCCACACCTAGAATCTTCAACCTTACCTATACTTCCTTCCACACTATAGAAAACAGGCCACAGCCACAATCAGCCTTTAAGGGTGATGAAAGCTTGTCAATTGATGAAAGACAGACACACACACACAGATAGATTAGATGAATAGATTGGATACATAGATGGTAAACATAGATAGCTTGCAATAGCGAACGTTCTTATCATAAATGGAGATTACAAAAAAAAGGACACTAAAATTGAAGATTTGTGACCCCTTGATCCTTTTCATCCTCACAGTTCAACAAAGAGGTAGCTCCGGTTTGTGCCTCACCTTCAAAGTCTGCACAGCTGTTTTTACCTGTCATACAATGGACCTCCTGATCAGGGGGCTGCTAACCCCATACACACCGCATCAATGGGCACAGCCCAGGGGGAGGAGGATCTCTTAGTAACCACCAGGAACAGAGATCATGGTTGCCAAAGGAACATTTAGCTCAGATCCAGCTACCCAAAAATATTTGAAAGATATAATGACAACTATGATGTGAAATTGGCCTTCCTGTAGGGGACCTATCATCATGTGGTTGAAAGAGACTGAGACTTGGGGTCAGACATCAAGGACTGGTATTCTGGCTCCATTATTATTCAGCCTTGTGACACTGAACAAGTCACTCTGCCTTCCTCAGTGTCATCTGAAAATGAGGGTAATAATTTTCTTTCCTGCTATTATGTAACAAAGAATATGCCTGGTCTTTGTTCCAGGTTGCTGGAAAAATGTGTTCTATACCCCTTTAATTTCCCAAGTGACAAGAGTATCTTTGTTATTCATGGTTCGCCCCTGGACCACACCTTAGTTTACACTAGGGAGATGACTTAGGATGGAGGCTGGTCATGCCAGAAAAGCCAACCATGTGATTAGAGGGTTAAGGGTTTGAGCTAGATGTTATCAACCAAAACTCATGAACCCTGGAAAGGGGGAGGGAACTAGAGATTGAACTTAATTATGTGGCCAATGAGTTAACCAATCATGCCAACCTAATGAAACCCCAATAAAAACTCAGAACAGTGAGGTTCAGGGGAGCTTCCTGGTTGGGAAAACACATCATTGTAGCTAGAGAGATGCATCCTGACCACATGGAAGGGGTTAATGGAAGTTCTACATTTGGAACCTTACCAGATCTCACCATGTTAGTCTCTTCAGTTGACCGGTCCTCATTTCTATCCTTTCTAATTATAACTGTAATTATAACACTTCCATGAGTTCTGTGAGTCATTCTAGCAAATATCAGACCTGAGAGGATCATGGAAATCTCCAAATTGATAGCCAGTTCATCATAGCAGGTGGCCTGGGGGACCCCTCAATTTGTGTCTTGCATCTAAAATGAGAGGAGTCTTGTGGGGGACTGCATTCTTAAGTTGTGGAGTCTGTATTAACTCCAGGTGATTAATGTCATCATTATATTTCAGTACAAGCATACCTCATTTTATTGAGCTCCACTTTATTACACTTCGCAGATATTGCATTTTTTACAAATAGAAGGTTTGTGGTATGCCTGTATTGAGCAAGCCTAACGGCACCATTTTTCCAACAGGATGTGATCATTTCATGTCTCTGTGTCCCATTTTGTAATTCTCGCAATATTTCGAATTTTTTCATTATTATTCTATCTGTTATGATTGTCTCTAATCAGTGATCTTGATATTACTATTATAATTGTTTTGCAGTGCCATGAGCCATGCCCATATGAGAGAGCAAATCTGATAAAACATTGTATGTGTTCTGACTGCTCCAACTGACCACCCCCCCATCTCCTTCTCTCTCCTTGAGCCTCCCTATTCCCTGAGACACAACAACTTTTAAATTATGCCAGTTAATAACCCTGTGATGGCTTCTAAGTACTCAAGTGAAAGGAATATTTGCACATCTCTCGCTTTAAAAAGTTAGAAATAATTAAGCTTAGTGAGGAAAGTATGTCAAAAGCTGAGATAGGCTGAAAGTGAGGCCTTTTGTGCCAAACAGCTAACCAAGCTGTAAATGCAAAGAAAAAATTATTGAAGGAAATGAAAAGTACTACACCAGTGAACATATCAATGATTTACAAAAAAGCAAAACATACTTATTGCTAATGTGGAGAAAGTTCGAGTGGTCTGGATAGAAGATTAAATCAGCCACATTTCCTTAAGCCAAAGCCTAATCCAGAGCAAGACCCTAACTCTCTTCAAATTTATGAAGGCTGAGAGAGGTGAGGAAGCTGCAAAAGAATAGTTTAAAGCTAACAGAAGTTGGTTTATAATGTTTAAGCAACAAACCTATCTCCATAATATAAAAGTGCAGGATGGAGCAGCGAGTGCTGGTGTAGAAGCTGCAGCAAGTTATCCAGAAGATCTAGCTAAAACAACGGATGAAGATGATCACACTAAATAACAAATTTTCAATGTAAATGAAATAGTCATCTATTGGAAGCAGATGTCATCTACGACTTTCGTAGCCAGAGAGGAGAAGTCAATACCTGGCTTCAAAGCTTCAAAAGACAGGCAGACTCTTGTTAGGGGCTAATGCAGCTGGAGATCGTAAGTGGAAGCCAATGCTCACTTACCATTCTGAAAATCTCAGGACTCTTAAAAATTATACTAAATTTACTCTGCCTGTACTCTGTAAATGAAACAGCAAAGCCTTACAACAGAACATCTGTTTACAGCATAGTTTACTGAATATTTTAAGCCCACTATTGAAACCTACTGCACATTAAAAAAAAAGATTCCTTTTAGAATATTACTGATCATTGACAATGCACGTAGTCATCCAATATATGTAGTCTACTGCTGATAGAGATATACAAAGAGATTCATGTTGTTTTCATGCCTGTTAACACATTCATTCTGCAGCCCATGAATTAAGGAATCAATTCAACTTTCAAGTCTTATTATTTGAGAAACACACTTTTCAAAGCTATCGCTGGCACAGACAGCGATTCCTCTGATGGAGCTGGGAAAAGTTAGTTGAAACCCTTCTGGAAATGATTCACTATTCCAGATGCCATTAAGAACATTTGTAATTCATGGGAGGAGGTGAAAATATCAACATTTACGGAAATTTAGAAGTTGATTCCAACCCTAATGTATGACTTTGAGGGATGTAAGACATCATTCAAGAAAGTAACTGCAGAACTAGAATTAGAAGTGAAGCCTGAAGATATGACTGAGTTGCTGCAATTTCTTGATAAAACTTGAATGGATGAGGCATTTATTCTTATAAATGAACAAGGAAAGTTTCTTGATATGGAATCTACTCCTGGTGAAGATGCTGTGAACATTGTTGAAACGACAACAAAGAATTTGGACTATTCTATAAACTTAGTTGATAAAGTGGCAGCAGGGTTTGAGAGAATTGCCTCCACTTTTGAAAGAAGTTCTGCTGTTGGTAAAATCCTATCAAAGAGCATCACATGCTACAGAAAAATCTTTCATGAAAGGAAGAGTCAATCAATGTGACAAACTTCACTGTTGCCTTATTTTAAGAAATTGCCACAGGCACCCCAACCTTCAGCCATCCTGATCAGTCAGCAGCCATCAACTTTGAAGCAAGACACTTCACCAGCAAAGAGATTACAACTTTTTGAAGGCTCAGATGATCACTAGCTTCTTTTAGCAATAAAGTTTTTTTTACTTAAGGTATGTATACTATTTTTTAGACATAATGCTATTGTATACTTAATAGGCTAAAGTATAGCATAAACATAACTTTTATATGCACTGGGAAACCAAAACATTCTGTGACTCATTTCATAGAAATATTTGCTTTATTGACCAAATAGTGGTCAAACGAGAGAGAAGGCAGGCTAAAAGCTTCTACCCTAGTACCATTCCCACAAATACATCCTTTCTCACTTAAAGCAACAATTTTTAATTCAAGTCAATAATAATTTAATGTCCTGCCCTTCAGACTGAAGACGATGCCTCCAGCTTCTCATCCGGGAGATATTTACTCCAGAAGCAACAGCACAGGGAGCAATAGCACAAAAGCATGAAGGCCCTAAGGAAGCTTGAGGGTGCTGCTCATGGGAGGAGGCTGTGGGTATCCAACTACCTGCACATTGTAAGTTCTTGGTGTAAAGCCAGCTACAGAGCCCACAATATTGGCCTCATTAACACCAGCCAGCTATAGAGTTAGCTGATGCCTGCAAGAAGATGCAGTGCCTGCACTATATCAACTAAAAATAGCACAGGACTGTTCAATGGAAAACATAAGTGTATTTTCCTAAAACAGCTGGATCATGTGACGAGTGAAATCAAACACCACATTCATCTGAAGCCAAAGAAAGAAAGCTTGAGCAGTTTGCTAAGAGAAACTCAAATGAACCCACCCACTGTCTAATATTGTACCTCTACTGGCTTTTATATTCTGACAGTCTCTCTACAACACTTGACTAAATTCATCAATCCTACAGCATTAGAAAACTCCTCTAGAGTCTTTGATTCCTTTCAGCCTGTGAAGGACATTTACCTTCTATACCAGCTCCCAATTTACTAGTTTAAGACTTGAAGACAAATAGGAAATGCTGCTCTGGTTTCACTGAGGTACTAGATTTAATGGTTTCTGGGCTTTATCAACTATCAAAATGACTTGAATTTTTTAAATTCGATAAACAAATGCAAATTTAGTATTTATCCATAACTGTATGAAAATACAGGAAAGATCCAGTCTTTGAACCCATTTTAAAGTACAGTGGCATGGCCCCAGAATACAAAGAATCACTGAGTTGCCCACCTCATCCTAGGAAAAACAGTGTGCTGGCCTGCGTGGTGAGTCTTGCACCCTGGTGGGGTTGGAGAATATCCCTCTGAAGGGTGTCAATTCCACCTCCTTGCTCTCAGCTGACATGAGCTCTTCCACCTTTCCCTCCAAACCACTACTTGCTTTCTAGGTCGTTTTCCTTAGATCCTCTCTAAACCATATGGACAGATTACCCAATGTATATTGCTGAGGTTATAGTCAGCTATTTAACCGATGGCTTCAACCAGGTATCTTTCGCTGCCTCATCTCAGTCCCTGCTTAGGTAGCCTAGAGAGCAAGTTAAGAATGTTCCTGGCTGTGCACGGTGGCTCACATCTCTAATCCCAGCACTTTGAGGCTGAGGCGGGCAGATCACGAGGTCAATAGATTGAGATCATCCTGGCCCAACATGGTGAAACCCCATCTCTACTAAAAACACAAAAATTAGCTGGGCATGGTGCCTGCCGCATGCCTGCAGTCCCAGCTACTCAGGAGGCTGAGGAAGAAGAATCGCTTGAACCCGGGAGGCAGACGTTGCAGTGAGCCAAGATTGCACCACTGCACTCCAGTCTGGGTGACAGAGTGAGACTCCATCTCAAAAAAAAAAACTTGAATCTTTTGTTTTACTGTAATAACCCTAGCTAACTGCACACTGTAAGTACTCAAAAAATATTTATGTGTTTAAAAAATTATATTATATATCAGATAATGCAATTAATATTATGCCCACCAAACTTCAATAACACAGAACTCTTCAATACTATATTCTTCTAGTGAGATTGATAGACATAATGAAGGTGAAATGCCAAGATGCTCTTGTCTAATTACCTGCCTGCAAGCCCAAGCAAGGTTAGTTGAAGACCACATGTGTCTTGGGAGCAGGCTCTGAGACAACCAGTGGATGTGGGGAGGGCAAGGACCATATTAGGAATTACTATTTCACACCAGCAAAATGGAAATTCAAAATTAATTAGATTAAGAATGGATTAGAGATATAAAGATGCAATGTGCTCACAATCGTGTAGCTAGTTGGTAGATGAACAGGAACAGTTCCTACGTGTCTAACCCCCATCTCAACAAAGTGTTCTTGCTCTAACAGGGACTGGTATTTCTGACAAAAACTCTTACTTGAAAGAGAGAGAGACTAAAAGAAATGTTTTCCAGATTTAATTATATCAGCAGTATAAGTCACAGCAGCTGTATATAAAACCTTTGGCTGCTGACAATATTCCTTTGCAGTTCATTCTTTCTCTCTGGAAGGAATCTTCCCAGTGTCCTTAAGAAATGACCCTCCAGCCCCTGTCTGGTGTACACAGCCGTAAGACACTCACCTTTTCCCAGAGATTCAGGCTAATTTCAATGTTGAAAAACTTTTCTGATTGGAAAATTTAGGAAGTTAAGCCAAGCAATTTTCTTACTGAATACAAAGGCACACAGCATGGTGAAATCACATTCTTTTATAATAGAAAAGAACTTGCCTTTAAAAGTCTATATTTATCCATTTTGGATATGTCTTTTCTGAAAACAGAATTAAAATTTAGTGCTTTGGGTAAGGCAAAATTAAGTTCAACTTTTCAAGTTCTTTATATTCCTGAGAAAGGTAGTTTCAGAGGCATCAGAGAAACAATGAGTCCAGATTACATCATTTATTTAACATTTCCAAGTGATATATTTTCAACTAAAATTTTATTGACCATGTATTGAATGTAAATTCTTCTTTCTATTAAAGTGTCTACTATTATGCTGATAACAATTTGCTAATTGCAAATCATCTCTATTAAAGCAATTCTTTAAGGACTATTAGATTACATGTTTTCAACCTCATATATTATTCTAGATGTATGTGAAAATAATGAAACCGTATTTATTTAACAACATATTTTGTCATTCAGAATTTTTACTCACCAGGTGGGTCTACTCCTGGTTTAGTGCATAAGCAGAGATTAGATTATGAGAATATTTTTGTTCATGAAAGTCACACGCTAAATCACTTCAGTTTCTGTGCTTTCCAGAAGAAGTTAAACATTTACCGGAAAAAGTCAACATCCTCGATGGCTCCAGTGTACTTTTGGCATTTCTGTAGATGTGGGGGAAAAGAAACATGGTTCATATCTCTCTCTGGCTTCTGCACAATTTTACACCAAATGCCATATGCTTGGTTGGTGACAGTTTTCTTCCCTCATTGTGTCTTTTAACTCCAAATGTTCACATTTTAATAATTTGCTTGAGAAGAATAAAAAAAGAAAACTGTCACCAACTGAGTGTATGGTATTTGGTATAAAATTATGCAGAAGCCTGAGAGAGATTTGAACCATGTTTCTTTTCCCCACATCTACAGAAATGCTAAAAGTCCACTGGAGCCATCGAGGATGCTGACTTTTTCCTGTAAATGTTTAGCTTCTTCTGGAAAGCACAGAAACTGAAGTGATTTAGCGTGTGACTTTCATGAACAGAAATAGTCTCCATAATCTAATCTCCCCTTATGCACTACACCAGGAGAAGACCCACCTGGTGAGTAAAAAATTTGAATGACAAAATAAATTGTTAAAGAAATACACTTTCACTACTTTCACATACATCTAGAATAATTGATGAGGTTGAAAACATTTAATCTAATAGTCCTTAGAAAAATTA
This sequence comes from Ateles fusciceps, assembly GCA_036589455.1. Taxonomy (NCBI): domain Eukaryota; kingdom Metazoa; phylum Chordata; class Mammalia; order Primates; family Atelidae; genus Ateles; species Ateles fusciceps. Next base: position 1,364,157 of record JAZHEH010002441.1, read on the forward strand.
CTTTAATAGAGATGATTTGCAATTAGCAAATTGTTATCAGCATAATAAGAGTTTGAGAATATATTTTTCTGTTAAAATATATCATTATTCCAAATTTTGTTTCTCCTCCTAATTTTTAAATTATGCAATAAGTTTTAAAAATGTATGACTCCTGCTTAAAAGACCTGAAATGTATTAATAATATATGAATGGTACATGATTATGAATTTATTTAGAAAATAACAGTTGCACAAATGTGTAATAACTGCTCTTTTTTCCCCACCAAAAAATGATTTTCTAATCACTACAGACCCCTTCATTGAATTAAAAATAAAAGTTCTCATTTTTAGCCAGAGACATACTTAAAAAATACTTGGAGACACACTTAAATATATTAATATAATTATTACATTTTTAAACCTCTTTTTCCTGTTCTTCATATCTACACTGAGAAGATAAAAAGCAGGAGTATGCAAACTAGTTGACTTCATTTCACCAAGACACGTGGTCAAATGGAGAACATTCTAGCCCATTAAATTAGATCGAGGAGAGAAAATGATTAGCATAAAAAATATCTGAAGCCATCTACTCCAGTAGTGTAAAAAACAGGTAATAACATATTTCTCCCAATTATTTAGTATATTTTTGAACTCATTGAAATATTTTAATACCATGGGAATTTCAACATTTACAGCTCCAAACCTAAATTTTCCGCAGTCACTGGCCGAGGGATTCCTATACTTCTCAACACTAAATATAGAAATAAAATCTATATTGCCAATTGGCTTATTTTTCAATTTGTCGTTTGTAATAGATTTTAAAACCACTCTAAATTTAACTTAATTTTTTATGAGTAGCATTTAGTGTCTGAGAGTACGGTCTTAGATATTTATATAGCTGACCTGACCTATATTCTAGCATAGCTTATTACAAACAGCCATCTTGAGTGTTGTTTTAGACTTTTCTGCTTCCGTAGGTATCATAATGATAGTTCATTCTCAGGATAATTTTGTTATCAAAAGAATGGAAGAATATTAAGGAGAATAAATCCTCATCTTTGCAAAGACCCTTCATCCTTCATTTTCACAGTAGTTTTTATTGGTAAGCACACAGTAGAAATAATTGGGGATTTGAAAGATGAATGAGGATAATAAAAAAAAAAGAGGTGTGTTTGGAGAGTGAATCTGGAAACCTGTTGGGTTAAATAAAAAGAAGCATACAAGTATATGGCTCCTCCATTGCGGTGAGCTTAAGACTTTAAATCATGCGATTTAAGCCCAAAAATAATGTTGTTATTGTTGTTTGGTTTTTGTTTTTTAAAGGAGAAAAAGGTAGAGGCAAGTTTTTTTAAAGGGAAAGCCAGGCACTGAAATGGAAGAGAACAAGTAGCATTAGTCAGTATTCCATGAAGAAAATAACAACCACTCTAGGTATTCAGGAAGATGAAATAGAATGAAAGTCTTACGTAGTCACTGGACTGACTGGAGGGGCACCCTATGCACTGGCCTTCCACAAATGACTCTCAGGGAACTGAACAGATTCTCTGGGGTAACTGTGACCTTAAGGTCATGGAAAGACTGCATTCAACAGCAAGCGGGTGGGGGAGGTTGGGGGGAGGGGATAACATGGGCAGAAATGCTAGATGTAGGTGATGGGGGGGATGGAGGCAGAAAACCACATTGCCATATGCGTACCTATGCAACAATCCTGCAAGATCTGCACATGTACCCCAGAACCTAAAGTACAATTAAAAAAAAAAAAGAAAGAAAGAAAAAAATAAGAGAAAAAAAGAAAAAAAGAACTCATCCCGATGGCTGTGATTCAGGAATTGGGATGTCAGGCTCTTGAAGCCAGCCCAGCAACAGCCCCCTCAGATCCTCAAAGCTGGCAAATAGGTCTTGGTGAGTCTTGCTGCTGCTTCCTCTGAGCACTCTCTCCAAGGAGGCTGCACACCAGAATGATGCTGCAGAAAAACTTCAAGACATACTAGAGGGGGGTGAGAATTAATACACACAGACCAGGTAAGAGGCTTTTGCAATGGTCCATAGGACAGATGATGGCATCTTAGTGTTGGTGATAGAGATATAAAAAAGACACAAGTTCTTATCTCTAAAGAGACTTTGAAGGCAAAAACTATAGGATCATTTTAATAGGAAAAGTCAAGAACTGCTACCCTTGCAAATGGCCACTGTGACGCAGAACTAACTGACAACTGAGGTATCTTCTACACCTAAGAACTCCAAATAAGAACCTAGAAACTTCAGACCCATGTGTCTTTCTTCCACACCTGGCCAGCTGAAGAAAATGTGACGGCAGCTTTATCAAACTCTTAAATGAGAACAATTGACTGAATTCAAGATACATAGCTCCACATCCACTTTGTCTCCTACTCACTGAAAGACTTTCTCTGGTTCACTGTTTAAACTAGCCTCCCTTGCCCCTCTCTATCCTCTCCCTAATCCTTACCCCCCTCACCCTACTCTGGTTCTCTCTCAACACTTATCACATCTAGTATTATATATTTGTGTGTTTTACTTTGTTTTTATTTTCTGCCACCACTTCTAAAAGGTAAGCTCCAGGAGGGTACGGATTTTCTTTTTCATAAGGAATCCTAGTACCTAGAACAGGTGTAGAGGTAACAGAGTTTATAGCAAGAGAGTCAGTGTAAGAGCAGAGAAATGGAAGAGCCCGCGTGAACTGAGCACCCATCCAGTGCTCTGCATCAGGCACCCACTAGGCCCTTGACAAGCACCATTCCCCGCATCCAACAATACCATAAGCCTGCAAGGTGTTCCTGCCACCCTTGTAAAGATGAGGGAGGCAAGGTGCTTAGCATTGCAAAATGTTGAAGCGAGGTTCCAATTCAGGTCTGGCTGGCTGCAATGTTCGTGATCTTTACACTAAGCATTATAAACTGTAAACAGCTACTCAGATATATGCATTATCTATTATTATTATTTCATGCTTAAATTCTACAAAAGCTGTTTGAAGGTATTATCAGAATTAAGTAGAGCCTACAAAGCCACTTGATTTAAAGCCTCAGTGACTTTCATGATTGTGCCACTAAAGATATTTTTAACAAATTGATACAGGATAGGAGGCCATGTGTAAGGAACTAGCCTTAGAAACGGGATGCAAATACTAGGGATACACAAATGTTTCTGAGGTGGCAGAACTGCAAAGTGCTTATCTTTGGGAGATCAGTGCCAGGGAACATGCTAGTTAAACTTTTCATATGTGCTAAGAGGGAGTACATGGTGAAATTTCCTAGTTGCAAATAACACCAAGTACTCCTCATAGCAAAATGTCAAACCTGCAGTCAACAGAAACTGCAAAGCATTCTATTCTGCCTATGTAAAGAAGCAGAAAAACAGACAATAGGAACATAAATCAAACCATATTCACAGATTAATAGGTCCAATCCAAGAAAGGACTCTACAGCTTAGGCAAACAGATTCTAGACATTGTAAATTCATGCAACTGAAGCCAAAGTTCCACCAAACTGCTGGGCACTGCTGGAGAGATTAATATACACATCAGCGAAATCATAGGTTTTATAAAAGTGACCAGGCAGCCACACCAGAAACTTTCACTCCTGTGAAAAACAAGAGAGGTCCAGAAAGCTGAATGCTAAATAAGTGTAGAGCTAGAATCAGAGGAAAGCATGACAATATAATGACTCTTCAAACAAAAAAAAAATGAAAAACTAAAGAAAAGACTATCTTAAAAATAGTTAAAATTATAAACACAGTGTAGTCTTCAAGTCTGAAAAAGCATTACACAGACTGCCCTGAACTCCTGTTTTGCAAATCCCGTTGGTGCTGTGCTGCAGAAAACCTCAATTAAAATGCAAAAATTAGGCAGTCTTTCCTTCCTTCATTCAACAGTCGTTAAATGAGCACATGCCATGATCAGGGCACTGATCTTGGCATAAGGGATACATTAGTAAATGAACACACAAACTCTTACCCTCCCACAGCTTATATTCTAGTGGGGAGAACGTAATAGGAAATAAACCTATAAGAAAATTGTGCAGTATGTTCTAAGTTGAAAAGGGATGTGGGTAGTGTGGGGGAGCATCGGGTGTCCAGGGGAAGTCCTGATTTTAAATAGAGTGGACACTGAAAAGGTGATATTTGAGCAAAAACTTGAAGAAGGTCAGGGTATAGCCATGGAGATATCTGGAGAAAATATTTCCAGGTAGAGTAAAAAGTCAGAGCAAAAGCTTTGAGGTGGGGAGTACATAACCTTGTACTTGAGGAATCTACCCCAGGGTGAGGTGGGGAGTAGAATGGCATAAAATCAGAGAAGTACCACAGGGGGTGGGTGGGAGTGGGGAGGGGAGGTGTGGGGAGATAATGCAGGACTTTGTGTAATAGATGATTGTAAAAACGTTGGCTTTCAGTCAGAAAGGCTTGGCAATAGAGAAGCGATGTATTTTAACATACGTTTATAAAGGTCACTGCTGAGTTTCTAGAAGGCTACAAGGGGACCAGGAAAGAAACCAAGAGGCTGTTGCAGTCATCTAGATTAAAGATAATGGTGAACCAGATTGACAGCAAATGCAAGTGATAAGAAGTGGTCAGATTTTGGACAAATTTTGAAAATGGAGCTGACAGCCTTTCCTAATGGATTAAATGCAGAGTGTGAGAGAAAAAGAGGTGACCCTAACATTTCTTAATCTGCCACTGGAAGGAGAGGGTTGTCATTAACAGAGAGGATCATTTGATAAATGTGGCATGGGAACAGGCATATTACAGGACCAGGGAGTTTCACAGCCATCAAGAATTTCTTCCCTGTTCTGCAGAAAGAAGAGACTTATAACTCTCTGGAGGTAAGCCTGGTAAGTGAATAATGGGAGACCTCCAAGAAATTCTTCCCTCAATTGGATCTATGACATTTCCATCACCAACTTCTCCTGAAATAAAGCCAACAGTTAAAGGAATTAACTTTAATGTCAAACATATCTATATGAATCCTAAGTGTGCCACTTACATACAAACTTTGCTATTTTATGTAAATTACTTAACTTCTCTGGATGTTAGTTTCCTTGTCTGTGAAATGAGGATATCACTTACCTGAGAGTATCTTATGAAGATTAAGTAAAATAATGCATGTAAAGTGCTGAGCACCATACTTGGGACAATGTAATAATCAATATTTTAGTTGTTAGCGGATAACATTGGTACTAACATTTATAGTATTATAATTACTATAGTTCCCAATCCAAGAATTAAGATACAGATGAAGATTTGAGAATATAGGAAATCAGCTAAGTAAAAATAATGCTGGCATGATAGTCAGAATTCTTGAGCTGAAACCTAAGCCAGTCTCCAGAGAACTTAAGACACTTCTTTAAGTCACAAGATACTTTACAGTAAGAATAGGACTAGAGCCAGAAAATGGCCTAGAGTTCATAAAATGTCCTTGAAGCATTAAAAAGGTAAATTAAACATGAATAAAAATATATGAAAACAGATCACATCAAAAATATATAAAGGTATTATATAAAGGATAAAAATGTAAAGAGGCTAAGAAGGATAAATGCAAACTCATAACTGACAGACACATAATAAGAAAATCAAGGAAACTAGAGGGTTGCTGAACCTACATGCATTTACCTTCAGGGTTTGTTATCAGGGACAATATAGCTAGCCCACAAACAAAATAGTTCAGCTCCAGTATAGTTTGTCTAGTCTAATACACATGTGCCTGTATTCTGAAGCCCTGAGCCCCTGAGTGTTGAGAAGACGCCCACTATAGGGACAAGGTTAGCTGGGAACAATCCAGGAAGGCATGTTGAAAGCATGGGATATAAGCTTGGGTTTGGAAGTACCTGCACGTGCTTTAAGGGAGAGAGGGAGACCATTTCAGGTTGTCTTTGGAGGTGATTTGGGCTCTGTGGGGACACAGTGGTCAGGTATAGTGGTCTAAATCCAGAAACACTGTCTGTGACTCCATGGCCAAGTCACTTAAGTCTTGTTTAATAAATAGAGCAGGCAGCTCCAGCCCAGTGAGGGGCATGAAGAGGTCTAGCAAGAGTCAAATCAACTGAATTATTTTCAACACACTTATTGGCTCTCTACCCTGCTAGCTGTTGAGAATTCTACAGAGAAAAAGACAGACATGGTGCTTCTCCTCACCTAACTTATAACCTGTCTGGAAGGGGACCCAGAGATCCAGACAAACAAGTACCTTCAGTACTGCAAGGTAAGTATTGTCTTAAAGAAGAAAAGTCAGAACTAGTAAAATGTGTATGGATACCTTTTGCTGCAAGAGAGATAGAGACTGTGATAAACAAAGAGATGAGTAGATACAGCAGTGGGAAGGAGCCATAGAAGAAGACTGCTGTGGTGCATTTAAGAGAGCACTTAGCTCTGTGATGGAGAAGTAGAAAAACCTCCTGGAGGAGGGTAGAGTAAAGCTGAGATTTGAACACACAGTAGGGTTTGTTGTCAGGACACTTTGCTGGAGTCTCCATTATAGGTTGGTACATTTTACTGGCTATCAGGAATTGTTGCCAAGGGTTACAAGAGACTGAGAAAATAAAATGTAGTAGAGTAAAGGAATGCAAGAAATAAATCCCATCCAATTTGATTTCTAGTCTTGCCATAGATACTGACTTGACAAATAGCACAAGCCCACCATTCAACTAGCTCCCCAAACACAATTTCCAGATTACATTTAGATCACTACTACAATGAAGAATTTTAAGCAAGGTTGTACAGAAAAAGGAAATCATATATCCATGTACATATATCATATATACGATATATGTCAAATATACTGGGCAATTTACAAGTAATAGAGAAAATAAATTCCATAAAATAGTATGCAAAAATGTGTTGCATTGCAATCCTTCGGAACTAAGTGAAATATCAAGAAAAAGATACATATGAAATCTGACTTCCCCAGGGAATGATTTGTAATTTTCATGTTGATGAAATTTCATCAAGAAAGAAATCAACACTCTCTATTTCTCTAATTTCCACCACAATGAAGCATTTTTATATTCAGGGGTCCAGTTTGCATTTATTGGTGGTTAGGAGCATTTCCCCAAATAGGTGTTTGCTCTGAGACCTTATACCTTTTGAATTATTTCTTATCCTAGGCATATTAGATTAATTGTAGCAAAAGAAGAAGCCATCATTTGTTATATTACATTTCAAATTATTTCATTTCTGGTCAATAATCAAATTTCCCAAATTGCATTCATTATTGCTACAACATTCTACATATGTGATAAGGGAATGTTAATTTACCACTATTGCAACATTTATTCCAACAATGTCTTGGAACTACAGTAAACTTCCATTAGCTGAATCTTTTGAGGGTATGATCTCTTAGCTAATGGAGCTTTCCGATTAACTGAGAGGTGGCCAAAACACTTTTTAAAGCTTCTGTCCTGTGTAACATGAGCATTCTGTGAGATATACACAAATGTTCTGCCAGAAGAGAAAGAGAGGGAGGACAAGAAAGAGAAGGAGAAGAGAGAGAAAGAATGTTGAGTTGAGGGATATTTTCCATGCTCAGATAAACCTGAGAAGCATATTTAAATTGCAGAACTTCTTTAACATGCTTCTCTAATACACTAATGGGCATTGTGCATCTCCGACAAAAAAAAAGTATTCAACATTTCTTAACCTTATATAGCCAAGAATATTGTTTCCTCAATACCCCTCATATTATAGATTATTATATTTTGTAGGGGAAACTGTAGGAAATGCTATTCTACGGTATTTCTTGAAATAGTGGGTTTCTCCATGTGCCATTGCCTTCATACATATTTTATTGCACTGTAATTATATTCTTGCAGGAGGTCTCTCCTATTAAACCCTATTCTGTCTGAGAATTATTATCCATTGCCACTATGTTTTGGACTACCTGTCAAAGAGGAGGTAATCAGTAATGTTTGCTTGACACATAGCAGGTGTGTTATGAATATTTGTTGAACTAATGAATAAACACTTTGTACACGACAATATATATATATTAGAGACAGGGTGTTGCTCTGTCACCCAGACCCTATGCTGAAGTGCAGGGGCACAGTCTAGCCCACTGCAGCCTCAAACTCCTGGGCTCAAGCGATCTTCCCACCTCAGCCTCCCAAGTAGATAATACTACAGGTGCGTACTACCACACCCAGTCAATTTGTTATATATTTTTTTGTACATATAAGGCCTCACTATGTTGCCCAGGCTAGTCTCGAACTCCTGGCCCCAAGTGATTCTCCCACCTCAGCCTCCAAAGTGTTTAAATTATGGGAGTAACCCACTGCACCCAGCCTATCAAATATATTTCAGTGAGGGCCTCTTGTGAGCCCTGGTTTCCTCCTCTGTGAAGGAGAGCGGTTTGTCTAGCAATCTCTAAGGTTCCGCACAGCCCTCATCTTCTTGATTTCAGTGGTTCAGGACTGTCATGCCAAATAGCTTCATCCTACAGAATTACAAGAGGACTTTTGAAGATTATTGAAGGGGACTAATAATAATAATTAGCCTTCCACAGTTAAAGAACTTGCCCTAGAAATGTCTTCTCAAAATAAATATTTGATATCAATTTGTTCTTTTGCCTCTTCTTCTCAGAAACCAAACGTAGAGTATTCTAGGTTACCAAGGGTTATGCTTTCTTTCATGTTAAGACATGAGTTTTTGCTATGAAATGTACTCCATTTTGGCCATAAGAGTCTGGAGGTTTTCTCATAATGATTTTAGGTTTCTATCCTAACAAGAGTGCTGTGGACATCATTGAAAAGTTTGCTTGATGTTTAATTACTTACAATAATTTTCTACTAGGAATGATCAACTGAATAGCCTTTCTGGGCTTTTTTTTCTAGTAAAATATTTCTCTCCAAGCCACTAGAAGAATTTTATATATTTTGTCAATCTTATTGTTATATCACTTAATGAGGATTATTTCTGGTTCTTAAAACAAAACAACAACATAATTTCTGAGAATGAAAAAATGTCCATCCAATGTAATCCCAACTGTGCAACAGATCTAATTTGCAAAATGGAAAATAATAATATGAATATTTCGTATCCAGGCAACACACACCCAAGAGGTCTCATGATTTATAAGATTTCCTATTATTGCCTTCAATAGAGCATCTCCTCTAAAGTAACCAAGGTACTTGATGAACACCCTCTTCCTTACTTACATCCCCTAAGGAAAGAAACGGGTTGAACACATCATTGCCCTAATTTCACAAAGGTAGAGAAAGTAGCAGAAGCAAAGTGACTTTTTCAAGGTTACCCAAGGTTTCACTGTGTTCGTGGTTTGGAAAGAAAAGAGGTCTGGCTTCCAGCCAGCCTGGGAATCTGTGCTCTCCAATTCATCGTTTTATTCAAACTACAAGAGAGCAAGCAATTTAATATTTGGCGTCACTAATGCATTAGCCCTGCAAGAGCTGGTACAGCACCATTAATATGCAAACAGCTGAATATAAACTATCTTTTCTTACCAAGCAGAGGGCTTCCAACCCCTTAGGAAAATCAGTGTCTACTGTACATTAAAAGTGAATAAAATCACAAAGGATAGCAGGTTAATCATTAATTCATTTTCATTAAAATACGAGAGAGAAAATGTAGCTATATTGCACTCAGGAATAACACTTAAAGTTTAGGAAAATGCAAGAAGAGACCAAATGTTTCTGTAGACATATTGTGCTAGTACAGTTTCTCCAAATACTGTCTCTCCATAAGGATTTAAGGTTCTTAGGCAAGAGCCAGATAAATGACTAAAAGGTGATTCCACAATGCCTCAGCAATTAACCCTGCATTTTTTCTTCTCTCTTACACTGAAACCATTATTAGAAATCGAGCATGTTGCTCCCTCTGGAAGTCGGGGAACTAGAGCGTGGAAATGGGTACTGTGATGTATACTATAATTCACTGGAACCATGGTCATCTAGAGACCACTCCCTACATACAGAAAGGAGTGGGGTCCAGCCCTCTGTTTTCCTCAATATTCTTTGTAGACTTTGTTGCCTTCATTCTGCCCAATGTATTATACTTTAAGTTCTGGGATACATGTGCAGAACATGCAGATTTGTTACATAGGTATACATGTGCCATGGTGGCTTGCTGCATCCATTAACCCATCATCTAGGTTTTAAGCCCTGCATGCATTAGGTATTTATCTTAATGCTCTCCCTCCCCTTGCTCCCCCACACCCCAAAGGCCTGGGTGTATGATGTTCCCTTCCCTGTGTCTATGTGTTCTCATTGTTCAACTTCCACTTACAAGTGAGAGCATGCTGTGTTTGCTTTTCTGTTCCTACCTTAGTTTGCTGAGAATGATGGTTTCCAGCTTCATCCTTGTCCCTGCAAAGGACATGAACTCATTCTTTTTCAGGGCTGCATAGTATTCCATGGTGTATATGTGCCACATTTTCTTTATCCAGTCTATCATTGATGGGCATTTGGGTTGGTTCCAAGTCTTTGCTGTTGTAAATAGTACTGCAGTACACATACATGTGCATGTGTCTTTACAGTAGAATGATTTATAATCTTCTGGATATAAACCCAGTAATGGGATTGCTGAGTCAAATGGTATTTCTGATTCTAGATCCTTGAGGAATCACCACACTGTCTTCCACAATAGTTGAACTAATTTATACTCCCACCAACAGTGTAAAAGTGTTTCTATTTCTCCACATCCTCTCCAGCATCTGTTGTTTCCTGACTTTTTAATAATTGCCATTTTAATTGGCATGAGATAGTATCTCATTGTGGCTTTGATTTGCATTTCTCTAATGACCAGTGGTGATGAGCTTTCTTTCATATGTTTGTTGGCCACATAAATGTCTTATTTGGAGATGTGTCTGTTTATATCCTTCACCCACTTTTGGATGGGGTTGATTTTTTTCTTGTAAATTTGTTTAAGTTCCTTGTAGATTCTGGATATTAGACATTTATCAGATGTATAGATTGCAAAAATTTTCTCCCATTCTGTAGGTTGCCTGCTCACTCTGATGACAGTTTCTTTTGCTGTGCAGAAGTTCTTTGGTTTTATTAGATCACATTTGTCAATTTTGGCTTTTGCTGCAATTGCTTTTGGTGTTTTAGTCATGAAGTCTTTGCCCATGCCTGTGTCCTGAATGGTATTGCATAGGTTTTCTTCTAGGGTTTTTATGGTGTTTTACATTTAAGTCTTTAATCCATCTTGAGTTAGTTTTTGTATAAGGTATAAGGAAGAGGTCCAGTTTCTGTTTCCTGCATGCGACTAGCCAGTTTTCCCAGTACCTTTATTAAATAGGGAATCTTTTCCCCATTGCTCGTTCTTGTCAGGTTTGGTGAAGATCAGATGGTTGTATATGTGTGGGGGTTACTTCAGAGGCCTCTGCTCTGTTCCATTGGTCTATATATCTGTTTTGGTACCAGTATTACGCTGTTTTGGTTACTGTAGCCTTGTAGTATAGTTTGAAGTCAGGTAGCATGATGCCTCCAGCTTTGTTCTTTTTGCTTAGGATTGTTTTGGCTATACAGGCTCTTCTTTGGTTCCATATGAAATTTTAAGTAGTTTTTTCTAATTCTGTGAAGAAAATCAATGGTAGCTTGATGGGAATAGCATTGAATCTATAAATTACCTTGGCCAGTATGGCCATTTTCACTATATTGAGTCTATTTATCCATGAGCATGGGATGTTTTTCCATTTGTTTGTGTCCTCTCTTACTTCTTTGAGCAGTGGTTTTCTTTGAGTCTTCTTTAAGAGGTCCTTCACGTCCCTTGCAAGTTGTATTCCTAGGTATTTTATTATCCTTGTAGCAATTGTGAATGGAAGTTCACTCATGATTTGGCTCTCTGTTTGTCTACTACTGGTGTATAGGAATGTTTGTAATTTTTGTACATTAATTTTGTATCCTGAGACTTTGCTGAAGTTGCTTATCAGCTTAAAAATTTTGGGGGCTGAGACAATTGGGTTTTCTAAATATACAATCATGTCATCTGAAAATAGAGACAATTTGACTTCTTCTTTTCCTATTTGGATACGCTTTATTTCTTTCTCTTGCTTGATTGCCCTGGCCAGAACTTCCAATACTATGTTGAATAGGAGTGGTGAGAGAGGGAATCCTTGTCTTGTGCTGGTTTTCAAAGGGAATGCTTCCATCTTTTGCCCATTCAGTATGATATTGGCTGTGGGTTTGTCATAAATAGCTCTTATTATTTTGACATATGCTCCATCAACACCCAGTTTCTTAAGAGTTTTTAACATGAAAGGATGTTGAATTTTAACAAAGGTCTTTTCTGCATCTATTGAGAAATCATGTGGGTTTTGTCATTGGTTCTGTTTGTGATGAATTACATTTATTGATTTGCATATGTTTAACCAGCTTTGCATCTCAGGGATGAAGCTGAATTGATCATAGTGGATAAGCTTTTTGAATGCTGCTGGATTTGGTTTGGCAGTATTTTATTGAGGATTTTCACACCGATGTTCATCAGGGTTATTGGCCAGAAATTTCTTTTTGGGGGTGTCTCTGCCAGGTTTTGGCATCAGGATGAGGCTGGCTCCATAAAATGAGTTAGGGAGGAGCTCCTCTTTTCCGTTGTTTGGAATAGTTTCAGAAGGAATGGTACCAGCTCCTCTTTGTACCTTCGGTAGAATTTGGCTGTGAATCCATCTGGTCCTGGGCTTGTTTTGGTTGGTAGGCTATTAATCACTCATTCAATTATAGAACTTGTTATTGGTCTATACAGACATTCAACTTCATTTTGGTTCTGTCTTGGGAGAGTGTATGTGTTCAGTAATTTATCTACTTCTTCTAGATTTTCTAGCCTATTTGCATAGAGGTGTTTTTAGTATTCTCTGATGGTAGTTTGTATTTCTGTGGAATCAGTGGTGATATCCCCCTTATTATTTTTTATTGTGTCTATTTGATTCTTCTCTCTTTCTTTTTTTCTTTATTAGTCTGGCTAGCAGTCTATCTATTTTGTTAATCTTTTCAAAAAAACAGTTCCTGAATTCATTGATTTTAAGTTTTGCGTGTCTCTATCTCCTTCAGTTCTGCTATTATCTTAGTTATTTTTTGTCCTCTGCTAGCTTTTGAACTTGTTTGCTCTTTCTTCTCTAGTTCTTTTAATTGTGATGTTAGGGTGTCGATTTTAGATCTTTCCCGCTTTCTGATGTGGGCACTTAGTGTGTAAATCTCCCTCTAAACACTGCTTTAGTTGTGTCTCAGAGATTCTTGTACATTGTCTCTTTGTTCTCATTGGTTTCAAAGAACTTATTTATTTCTGCCTTAATTTTGTTATTTACCCAAGTCTTTTCACACAGTCCCATATTTCTTGGAGGCTTTGTTTATTCCTTTTCATTCTTTTTTCTCTAATCTTTCTTCATGCTTTATTTCATTAAGTTGATATTTAATCTCTGATATCCTTTCTTCTGCTTAATTGATTTGGCTACTGACACTTCTGTATGGTTCACAAAGTCTCGTGCTGTGTTTTTCAGCTCCAACAGGTCATTTATGTTCTTATTTAAACTGGTTACTATTGTTAGCAGTTCCTGTAACCCTTTATCAAGGTTCTTAGCTTTCTTGCATTGGTTTATAACATGCTCCTTTAGCTAAGAGGAGTTTGTTATTACCCACCTTCTGAAGCCTACTTCTGTCAATTCATCAAACTCATTCTCCATCCAGTTTATGCCCTTGCTGGAGAGGATTTGCAATCACTTGGAGGAGAAGAGGCATTCCGGCTTTGGAATTTTCAGCATTTTTGCACTGGTTCCTTAACACACGGAGGGGAAAAACTGCCTACTCAAGCCTCAGTAATCCTTTGTATTATTCTTAAGAACCATTAAAATAACCACAACCCATATTTGTTTAGTGCTTTTCTGTTTATACATTTCCATCTATTTTTGTATTTGGTTCTTACAACAATCCTTTGAGATAAGTAAGATGAGTATTCTTTTCTAACTTTTAATTAAGAAAAATTTCCAACCTATAGAAAAGTAGATAGAATGGTGTTATTCATCTCCCAAAACTCACAATATGAACAAATCACTATTAATCTGTCTTTTTTTAAAACCGAAGTATCTTAGTAAAGTGTAAGCAACATGTCGTTTACCCTTATTACACCTAAAAATTAATAATTCTCTAATATCATCTCATCTCTAATTCATAATCAAATATCCCCCAACAGTAACATAAATGTTACTTTCTCATTTCACAGATGTGACTTTTTCGACATAACCAAATAAACCAACGGCTTGAAGACACACTGATCATAAAAATGACTCTAAGAACCCAGGTGTAATCATCTGATTTCTAGGTCCCAACTCTTCTCATTTTTAAGCAGAGTTCCATAGAAATACTCTATTAAGAAAAAAAAAAAAAAACAGAAAAGCCACAGAGCTCTCTAACATTTAAGCAGGGGGTGTCTTAGTAAAATGTAAAATGCACATGTGAAATCTGTCTCCAACAAGCTCTTATGTTACTTTTAGTGGCCCTTCTCATCCCTTGTGGTGTTTTGTTGTACCTTCCCTCAACCCATTTCCATTGCTCCCATCCAGACTCTGACCAACACCACTCTCTGATATGCTGCACTGCCTGAGTGCCTCACCATGTCTACCTTGCCCATGTGTCTCCCTGTCCCCATCCACAGGGGTAATGCCATCTTCCAGAGAGCAAACACTCTGAGAAGGCCTGATGGACTCATCTGCCTGAGACTAGTCATTATGACTGGCACCATAACCCACTCTGAGTGTCCAAGGAGTAAAATAGAGATGATAGCAGTTTGCCTCATGAAATGTTAAGAAATAACATTGATATCATGATTCTTGCAGCATTATGAGTATTAGCAAGGTAGTCCTGCATAGCTCAAAGGTGTGCATCCAATTTATACAATCCCTCTCCACTCATCTAGAAGAAATTTTCTCTTCCATCTAAATTGTTTACAATCCTCTCTCAATTTCAACCCCTCCTCTAAGGACAACTATTACACACATAATCAAGTGAACTCAGCTGGCCATTCATGCTTCACTTCTAGTCCAGAAATGTTTACATTTTCTTCTTCAGGGTTCTTGGCATCTTTTGACAGTACCTGACAATGACTACTGAACATTTTTCAGATGGATGTGAGTATGCTCCAAATCATGACGTCAGAGGTATTTCTTGGATCTACTGAATGATTTAGCCTAAGCGGAGCCGACAAATATGGAAGTTATATAAATCTTATGTGTTACCCAGGGGAAAGAATGTGAAACATTTTAAGGCAAAAATAAGTTCTGGTTATTATCAGGCAACCCTGGAAATGTGAGATGACAAACCAATGTCGTGTTGCCCAACTCTGGAGAACAAGGGAAGAGAAAAATTAACCAGAACAATCTCATTTCTCATTCCAGACTCAAGGTGCTTAGACAGGAATCCAAATGAGTGCCCTTCCTGGCTCCAAATAAAGCATTTTACACAAAAATAATTAAAAACTCCATATATGACACCTTTCTTCTAGGATTTGCATATCAACATAAGAGCCTTAGAGGAAATTCCCAGATGCTACAATTCCAGACATAAAAAATAGCCCAAAAGGCCTTTCTTTACATCCCTGAAACCATACCACTGTTATATCAGCCACAGTTCCGAATTGGGAACAACAGAATCCATTGTATCTGTATCCACTCTATATGGTTCAGGGAAAAATGATGGTGGGGGAGGTTTTTAAAAGATACTTTGCCCACAGAATTATTGAACTAGCTGGAAAAACAGATTAGAACTGAAGCTTTCAGGAATAATGCCCAAAATCACACACAACTAATTCAACAGAGAAACAATATTAAATTCAACAGAGAAACAATATATAAATCCCTGGAACTAGACTATTCTGTAGCCACTCCTCCGACCAGACCAATTCCATTTAGATCTTGTGACTAAGGTAAAGATGTCTTCACAGATCCAGAGTCAGTTGCTGTCTCATATTGCTCATATTTGAAGTTTCATGTTTATGTCTCAATGGCAGAGCCTAGCCCTATCCGAAGCTCTTTGAAGCATTAACTCATTTAAGCCTAAAAACAAACCCTAAAAAGGTTGGTATTACTAGTATCCCTTTTTCTAGCTGAGGGAACTGAGGCACATAAAATCATGTAACTAGGCTAAGATCACACAGACAATCAGTGTCAAAGTTGAGATTTGAATTCAGATAGTCTGGCTTCAAAGCTCTAGATTTCTTAACACTTTTTGTGTTCTGTTTCGTTGAAATGTTCCATTCATATGTTTTCATCCTAACTGCAAGGAGGTAGGACATTAGTTCACTTACTCAAATCTAAAAATGTTATTCAAAATGATGGGTAAGCATGAATATGACAGATGTCTACCACAAATTTATAAAATAGGTAGGGCCATTTCTTCACATTTTTGTATCCCCTTAAAATTGTTTAATGTAGGTCTGCCTCTATGTATATTTACTATCCACAGTGGTGGTCTCTAAAGACAGCTCCACGTTGCTCCACTCACAGCCCCCTGAGCACATATGTTGCTTCTCCCATGAAAAGGAAGAGGTTTATTTCTCCACCCCTCTTGAATCTGGGCTGACCTTATGACCTTTGGAACTCTTCATGACATTCAGTGAAATGCAGCAGAATGAAGCTATGCCTGGCCTTTAAGGGCTGGTAGCTTCTACTTTTGCAATGGGCAAACCAGTTGCCATGTAAGAAATCCATCTACCCTCAGCCTGCCATGCAGTGAGGAAGCCCAACCTAGCCACATGGAGAGACCACATGGAGAAGAACACAGTCACAGATGGAGAGAATTAAATCCCTACACATGTGTTTCTCATAGACCCTTTCCAACCAGCCCCTAATCCTTCAGACCATCCTGACCAAGGCTCCAGACATCCTTACCCTGCCTTGTCCAAATTCATGACCCACACAATAATGAGCAAACAAAATGGTAGGTGTCTTAAAATGCCAAATTCCAGGGTAGGTTGTTACACAGCAACAGATAACTTAGACACAAATTAACATTATATTCTCACCTAATTAATAATAAAAAATTGTATCTCCTTAAATATCCTTTTATAGCAATAGTGAGCAAACTTTTCTTAAAGGGCTATATAGTGTTTTAGGTTTTGCAGACTACAAAGCAAAATTGAGGCTATTATGTAAGCTCTTAGAAAACCATTTAAAATGTCAAATCCTTCCTAGCTCAAGGGCCATTAAAAAAATCAGGCAGCTACCAGATTTGGCCTATGAGCCACAGTTGGCTGACTTCCACTCTGCAGCCTCACTTTGATGTTTGCTTTGCACCTCCTGATAGGAACCCTCTGTAACTCATTTAATCAAGACCCTATTCTTGAGCATTTACTTTGTTTGTAATTTTTTCACTATCTCAAAAACTTTCACGTTAAACCTTGTAGTTATTTCCTTAAGGGGTGGTTTAAAAGAACTGTTTGTATTTCACATTGCTATTTGAGTGTGAGCAGAATGAGTTCGTCCTCCTCAGTCAAGGATAATCTTTTTCTCCTTTAGCTTCCTTAGAACTCCCTAGTTCAGAGTCAGACTATTACTGAAGCCTGACTCATTGCTTTTCTAAAAGAGATTAGCAATTCCAGGCCCTAGGGAGAGTGCCAGGAGAAAGGCTGCTGGCAGGGGCCGGCCTCAGCTCCTCCTTAGCACAAGCACCCCATTCTCACTTCCTCCCTTTCCCTCTAGCAAGAGGTGGCCCACACCAAGCTTTCGTTCCAACCTTGACAAACTTCCAGCTAGGAGGTGGCCTATCCTTCTGCAGCTGAGCCAGCCTCTGGCTTCCCCCAGCTCCCTCTCCTGGCACTTGATTCTTCCCCTTCAATTCTCAGCCTGCAACTGGCCTCATAGCAGAGCACAGCAGGACAGAGAACAGGATGAGCCCTGTTGATGCAGAGTCCCAGACACAAGGTCACCTATTGGAACAGGCCCTATGTAAGCCTGCATGCTCTAATCCTGTAACCCGACTATCTAGTGGAAATCTATTGCTGCTGACACTGTCCTCTAGATATTTTTAAACTGTGATAACTGCACTAACATGGAGTACATGAAAAACAGAAGTTTGGCAGCACTGCTGTCCCATAGGCTCCTCTCCATCTCCTCCCCCCCAGAAGCCCCCATTTCCTCCTTGCCTAGCCAGATCCCATGCATGCCTCAAGACACAGTTCTCACATCTCCCCTTTAGGAAGCCCAGCCTCACCTTTCCTGATCCATTCAATTCCTTGGTCCACCCCGTCTTAGAGTTTGTGTACCACTTTCTCCACATCTTGTTATATTCTGGCTTGTCACCTCCACCGTTGTTCCACAGATGCCAGCATTGTCACTGCAGCTAGATGGCCTTCTCAATGAGAGCATGAAACGTAATTTTACATCTATGGCCCTTCACACAACTACTGGCAGTGCTGGACACGCAGCGAGGAGCTCGTTAATTATGTTGTTCGATCAGAGGTCATTTTAGGATTCAACTTAGGAAAATTCCAAACTACCCATTCAGAAGTGTCCAGTCCATATTGAGCATTTTGCAACTAGACATGATTTTGTTTGTTTTGTTTGTTTGTTTTTTCTTCAACTTTTAAGTTCAGGGGTACATGTGCAGGATGTGCAGGTTTGTTACATAGGTAAACATGTGCCGTGGTGGTTTGATGCACAGACCATCCCATCACCTAGGTATTAAGCCCAGCATCCATTTACTATTATTCCTGATGCTCTCCCTCCCTGACAGGCCCCAGAATGTGTAGTTCCCACCCATGTGTCCATGTGTTCTCATTATTCAGCTCCCACTTACAAGTGAGAGCATGCAATGTTTATTTTTCTGTTCCTGCATTGGTTTCCTGAGGATAATGGCTTCCAGCTCCATTCATGTTCCTGCAAGACATGATCTCACTCCTTTTTATGACTGCATAGTATTCCATGGTGTATATGTACCACATTTTTTTAATTTAGTGTATCATTGATGGGCATTTCGGTGGATTCCATGTCTTCGCTATTGTGAATAGTGCTGCAATGAACATACACGTGCACATATCTTTATAACAGAATGATTTCTATTCCTTTGAGTATATACCCAGTAATGGGATTGCGGGGTCAAATCGTGTTTCTGCCTCTAGGTCTTTGAAGAATAGAAGAGTTAATGGATGCTGGGCTTAATACTTAGGTGATGGGATGCTCTGTGCAACAAACCACCATGGCCCATGTTTACCTGTGTAACAGACCTGTACATCCTGCACATGTCTTCAACAATGGTTGGCCTAATTTGCACTCCCACCAACAGTGTAAACATGTTCCCTTCTCTCCACAACCTCATCAGCATCTGTTGTTTTTTGACTTTTTATTAATAGCCATTCTGACTGGTGTGAAAGGATAACTTATTGAGGTTTTGATTTGCATTCCTCTAATAATCAGTGATGTTGAGCTTTTTCTCATGTTTCTTGGCTTCATGTATGTCTTCTTTTGATACGTATCTGCTCATGTCTTTTGTCTACTTTTTAGTGGGGTTGTTTGTTTTTCTCTCATAAATTTGCTTAAGTTCCTTATAGACTCTAGATATTGACCTTTGTCAGATAGATACATTGCAAAACTTTTCTCTCATCTGTAAGGTTGTCTGTTTACTCTGTTGATAGTTTCTTTTGCTGTGCAGAAGCTCTTTGGTTTAATTAGATCCCATTTGTCAATTTTTGCTTTTGTTGCAATTCCTTTTGATGTCTTCATCATGAAATCTTTGCCCATGCCTATGTCCTGAATGGTATTGCCTAGATTTTCTTCTAGGGTTTTTTTTAAATAGTTCTGGGCTTTATATTCAAGTTTTCAATCCAACTTGAGTTAATGTTTATATATGGTGTAATAAAGGGGTCTAGTTTCAATTCTCTGCATATGGCTAGCCAGTTCTCCCAGCACCATTTATTAAATAGGGATTTAATAAATCTTATTTATTAATTGGAAAGTTCCAATTGCTCGTTCTTGTCAGGTTTGTGAAAGATCAGATGGTTGTAGGTATCTGGTGTTATTTCTGAGTTTTCTATTCTGTTCCATTTGTCTGTGTGCCTGTTCTTGTACAAGTATCATGCTTTTTCATTACTGTAGCCTTCTAGTGTAGTTTGAAGTTGGGTAGTATGATGCCTCCAGCTTTGTTCTTTTTCTTAGGATTTTCTTGGCTATTCAGGCTTTTTTTGTTGTTGTGGTTCCATATGAATTTCAAAATAGTTTGTTTAATGTTCTAATCCTGTGAAGAATGTCAATGGTAGTTTAATGGGAAGTTTAACATTGAATCTATAAATTACTTTGGGCAGTATGGCCATTTTCACAATATTGATTCTTCCTATCCATTAGCATAGAATGTTTTTTCATTTATTTGTGTCCTCTCTGATTTCTTGGAGCAGTGGTTTGTAGTTCTCCTTGAGGAGGTCCTTCACTTTCCTTGTTAGCTGTATTCCTAGTTATTTTATTCTTTTTGTAATTGTAGTGATTATGAATGGGAATTCATTTATGAGTTGAGTCTCTGCTTGCCTGTTGTTGGTATGTTTGTTTTTACAGAGTCTCATTAGGTCGCCCAGGCCAGCCTCCAACTCCTGGGCTCAAGTGCCTCAGCCTTTCAAGGAGCTGAGACTACAGACATTGCCACCACACCCAGCTTGAATACTGAGTTTTGCTAGCCTTGGAGTCAAATGAAAGAGTCAGTGAAAAGATTAGGAAGCAAAAGACCTGAAATCTAATCTGGTTCTCTCACTTAAGGCATATGAAATTGAGACTCATCTGTAAAGATGGAAGAATATAATACCTTATAGTTCTATAAAGCTTTTAATGAGACTCAAAAGCAGCCTGCTTTATATATATATTATATATATATTATATGTATATTATATATATATATATATTACTTACACAACCTGCAAACACATCTGAAAGGTGAGCACTATAGTCCCATTTTATGGATAAAATGATAGAAGCCTCAAAGTGAAGAAACCTATCAAATATCACAAACTTAGCAAGCAAGAATTTTACCTCAAGTCTCTCTGATGAAAGAGAAAAAAGAGAGAGAATGAGAAAAGAAGAAAAAAGAGAGAATGAAAAAAGTAAATGTTTTACCTTTCAACAGTTGATAATTTTAGTGTCTGTCCTAAATAAGCTCATTTGTATCATCTTCATTTTTAAGAGAGGGAAAAATCTAAAAGAGAATAAACAGAGAGTACAAAAATGACATACAGGAATGAGGAAATAGATGAGGATGCCAAGAGTTAAGGAAATTAACTCAGTCTAGCAATCTTTACTGAATACTTCCTGTAAGCCAGGAACTGAGAACCATGCAGGGCAAACATTATAAGAAGATGGTCTCTGCCTGTGACGGTGGTGGAAGTGATTCACATAGAGAGGCTTGTTGGGAGAGGGGGAAAAGGTTGAGAGAAGAAGAGAGGAGACAGTTTTGCACTCAATCTAGGAGGAGACTGGGAGAAGGAAATGAAGTTGCAAATATAAGTAAGGCTAGATCTTGGAGATCTCACTATGTCAAACCCAGTAAACAACAGAGTGATTCAAACAGAGGTACTGCGTATTCGGATAGAAATGTAAATGTGCTTGATTATTCACTTATATATTCATTCATTTATTTAGAGTACCTGTACATGGTGGGGGAGGACTTCACAAATTGACTAGAGAACATAGTTGGATGTACAGATTGATCACTTCCCATACCCTCACCACCTCCCCTGGTTCTTGCCACCACTCTCTCTCTCCTGGGCTACTGAAATTGATGCAAGGCAAGTTCTTGGTTCATCCAGGAGGGAATTCAAGAGCAAGCAAGTGGTAGAAGAAAACAACTTTACTCGGGCAGCCAGGCAGTGCTACAGCTTTGAGGCTGCTCCTGCAAAGCAGGGATATCCCATAAAAAGTGTGTGAGAGTAGCAGCTCAGGGGCAGGTCTGCATTTGTATTTATACCCGCTTTTAATGATATGCTAATTAATGGGTGAGTTATCCAGAATTAGCTAGAAAATGGGTGGTAACTTTCAGGTGTTGCCATGGCAAGGGGTGGTAACTTCTAGACTGTTGTCACGGTAATGGTAAACTGTCAGAGCACTGGTGGGCGTGTTTTATGGAGAGGTGCTTTTGGTGCCTCCTCCTTGTTTGAGCCAATCTTCAATCTGGTCTGGAGTCAAGTCCCCGCCTCCTACCTTACAGTCATCTCCCGTCTGTCCTTGTCCCTCATAATCTAGTTGCAATATAATAGCCTTTCAAAATGTAAGTCAGAGCGTGACAGTCCTTGGATCAAAACTCTCCAGTGGCTCCACTCAGAGTAAAAGCCAAAGTTCTGACAGTAGTCTTCAAGGTTCCACACAATCTGCCAGCCCATCCCTATCCCTTCCCCATCTCTCCGACTTCCTTTCCTGCTACTCACCCCCGGCTCATTCTGCTCCCTCCGGAACAACTTCCTTGTTCCTACTCAACTCCAGGTTTCCTCTCACTGAAAGCATAATCGTGCCTGGGGTATTTGCACATCCTCTTAGCACTGCCTGTATCCCTCTTCTCTCATATGCATCTGCACGTTTGCTCCCTCACCTCCTTCAGGCCTCCCTTCAAATGTCACCTTCCTAGAGCACCTTCCCTTACCACCCTATTTAAGATTGCAACACACCACCCCTGTTTCCCTGAACTCCCCAAACTGCTTCTCTGCTTTATTTTGGCCACTTCATTTATCACTGTCTGATATTTTTTACTATCTTTGGTGTTCCCCCCATTGCTGCTCTAAGGTTGAATATAAGAATATGGATCTTGTATCTGTTTTGTTCATTGTATCCATGTTTAGAATATCTTTGGTACACATTAGGTGTTGAAATATTTATGGAATGAATGAAGGGGAAAGACTGCTAATGCCCCCCTAAATCCACTTTTTCCTTCTTTCTGGTCACATGGTCACTCAGCTAGCAACTACATTTCCAACCTCCCTTGCAGGTAGCTGGAGCTGACTAATGGACTACAGGGAGAAGTTACGTGGATCTTGAAACTAAATCAGCAGCAGCATAAAACAGACCAGGAAAACCATGAAGGCCCCCAAGAGCACATGTTCTCATACACCACTTCAAATGTGACCAAGGGGGATAAAAAGACAAAGAAGAACTTCCTTTCTGCAGTCAAAGCTAAGAGACAAGAAGGACCATGGATTTACTTTTTTTGTTTGTTTTTTGAGACAGTCTCACTCTTCCACTGCTTCCTCCTCACCCTTCCCAGCCAAAAGTAAGATCTGGGGTTTGGCTTCCTGCAGGATCAGCAGGCACTTTTGATGCTTGTCAGCCTTGGGATTCTGTAAGCCCCTAAGTCTCCTTTTAAATCAATTTGTATTATATGACTTATTACTATCTTGAGGAGGAAGCTCCACAGTTTAATAACAAACTAAGACAGAAATGACTTCTTAAAACACTGGGTCTCCTGCCATTTAGTGTCCCAGAAAGTTTGTTCCAAGTGCCATCAGTTTCAGGCATTTCTCTTCTCAACAAAATGAGACTTTCTAGTGGCAGCTTATTACAATAGAGACTTTCTGCCTCCATCCAGCTTGAACACTCACACTAATTATATGAAAGGAGAAATATACATTAGGCCAACTTGGTTTTATAGAGGGAAATGGAAATACTCTTTTCCCTAGCTTATTTGACTTGCCCAAGGCTAATCCAACATGAAACAGGAACTGAAGGTCATGGTCATGAATCTGATTTTTATTCTGCATGTGTGACTATCAGAATTATTTGCTCTAACAAAGAGCTTTCCATCTTCCCAGAAAAAAAAAACAAACATATAAAGCATTAGTTTACTTATTACATAGAAAATTATTTGTGTCTATACTTGTGACCCCTGAACCATCCCATTGTAATAGGTTGGTCAATAATCAAGGTCAACCAGGTCATCTGTTACTCTATAGCCACCAACATAGCCTCTCCCCCCACCCCCCCAGCTTCTACTTGCAGCTCAAAGCATTGCTGATGGGCAGAGGTCCCTGTCAATACAGAGTCAAGTCAGCACTATTTTCTCCTTCCCATCCCTTCTCATAAATTTCTAACTATACCTCATCTCTTCTTCGTCACTTCTGTTCCAGAGAGGACTAAAATAAAATGATACCTTGGGAAATTCCTGACCCCATAAAGCTGAGAAGCTGAGGAGAGACCAGGCCTAAGCCCAGAGAGGAGCTGGGCCCTTATTCTTTAGCACACATTCTACTGAAGTACCAAGCCTGGTAAAAGACAGTCCACAGTTCTACTTCAACCTCTAATTCTTATATCTATTCACAAAATACGTATTAAGCTTCTATTGCTATAGAGGCTTAACACAGATGCTGTGCTAGGTGCTAATGGATTTGTTTGTTTTTTGTTTTGTTTTGTTTTGTTTTTGGTGGTGAGAAGACTGGTTAGACATCTTATCTCCTCTCCTAGCCCAGTTAACCCTCCTCTTTCTGCCTGAAAGATGCCATCATCATGGTCCATTCTGAAAGAAGATCTGTGATTAAATGTTTCTAAAGGTAGTTCTGCACTATGAGAACCTTGGACCTGAAATTAACAGGAAATGTCTTGGCCAGGTGCCTGGGCACAATTCTAGGACATGACTCCAGTTAATGACTTAATTCAGTATGTCTAATATTTGTAGACTCTTCCTGCTCAGAAAGATGATCTCTTGTGCTTCTCTAAACATTTTGATCTTTAGCCAATAGGTAAGATCAGATTATCTCCTTCATCCTTCTTTTGAGAACATGCTTTCCTTTCAAATTTAGCCAAGACAGAGGATTCCATTCCAGACATTCTTTCCATGAATGGCATTCAGTTAGGAATGTTAGTATGCTTCTATCTTTTTTCACTTAATAAAGACTTCAGCCAATCTAAGTTACAAATAAGCCTGACTCCATTGAGTTATAAGATATGTTTTCTGTAGCTGGTTTAGAGAACTGGAACCTGAATCTTTGACCTTCGCTAAGACTACAAGATTGAGATGGATGACCTTTGCAAAGGTTTCTGGGAAGAAGCTAGACCAAGAAGCTTGTGTCCTTCACCTTCCTGCCTGGAAAAGTACACAGAATGTACAGGTTACCCCCTGGACAGAGCTAGTTCCAGGAAAATTCCTAATGCTGGAAAAGCTAGCTACTGCACACCTAATACCCAATTTCTCTTTCCTAAAATTCCTCCTGCTCTTAGTAACTTCCCTATTTCCCAGATTTCATGTGACTAAATTTTGTTGCAACCATACAATAGAATACTATGCAACCATTAAAAACCATATTGTGGAAAAATATTTAGCAGCATGCAAGTCATTCAGGTATTCCCCCAGGCCTCCAATTCTCAAACAGAGCATAAAATTTGTCAAATATTTTACTCTGGTCATTGTTTCCTGAGCATGTAAAACCACACCATTTCCTGCACCAAGTCAAGGTTTATGGTCTTAGTTCCAAGAACTAGTTTATAAGCAATTAACCAGACTATTTCTGGTTAGACAAGCAATAATATACTATAATTGTTCTTTCCTTTTAGAAGCAGCGAAATGGATGTTTATCCATCCTAACATTCTCAAAGACGCAAACTTCTTACTGGAGCTTAAAAGACATCCTTTTTGAGTAACCATTAGCTAATAATACTGTTCTTTGAATAATATTGTTTTTCAAATAAGATATAATATTGTTTTTTGAATAAGGTATAAACCCTAGTCCATCATTTCATGGCTAAGGGATTTTGAACATGTAACTTAATCTCTCTAAGGCTCAGTTACTGTATTGACAAAATGGAACTACAATAGTATTTATCTCTTATGTTCAGTTGAAAAAGTAAACAAGATAGTATGTAAAGAACTTGTATAGTTCCTAGTAGTCAGTAGGTTCTCAATAGATATCAGCTATTATGCAAACTGCTGGACCTCAATTTTATCCTCTAGCCTGTATTTAAGAAGCAAGTTGAGAGAATCTCATCCTCATGGATAAGAGCAGAGTACAGACTTCACCAGAGTTTCCAGTCTATTTTATAAGGGAGTCAGGAATTAAAGACCAGCTTTGTATGATCCTCTGTTTTGTTTTTGACCCAGTCTCTCTCCACTATGAAAAGCAGCAAGAGAGGTTTCACTTCTCTGTGAGACGTAGCAGGGAAGCAGGACGTTTCCCTGGAACCAGTCTTAGCAAACTGTTAAGTTTAAAGACTACCAAGAGACAAAGAAAGAAAGAATGGCCTAAAAGAAGAGAGAAGCCAGCTGAGACCAAAGGGCATTGGCAGTGACAAAAGATAAGGGCAATTTGGGAAGACAAAGATGGGCCTAAGAAATTGTCTTGGGAATGAGCAATAGGAGGCCTAGGTAGGATTTTCTGTTATACAACTCTTTCCCATCAGGAAGCCAAAACTACTCTTGGACTTAGTAATTCCCCCTGTCCATATGGCACCTTAGCCAAAAGGGCAAATTTAATTCCAGTAAAGGAAAATATTTAGAGGGCCCTCACAGTGGGGGAAAGCTGTCTGCAGGCACTGGTGCAGAAATGTCAATGAGTGAGAAACTCCAATATGTTTGTGTTGAGAGAAAGACACAGAGACACCCACAACCACTCTAAGTCAGAATGTGATCCCTGGGCTAGCAGAGGTACAGAGTGCTGTGGGGCATGGGGGAGGTAGCTCCAGCATACTTACCAAGAAGTGTGAGCATGTGCAAGAGTGGGAGGTGGGGTGGGAGGGGCAAGAATCAACAGGAGGTTTACAACAAGAACATCTCCTTTCCAGGACTGCTGACATATCCTGGGCTTTCTGCCAGCTCCGACCATCACCTATTCAAAAACCGGAATGAAAAGCAATTCCCCTTCCTCAGATTCATGTTCACTTGCTCTTCCTTCCCATTAGAGTTTGTCTCCCTTCATACTTTTTAAGAAATTATAACCCTGAGCTCAAGTGAAAATGAAGATCATCTGATTTCAGCTTGTTAAGGAGTATTGCAGTCTGAATGGTGGCAACCATCCATGGCCTGTTGATGCATAGTGTGTGACTTTCTGCCCTGCCTTGTCTTCTGGTCTGAGATTTTGCACCCTCTGTGAATGGCCAGAAAATTAATTTATCTCCTAACTGCTTTCAGGCTCACCCTTTCCCCTCAAAATCCTACTTTCCCACTCTTGAGGTCAGACTTCTTTGAGGCCATAAGGTAAAGACACTGGCCTTGTTTTCCTAGTTCCTCTCCGTGTGATGTTAGATGGTTAATCTGAGATCTTTCTGACTTTTTGAAGTAGGCATTTAGCACTGTAAACTTTTCTCTTAACACTGCTTTTGCTGAATCCCAGAGATTTTGGTATATTGTGTGTGTTTTCATTTATTGCCAAGAATTTTTTTTCTGCATTAATTTTGTTGTTTATCCAAAAGTCATTTAGGAGCAAGTTATTTAATTTTCATGTAATTGTATGGTTTGAGAGATCTTTTTGGTATTGATTTTTACTTTTATTCCACTGTGGTCTGAGAGTATGGTTGGTATAATTTTGATTTTTTTTTTAATTTATTGAGACTTGCTTTATGGCCAAGCATGTGGTTGATCTTGGAATATGTTCTGTGTCTGTGTGAGGATGAGAAGAATGCGTATTCTGTGGTTGATAGATGAAGTATTCCGTAGATGTCTATTACATCCAATTGGTCAAGTGTCAAATTTAAGCCCAGAATTTCTTTGTTAGTTTTCAGCCCAATGACACTAACACTGTCAGTGGGGTGTTGAAGTCCCCCACTATTACTGTGCAGCTGTCTAAGTCTTTTCATAGGTCAAGAAGTAGTTGTTTTATGAGTCTGGGTGCTCCAATGTTGGATGCGTATATATTTAGGATAGTTAAGTCTTCTTGTTGAATTGGAATCTTTATCCTTATGTAATGCCCGTTTTTGTCCTTTTTCACTGTTATTAGTTTAAAGTCTGTTTTATCTGATATAAGATTAGCAATCCCTGCTCTTTACTGTTTTTCATTTCCATGATAGATCTTTTTCTAACCTTTTACTTTGAGCCTATGGGTGTCATTACATGAAAAGTCAAAAAACAACTTGATGCTGGCAAGGCTGTGGAGAGAAGGTGATGCTTATATACTGTTGATGGGAATGTAAATTAGTTCAGGCACTGTAGAAAGCAGTCTGGAGATTCCTCAAATAACAACCATTCAATCCAGCAATTCCATTACTGGGTATACATCTAAAAGAAAATACATAGTTCTACCAAAAGGACACATGCACTCATATGTTCATTGCAGCACTAAATGCACCATGTCTTTTGCAGCAACATGGATATGGCTGGAGGCCATTATCTTAAGTGAATTAACTCAGGAACAGAAAACCAAATACTGTATGTTCTTACTTACATGTAGGAGCTAAGCATTGGGCACTCATGGACATAAGATGGACACAATAGACACTGGAGACCAGAGCAGGGAGGGAAGGGGAATAAAGTTTGAAAAACTAGCTACTGGGTTCTGGCTCACTTGCCTAGCTGACAGGATTAATCATATCTCAAACCTCAGCATCACACTATGCCTGATATGGTTTAGCTGTGTCCCCACCCAAATCTCATCTTGAATGGTATTTCCCACCATCCCTGCATGTCATGGAGATACTTGGTGGGGAGGTAATTGAATCATGGAGGCTGTTATCTCCATGCTGTTTTCATGATAGTGAGTGAATTCTCACGAGATCTGATGGTTTTATAAGGGGCTTTTCCCTGCTTTGCTCAGCACTTCTCTTTGCTGCTGCCATGTGAAGAAGAATGCGTTTGCTTCCCTTTCCCCCATGGTTGTAAGTTTCCTGAGGTCTCCCTAATCATGCTATGCTGTGAGTCGATTAAGCCTCTTTCCTTTATAAATTGCCCAGTCTCAGGTATGTCTGTATTAGCAGCATGAGAACAGACTGATATAATACCCGTATAACAAATTTGCACATGGAACCGATGAGTGTAAAATAAAATATTAAAATATTAAAAAAGAAAAGATACTGGCTCATTGTGACCAAATTGTGCAATTGTTCTGCGAAGGAGTCTGAGGAAGGCTCTGCAGGTGCTAGCTGAACTCTATGCCAACTCTCACACTGGACACCAGAGAAGATGGTGCTAGTGAAATGGGAAATGAACTAGGTTTCAGGAGATGGTGGAAAAGGTAAATGAGTATCAGGTTACACATGGCAGGATTCATTAACTCATTTAAAATTTAACAAATATCACTAGCGTGTCCAGCACATGCATGCAACAAGAAAAAGGCACAATTCCTCCACCCAACAAGACCATGGCCTACTGAGAAGGAAAGGCAACCAAAAGATAATTATACTACAGTGTGATCATTGCTACAGTGGGAGAAAGTCAACATGGAATAAAGTAATAGCGGAGAAGGAAATAACTCTAAGTTGTGCAGTTGAAAGAAGGCTCCTGGAAAGAAAGGAGAGGCAGACTTGAAAAGAGCATGGCTTGCATGGGGGTCCCCTGGGCTGGATGGCAGAGGAGGGAGTGGAGAGGTGCAAATCAGTACCTGAGGCAGCCAGGGTGTGATTGACACACTATCAAGAGCACCCCATCTCTCATTCTTTCCTCCTCTATTCCCTCCCTTTCTTTTGATGGATCTTCTCCCATCAGATTTGTACACCAAAGAAATAAGCAATATAGACCACAACAAAAATGGATCCAAGTGGCTTTTTAAAAAGGCAGCTTCATTTAATTAACATGTTCGGTCTCCATGACCCTGAAGAAATTCACTGGAAGTGCCAGTTTTCCCAGTAGCCCAGCATCCAAGAGGGAAACTAGATATAACCACAGACTATGTTGCTTTCCCTCTGTTTCCCTCTTTCTCTGCTGTCTCCTTCCTTATCCTTGACCCTGAGAGAGAGAGCAAGAAACTGAGTATAAAGAGGTAAAGGAAAGGGATGTGGGGGATGAAAATATAAGAAAAGAATGGCAGGACATGCGGAATGCTGGACTACCTGCTGCATATGGGCTATCTAAAGTGATCCTCAGGAGATCTTTTTTAACAAGAATTTTCTCCCATTCCTCCTGGATAGGAGGATGGTAAAGGAAGGGGAAGGCAAGACACTTGGCTCAGGAACACAGCAAAGGTGCTGGTGGTCTGGAAAGAAGGTGGCAGAGGCCATCTCTCTACTGCACTGTCTCCCCGGAGCCCCTCTTCTCCTCCCCTACCCTTGGGCAGTTGTCTCAGAGACCTGAGGCTCTCTGAACACTTTCACCCCTTTCTCTGACTCTCTTCTGTTCTCTACTAAGCATGATGCTTACAACAGGCCTGAGTGGCTCCCCTCCTACTCTTACACAGGTGGATCTCATGAACTCCCAGGGGGGACATACATGGAGTACTGGACATAGTTTATTTCTCAAGGACAGCAGGATCCAAGCTGTCCATTAGCAACAGCAGCATTGTGTGAGATGGAGCAATGAATGAAGATGCACATGGTCTTCTTCCTCTTAGCAATATCAGTGACAACACAACAAATCGTCTATGGAGCCTTTCCCCAACAACATTTCACCTCCCTCTGATTCTGATTTTTCTTTGTGCTGTTGGTCAACATTTCACAGATACACTTGCAAGATCATCTGTTTTTTAATAATGATAACGTCTAGTAGGAATCAAACATTTACATCTAGACCAATGACACCACAAAGAAACTGAATCAACTAGTGTGTGAAATAACCAAATAGCATCATGATCACAAGATCAAATTCACATATAACAATACTAACCTTAAATGTAAATGGGCTAAATGCCCCAATTGAAAGACACAGACTGGCAAATTGGATAAGGAGTCAAGACCCATCAGTATGCTGTGTGCAGGAGACCCATGTTATATGCAAAGACACACTCAGGCTCAAAATAAAGGGATAAAGGAAAATTTACCAAGCAAATGTAAAGCAAAAAAAAAGCAGGGGTTGTAATCTTAGTCTCCACCAAAACAGAATTTAAACCAACAAAGATCAAAAAAGACAAAGAAGGGCATTACATAATGGTAAAGTGAACAATTCAACAAGAAAAGCTAACTATTCTGAATATATATACACCCAATACAGGAGCACATAGATTCATAAAACAAGTTCTTAGAGACCTGCAAAGAAGCTTAGACTCCCACACAATAATAGTAGGAGACTTTAACACCCTACTGTCAGTATTAGACAAATCAACAAGACAGAAAATTAACAAGGATATTCATGACTTGAACTCAGCTCTGGATCAAGTGGATATAGTCAACATCTATAGAACTCTACCTCAAATCAACAGAATATACATTCTTCTCAGTGCTACATGGCACTTGTTCTAAAATTGACCACATAATTGGAAATAAAACACTCCTCAGCAAATGCAAAAGAACTGAAATCATAACAAACAGTCTCTCAGACCACAGTGCAATAGAATTAGAATTCAGGATTAGGAAACTCACTCAAAACCACAGAATTTCATGGAAATTGAATAACCTGCTCCTGAATGACTCCTGGGCAAATAATGAAATCAAGGCAGAAATCAAGAAGTTCTTTAAAACCAATGAGAACAAAGAGACAACATACCAGAATCACAGGGACACAGCTAAAGCAGTGTTAAGAGGGAAATTTATAGCACTAAATGCTTACATCAGAAGCTAGCAAGATCTCAAATTGACACCCTAATATCACAATTAAAAGAGCTAGAGAGGCAAGAGCAAACTAATCCAAGAGCTATCAGAAGACAAGAAATAACTAAAATCAGAGAAGAATTAAAGATAATAGTAGACATGAAAACCCCTATTAAAAAAATCAATGAATCCCAGGAGCTGTTTTTAAAAAAAAAAAAAAAAATTAACAAATAGATAAACTGCTAGCTAGACTAATAAGAGAGAGAACAGTCAAATAGATACAATACAAAATGATAAAGAGGACATCACCACTGACCCCACAGAAATACAAACTACCATCAGAGAATATTAAAAACATCTCTATGTAAATAAACTAGAAAATCTAGAAGAAATTGATAAATTCCTGGACTCATACACCCTACCAAGACTAAACCAGGAAGAAGTTGAATCCCTGAATAGACTAAAAATAAGTTCTGAAATTGAGGAAGGAATTAACAACCTACCAAGCAAAGAAAGCCCAGGACCAGTCAGATTCACAGCTCATTTCTACCAGAAATACAAAGAGGAGCTGATATCATTCCTCCTGAAACTGTTCCAAACAATTGAAAAGGAGGGACTCCTCCCTAACTTATTTTATGAAGCCAGCATCATCCTGATACCAAAACCAGGAAGAGACACACACACACAAAAAGAGAAAACTTCAGGCCAATATCCCTGATGAACATCAGTGTGAAAATCCTCATTAAACTACTGGCAAACAGCATCCAGCAGCACATCAAAAAACTTATCCACCAGAATCAAGTTGGCTTCATCCCTGGGACGCAAGGCTGGTTCAACATATGCAAATCAATAAACGTAATCCATAACATAAACAGAACCAAAGACAAAAAACACATGATTATCTCAATAGATGCAGAAAAGGCCTTTGATAAAATTCAACATCCCTTCATGTTAAAAACTCTCAATAAACTAGGTAGTGATGGAACATATCTCAAGATAATAAGAGCTATTTATGACAAACCCACAGCCAATATCATATTGAATGGGCAAAAGCTGGAAGCATTCCCTTTGAAAACCGGCACAAGACAAGGATGTCCTCTCTAACCACTCCTATTCAACATAGTATTAGAAATTCTGGCCAGGGAAGTCAGGCAAGAGAAAGAAATAAAGGGTATTCAAAAAGGAAGAGAGGAAGTCACGTCGTCTCTGTTTGCAGATGACATGATTTTATATTTAAAAAATCCCATCATCTCAGCCCAAAACCTCTTTAAGCTGATAAGTCCAAAACTTCTTGAATTAATAAACAACTTCAGCAAAGTCTCAGGGTACAAAATCAATGTGCGAAAATCACAAGCATTCCTTTACACCAATAGGCAAGCAGAGAGCCAATCACAGATGAACTCCCACTCACAATTGCTACAAAGAGAATAAACTAGGAATACAGCTAACAAGGGATGTGAAGGACCTCTTCCAGGAGAACTACAAACCACTGCTCAAGGAAATAAGAGAGGACACAAACAAATGGAAAAACATTCCATCCTCATGGATAGGAAGAATGAATATTGTGAAATTGGCCATGCTGCCCAAAGTAATGTATAGATTCAATGTTATTCCCATCAAACTACCATTGACATTCTTCACAGAATTAGAAAGAAAAACTATTTTAAATTTCAAATGTAATCAAAGAAGACCCAATATAGCCAAGACAATCCTAAGCAAAAAGAACAAAGCTGGAGTAATCATGTTACCTGACTTCAAACTACACTGCAAGGCTAGAGTAAGCAAAACAACATGGTACTGGTACCAAACAGACATATAGACCAATGGAACTAAACAGAGACCCCAGAAATAACACCACATACCTACAACCATCTGATCTTTGACAGACCTGACAAAAACAAGCAATGGGGAAATGATCTCCTATTCAGTAAACGGTGCCAGGAAAACTGGCTAACCATATGCAGAAAATTGAAACTGGACCCCCTTCCTTACACCTTATACAAAAATCAACTCAAGATGGATTAAACACTTAAATGCAAAAACCATAAAAACCCTAGAAGAAAACCTAGGCAATACCATTCAGGACACAGGCATGGGCAAAGACTTCATGACAAAAATGCCAAAAGCAATTGCAACAAAAGCCAAAATTGGCAAATGGGATCTAATTAAACTAAAGAGCTTCTGCACAGAAAAAGAAACTGTCATCAGAGTGAACGAGCAACCTACAGAATGGGAGAAAAATTTTGCTATCCACCCGTCTGACAAAGGTCTATTATCCAGAATCTATTAGGAATTTAAACATATTTACAAGAAAAAAACAAACAACCTCATCAAAAAGTGGGCAAAGGATATGAATAGACACTTCTCGAAAGAAGACATTTACGTATCCAACAAACATATGAAGAAAAGTTCAACATCACTGACCATTAGAGAAATGCAAATCAAAACCACAATGAGATACCATCTTATGCCAATCAGAATGATGATTAATAAAAAGTCAGGAAACAATAGATGCTGGTGAGGCTGCAGAAAAATAGGAACACTTTTAAACTGTTGGTGGGAATGTAAATTAGTTCATTTTTCATTTAATTCATTCATTTAAATACTAAGGTAAATTAGTATTTTCATACTGCCTTCATTGTGGAAGACAGTATGGCAATTCCTCAAAGATCTACAACCAGAAATACCATTTGACTCAGCAAGCCCATTACTGGTCATATACCCAAAGGAATATAAATTATTCTACTATAAAGACACACGCACACGTATGTTTACTGCAGCACTATTTACAATATTAAAGACATGGAACCAACCCAAATGCCCATCAATTATAGACTGGATAAAGAAAATGTGGTACCTATACACCATGGAATACTATGCTGCCATAAAAAAGGAATGAGATCATGTCCTTTGCAGGAACATGGATGAAGCTGGAAGCCATCATCCTCAGCAAACTAACACAGGAACAGAAAACCAAACACCACATGTTCTCATTCATAAGTGGGAGTTGAACATTGAGAACACATGGACACAGACAGGGGAATAACACACACCAGGGCCTGTTGGGGAGTGGTGATGAAGGGAGGAGACTTAGAGGATGGGTCAATAGGTGCGCAAACCACCATGGCACACGTGTATCTATGTAACAAACCTGCACATCTGCACATGTATCCCATTTTTTAGAAGAAAGAAAAGAAGGGAAGGGAAGAGAAGGGAAGGGGAGGGGGAGGGGGAGGGAAGAAGGAAGGAAGGAATTTTTCTTGTTTTTAAGCCAAAAAAGGAAAAGAAAGAAAAGAAAAGCAACTGTGGCCCCTACTTCCTTGAATCCTTTGAAGTGCTCTATTGTGCCCTGAATATAGGCTTGATTTCAAACATCTCTGTAGCTAATGAAAATGAAGTTTCGTTTTAGAGGGTGATATAATAAAGGCATTAACCAAGACACACACAGCTGCTTTATCTGCAAAGCCAGCTTTTTCTCCCCAAACGCACATAGTCATTAGTAAGAAGCTAACTTTAAAGCCGTGATAAAAAGTAGCCAGTTGCTAAACAAAGGCATCTTTGATAAATCTTCATTTGTTTGTATTCTACACTGAAAAGTCATCAAACATCCCCAAACAGATGGTGAGGAAGAGTAGGTATTAAGCCAGAGCTGTGTTTCCTAAACCTATCCAGGCAGTGACATCCCTGTGACTTTGCAAGGACAAGAAAGTCACCAATATATGCCACACGTCTTATAGACTGTCCATGTGAAAAGCGGTCCTCATGCTGATGGCAAGAGATGAAATTTGAAAAGAGAGATACTTCTTGTGTATTTCAAAGTCTCTCCAGTGATTTGATTAGAAAAACATCAAAAATAAAGATGAAGATCTAGCAAACTAGTAGAACACAGAAAAGGAGGCATAATTCCCTGTATCCTAATGCTGGCTGGCTTCCCCCTGCAGTGTCATTTTGTATAAATACATCAGTGAGGCATACATGACTGGGCGCAATAACTGGCATTGGCCTTGATACCAGCCCTGACCCCCCTGGGTCCTCCCTGTACACTGGTCCCCTGCCCTCCTTGTCTTGAGCCACCTTCCTTTGGCTCAAACGTTCCCTGTGTTGCCTTGATGGAACACTACCCAGCCGTTTCCCACTCTGATTCTTAATAACTTCAGAATCCTTCAAGGCAGAAGAGAGAATGGCCCACAGCTAGAGAGTATATAAAGCTCTGAGTCAGCTAACCCAGCAACAGTTAATGCCTTCTAGAGAGGGAGTCCACACCAGGCCAAGGGGAGGCGTCATCCAGCCTCAATATCTCTAACAAAGACTTATTTCTCTTACTTAGGAGAACTCAAGCTTAAAATAGTGAGTGAGACTTTTTTAAGCATTGCCCAAAAGACAAAACCGTAGCCCTTTTCCAGCCAGAGAGATAAGCCACGCGTTCATTGACTTGCAGAGTTCAACCGAATGGAATGGTCTTGGAGTAAGGCAGTAACAGAAAAATCAGCCTTTGTGTTCGGCCTACTTTTTAACATTCCCATTGAGCTCTCAATCTGTTAAAAATCTCATGATATATTTGGTCTAATCTCTTAGGTACATATCTCCTCTCAGAAGATACCCCAACAAGTAAAGGCGAATGTGCCTTTCAATGGAGTGTAAGAAGAAGAAAAAGTTGACAAGAGAAACAGCAGGGGAAAAGGGGGCTCAGCTCTTACATGGCCATCTTGACTGGCTATCACTGGCGCTATTGCAGGGATGGCACAGCAATGCTCTACTTACCAAGTGCCCCCTGTACAAGACACCTCTGGCTCCTGCACATGAGACTAAGGCCTCTCCCTTAGGGACCATTTTGCTACACCTTCCCCACAGTATGTCTCAGAAACTCTCTGTCATTCTCCATATTCAAATCACAATTTGAGTCAATTTTATTTGCCCTTTTCATGACATGTTTAAATTTCTGTGTTGACATCTTGTCTTGACATGAGCTTTAAGGTAATATGCAGTAATATCTCTGTGATGAGAATTCCTGAGTTATAAGTTTAAATTTTGTTGTTATAATAATTACTTATATGAACCTATCTTTCCTGTTTTGAATGCTGCCCAATTCGGAGAAACTTCTAATACTCCAAGGAGATTTTCTCCTCGTGATTATTTATATCATTGTCTCCAGAGTTTTTTGATCATCCACCCCTGTGAGTAAAAACTTTTGAGCATGTGCCCCCAAAATATATTTACTTATAAATTTTATATTAAGTCACTGTCAACCCATATAAATTTTTAGAGCTCAATTTCTTTCTTATTTTAGACACAAATAAATAGAAATAGAAACTCTAATATTTTACTCCTGTGCTGCAGTAAATTGTCATACAGAAGGAACACTTGTACCCCACTTTGGATGCTATTACACAAAAAGAGAGGAGACGTGTATGAGGTTGTCATCATTCCTGCAATGACAGAAACAACATTCTTCTCCCACTTCGATGGACAGTTGTTCTGATAGATATACATACAAGGCCCTCTGAGCTATTTTAAAAAAAAGAATTCTTCAGCCTAATTTAATGGGAAGCACTGTGTCATAAATAATCTCAAATCATTATCCTGGTCATTAATGTCAGCCTCTCCCTCTCGTTGCACATGGTTTTTGGAATGACCAACTTGCAGCAAAATTGGCTCATTTGCTGTCCACCTCCCTTCCTTGGTTTATCCCTTTCTGGAAGTGATAATCACAGTGAAATGGTCAAGCTGAAGGAAGGAGAAAGGAGGATGTCCACAAACTAGGAAACAGTGTCCAAATTATGACAAGGTGCCAACAGAGTCACTGTCACCATCAGACCACCTAGGGAGCCAACTGTTACCATCACTCATCCATGTCACTTACAGATCTGTCTGTTCACAAAGAGAGAAAGTAGATGAAAAGGTCTGTTTATATTAGAAAAGGAAAAGAGCTTAGTTTCCATGTGCCTGTGATTTATCCTCTTTCTGTAAGTTGTAGATGTTGAAAGAAAATAGACATGGCCTGTGTGCTTTCAAGCAGCACTCTCCCTGCCAGGTCTCAATAAACATTAAATAGAAAATATTCTATAGAGATCCACCAAGCTGTTCTGATTTAAATGCAATGCATTAGACACAACACAAAGTGAATGGAGCAAGTCAAGAGGCAGAAGGAACGTCCTTGCAGGCTGGGGCCTAGGTACTGCAATGTCTGCTACCAAAATATGACACTCCCTATTAAAACTGAAAGTCATCACCATGCCAATATCAGCCAAGTTTATCATTCGCTGTAGACCAACCAAACTACCTGAGGTTGGCAGTCGGGGGCTCAGGGGGTTGAACTTGGTTCGTGGGGCTACAAAGATGGGCAAGACCCAGACCTGCCCTCCAGGTGCTCACCGTCTTTATAAGCAGCTAAACTTAAGAAGAAGGAACATGTTAAAGGGTTCGTGGGCAGGCCATACTCCCACAGCTGGGTGTTTCCCTGTAGCCTGTGAAGTAGCCTCTGAGTAGTGGGGAGGGCAGCATCCATACGAACCTTATGCAAGTTATACAAACTGAACACTTCAAATGTCACCTGAGGGGCAGGGGGACTCCCTGCACTAATGATCAGGATGTGGAGAGATGACACAAAGGCTCATATTATAATACCCTTCTTGTCTGAGTGGGGGAGAGGAGCAGCATCCCAAGACACTCAGAAGATTAGATTGTACAATCCCCTGTGGTAACCCCATTCTAGACTAATCAGCCTCCCTTGGTGGAAAGCCTGCAGGCAAATGCCAACTATTGCACAGCTCTAAGGGATCATGTGAAAGTTGCCATTTAAACCTTCCTTTCAACAAGAACTCCACAGGGTCTTTGGCATCAAAGGAAACAGAGGAAGTTGGCAGGTGGCAGGAAACACTGAGTCTCCTTGTCTGCAGAAGCTCTTGAAAATCCTGTATTCCATTTCTCATGCATGCACGGGCCTGCTTAGATCAGGCCAAGTAAATAATATTTAACCTTTCAACAAATATGTATTAAATGCTGTTTGTCACTGTTCTATGCCCTGAGAATACAGAAGTAAACAAAGCAGGCACAAACCTCTGTCTGCATAGAGCTTTTACTAGCATACATAAGCTATATAAATGGCAGGGGCTATAAGTGCCATGGAGAATCAGAAAGCAGAGCAGTTGGATGGGGAGGCTCCATTGCCACGCCCTGCAGAGACCTTTATGGGAATTAGAGTCTAAGGCTGAGGAGGATCTGAGAGTCCCAGAATTCTTGTGGTAACTCATGCGAAATGGGATCAAGAACCAGATGAGGTCAGGCCTTGTGGTCTGGTGGTCATGGAGAGGCTGTGTATGTTGAGGAAGAAGGGGCAGGAGCGCACAGAGTCTCAGGCCCCCGTCCACTTTTCCTGGAAATACTGTGGTTGTTCTGGGATGGGGTGGCCTTACCTAGATCACCTGGAAGTCTTAGCTCCTTCTTCATTCCCGTAAAAAGATGTGGAAGCAGGGAGGAGCATTAGTGTTATCGAAACAATAAAGGTTGTGTAAATTACTCATAATTTTCATTATCTTCTATCTTAGAATAACTATTTTTCCTGATTTCAGCAAGCAATAAGTTTTTACCCTGAAGCATAGACTTTCTTAATCTAAGTAAATTTGTGGTTTTTTTCGGTCCCTCTCCACCCCAGGCTTGCTGTGGACAGTAACCAAGCTGTCCTGGGCTAAATGCAACATCTAGTGGTCAGCGCTAGAAATTATCTGACCCCTGCCACCCTCACTAGTTACCTACTCGACCCCTTCTATTTATCCCTGAGAAAATAGATCTCAAATTGTCCATTTACACAGGAATATGACCCAAAAAAAATGCTTTCTCCCTCTTTCATTCATCTTTTATCATTGCCTCTTTCTCTTGTATACAAGTCTTTCTCGATTCTCGTGGAAAAACTTACAATTTCACACATAGAAAAAAATCATGCTTAGAATAAGACACAGAGCACTTTCATGGTCATCTGACCTCTCTGACCTCACGTTGCATGCTGTCTTCTTGCCACACCACCCAACTCACACTGGCCTTCTGTTCCTGGAACCTGCCCATGCACAGGACTTTAAGCTTCACTTCTCTCTGCCTAGAATGCCCTTCCTCCTGCAGAGCCACAGTCTCGCTCCCTACTTCTTTGAGGAACTCTGTCAGCAGCTCCTTTAGAGAGATTTGCCTTGCTTTGTGTATCTAAAAATCTTATCTCTCTCCCCAATTTTTTTCTTCAAAGCACTTATCACTACTTGATATTTTATGATGTATCTGTCTTTCATTAGTCTGTTGTCTAAATATCTCCAGATGAAAGAAAATTTCTCAAAAACAGAACTTTGTTTTGTCCCTTGATGTATCTCAAGTGATTCCAGGCCTGAAACATAACAGAACTCTCCCCAGTCTCCCCTCCCACCCAAAAATGTGAAATCTATTTTCATAGTCAATATATATAAGATTGATGCCTGAGAAGCAGCAATAACAAGGAAAGGGGAATCTGTACACATTCAAGTGAAAATCAGATTTATAAAGAGCCAGTGAAATCCTGAAAGTTGCTGAGACATCCTCTTTAGGCTCTTCATATACCTCTTATCCCTTTTTAATTAAATGTGTTTTCCCTCAAAGACTAAACATTCAAAATAAACATGGTTTAGTTTAATTTCTTTTTTTAAAAAACTTTGGCATTGTACCATTATGATTTTTAACTATTTGTTTCAAATGTGCTCTATTTCAGCTGCATTTTGAGTTACACGTGGACTAGGAACCTAGTCACAAGTAAGTACATTATTTCTATGTAGATACATCCCTTCTGAATTCCAAATAACCAACTTGTAAGTGACATTTTGAATTATAACCCTGCTGCAACCTGGGAACACTCTTTAGGTGGCTTTTAAAATTTTTAGAATCCTACAGTGACAATTAAAGATGGCTGCACCCATGTAATATCACTAGCGACTAGTTATTAATAACTCAGAGGTTTTTAACTGGTCCAAATACAGAATCCCCACAGCAAGAGTAAAGATTCAGACTGGCTGATAACCGTAGGAAGTTCAGGTGGGATTGTAGCTGCCGTGTCAGCATTCACATGCCATGCGGCTTCAGGATCACATACAGGAGAATCGACCAGAAATCCTGCTACCCACTGTGGGCTTGTTTATTTCAAACCAAGCTATGGCTTAGTTTTCCATCATGGTCTTACTCCTCTGATGAATTCGATGGATGTGCCAGGAATATTAACCAGATGTGTGGATAATGCAGCAATTGTGTTGGGTGTACTGGCTGGACATGACCCCAATGATTCTACCACAGTACAGGACCCTATTAAACCATCCATACTTCCCAGTTTGGCAGATGTGAGCAAACTATGTAAAGGAATTCTGAAGGAATATCTTGTACCAGAATTATCAAGTTAAGTACAGTCTCTTTGGTCCAAAGCTGCTGACCTCTTTGAGTCTGAGGGGTACAAAATAAATGAAGTATCCCTTCCTCACTCCAGTTATTCAATTGCCTGCTACCATGTATTGTGCACATCAGAAGTGGCATTAAATATGGGAAGACTTGATGGGCTACACTATGGTCACAGATGTGACATTGATGTGTCCACTGAAGCCATGTATGTTTCAACCAGATAAGAAGGATTCAGTGCTGTGGTGAGAGGAAGAATTATTTCAGGAAACTTTTTCTTATTAAAGAAAAACTATTTCATCAAATATTTCATCAAGATTATTTCATCAAAGCACAGAAAGTGAGACACCTCATTGCTAATGACTTTGCGAATGTTTTGAACTCTGGAGTAGGTATCTTGCTAACTCCCACCACCTTGAATGAGGCAGTACCATACTTGGAGTTCATCAAAGAAGACAACAGAACACAAAGTGCCCAGAATGATATTTTTACACAAGCTGAAAGTATGGCAGGATTGCCAGCAGTGAGTATCCCTGTTGCACTGTCAAACCAAGGGTTGCCAGGAGAACTGCAGTTTACTGGATGTGCATTTTGTGACCAGCAGCTTCTTACAGTAGCCAAATGGCTCGAAAAGCAAGTACAGTTTCCTGTTATTCAACTTCAAGAACTCATGGATATTGTTCGTCAATCCCTGAAAATGAAAAGTTACCCTCTGTCTCTCTAAAACAGTAAACATATCTTACAGATTAAAATGACTTCTACAGGTTCTATACTCTAGAGGGTCAAATGGTCTTACTCAATTCTTATAATTAGGTTTCTTGTCAATACCATCATTCCATGGAATCACTTTTTTAAATTCCTGTGATAATTAACAATAAATAATGTATCAGCATTTATTAAGCAAAAAAAAAAAAATTAGAATCCCAAGTTAATTTTTTCCATAACTTTTCCTTTACACAGCAAAGGAAAAAGATACAACACCAACAGCAAAAGCAGCAAGGAGGAAGGTATATGATTCAAATAAACTGTTAGTTCATCCAGCAATCCCATTACTGGGTATATATCCAAAAGACTATAAATCGTTCTACTATAAGGACACATGCACACGAATGTTCATTGCAGCACAGTTTACAATAGCAAAGACCTGGAACCAACCCAAATGCCCATCGATGATAGACTGGACAGGGAAAATGTGGCACATATACACCATGGAATATTATGCAGTCATCAAAAACGATGAGTTCGTGTCCTTTGTAGGGACATGGATGAACCTGGAAACCATCATCCTCAGCAAACTGACACAAGAACAGAAAATCAAACACCGCATGTTCTCACTCATAGGCGGGTGTTGAACAATGCGAACACATGGACACAGGGAGGGGGAGTATCACACACTGGGGTCTGTGCGGGGGAAAAGGGGAGGGACAGTGGGGGGTGGGGAGTTGGGGAGGGATAGCATGGGGGAGAAATGCCAGATATAGGTGATGGGGAGGAAGGCAGCAAATCACACTGCCATGTGTGTACCTATGCAACAATCTTCCATGTTCTTCACATGTACCCCCAAACCTAAAATGCAATTAAAAAAAAGAAAAAAAAACTGTTAGTTCCATGTAGAACAGCATTCAGAAGAAAAGCTGCTAATTCTGACACTTCTAGACAGTCGCACCCTTGGAGTCAAGCCATTCTGGTTTTCAGGAACTAGACAGAAAGACTGCAAGATGCTGAGGACTCATACGACGAGTGACACCCCGTCAAATCTCACGTGCAGCTGGGGCTATACTGACCTCAGCCCTAGACTAGCAATGCAGTCAACAAAATGGGTAGCTGGGAAA
This sequence comes from Ateles fusciceps, assembly GCA_036589455.1. Lineage (NCBI taxonomy): Eukaryota > Metazoa > Chordata > Mammalia > Primates > Atelidae > Ateles > Ateles fusciceps. The sequence continues at coordinate 1,406,855 of JAZHEH010002441.1, forward strand.
ACAATAAAAACTTAAAACTTGCCAGTTAGTTCTTTATTACTCACTTTGGTTTTACTCCTTTCCATTGTCAAAGTTTTCTGCAGGGTTATTTTTGGTTTTTCTGAGTGCATCCCCTTCCCGTACCGCCCACCTAAGATGATATGTGGCCATATGTGGGAGATTATGGTGATGGGTGGCGAGGCCTCCAATCTGCATGTGGGTCTTGGTGCCTCTCTTCACATTCTCATGGGCCCCCTGAAGGTGGCTCTGTCCACCTGGCCAGTTCTCTCTTGCCAGTGCCCACAGCCAAAGTCAGCAGCCAGTCAGACTCATAGTTGACCTCTTCTGATTTGCTGAGAGCCTGGGGGTCCTGCTGGCTGACTTGACCCCACATCAGCTCTCACTGGCATTGCATGGCCCTCTGGGGCCCTCTGGGGTCTGGGGTCTGGAAGGCCATCTGATCCCTAGTGCAGATGGTCTGCCAAACAGCCCTCACTACAGGGTCACTGGCCCACCGCGTAATCGGCTGCTTTTCATGTCACTCAGTAGGATAGGAAGAAATACCTGGATTCTTCTTATTCCACCTGAGAGCTAGAGAAGACCTCTAGAAGCTGAGCTCAAGTTCTCCCTCTGCCAAACCATAGCTCCCCATTTGCTTTGCTCTAACATGACTGTCCCATATGACACAAGGAATATCTTCCAAGGCAGTTTCCTCTCAGAGTCCCAAAAGGAAAATAGGAAAATGAAAATGTCCTCTGCTCTGGCTTTCCCACATCTACCAGGTGGAACCATGATGCAAGATTCTCCCCAGCCCCTGTCTTCTCTCCTTCCCAAATTTCATCAGGGCCCAAGGTGGAGATTTTCATTTCTTTTCCTCTCTGGAATGCACTTTCTGCAACTTGTCTTTCTTCTTCTCAGGGCAACAAAACTTTATGCTCAGGTTAATTGCAGAAAAAACAGTCTCCTGCTATGCTACCGAAGAATTTCTAAGACCTAGTTCAACTAAGCTGGCTTTTAATATATGAAAAAGCCAAACAAGTTTTGAAAAGCCCTTTCTAATTTGCAAGGCCTGGTTTCACAAAACTATTAAATTAAAGAAAAAAAAGATTTGTTTAAATAATTCCTGCTCTGGGCATCAAAACCTAGATAGTTTTGCTTTTGTATTCCTGTTATAGAAGCCCTAATCCTCTTTGAGGCAAATGGATGCTTCTGGCAGCATGGGAAGGGAGACACCTGAAAAAAATGCATGAGGAAAACGCTCCAATAAATTGCAAAGAATAAATCCCCAACACGGTGCTCTCAACACTCTTTTCTTGAGTATCTAGTATGTACCAGGCTCTAGGCAGAAGCTACCCGGCCAGTGTGGCCCACTCGGGTGTGAGTAGTGTGGGGGCACAGACATGTAGCTGGTGCAGAAGAGTTCAGTTGGTAATCAGCTCTGCCCAGGATTTCAGAGAATTGGCTCAGTAGTATGAATGAAGTTGGACAGACAGTCAAGGGGAGGAAGGAAGTCCAGGCAAAAGGAGTGTCGTGTGCAAAGGCACAGAGACGTGAAATATCTGCCCCATTCAGAGGACTTCAAATAGCCTAACATGGACTCAATTTCACATTAGGCTATTTGAAGTCCTGTCAATGAGGCAAATATTTCATATTGATTCAAGGCAGCCTGACTTCTGCATTCACATTCTGGCTCTGCTCTTTGTTGGCTGTATGATGCCTGCAGAGCTCAGGCTTTTGTAGCAATCCAGGTCAGAATAATGGTGACCAAGGATTGTGGCAGGCAGAATAAAGCCTCGTCTACCAAAGATGTCCACTCCCTAATTCCCAGTACTTATGACTATATTAGGCTACATGGCAAAAGGGGATTAAGGTTGCAGATGGAAACTTTTAACTCACCTTAAAATAAGGTGACTGTTCTGGAATATCTGGGTGGCCCAAAGTAATCACAAAGGTCCTTAAGAGTGGAAAGGGAGGCAGAAAAAAAAGGATCAGAGAAAGAAATGGAAAATCCTGGAATGTAGTTCCAGGAAGATATGAAAGGAGATGAAATGAAGTCAGACTCCAGTTCCTTCTCTGAATCTAAAGTCACTTAATTATCAATATACTATGTTTCGATTCCTTCAAAGCATAGCCTCATCCATTTATTCCATACTTTTCTGCCTTTTCATTTGAATTTCTCATTCAGGCTTTCTATTTGTATCAACAGCCTCACCAGAAATTCTCTGCATTTTTTCTCTCTATTTTCTCAACCCATGATTACCAGATTCAGACCTTTAATGAACCAAAAAAGTATCACATGATCCTCATCTCCTTCTACCTCCTTCTGGTACATTTTCCAGTTTTCTCTTCCTATGTTCTCTCAAGAAATAATTCCAATACACTCTTTGACGAGATTTTGCCTTATAAGACACAGACATCCCCCCCAGGGAGCTTCCACTATTGAGGAGCCCAGACAATCAATACCAACAATAAAGTGTGACATGGTGGAAACACCTAACCTAGTGTAAGGAGAGGAGGGCTTCAAGGAAATCCACACGATTCTGCATGGCTGTCTTTAGAAAGCAATTTCCCATCATACTTCTCTTAGCTTTTCCACCTTTAGATTCCTTAGCAGGGAAATGTCAGCCTAAAAAGCTAAGAACGGGGCTCAGGCAGACTTGACAGAAAAAGTGCTTGCACTTGTACAACGTCAGAATCACAGCCACCTAAGGTGACCCAAGCCCTACCATTTACTTGTCCCATCCAAGGAGAAAACATAAAGGGAGGAGATACCCAGGCTTTCTGATGTTTAAATTTGCTTTACAGAGGAAATAGAAGAGTTCGTTTAATGGAAACAAACATTCAATTTAATGTCACAAATATATTCTGGGGAAAAAAGTTACCATCTGTTCCTTCTACTTGAATGTAAGTTTGTTTTCTATATACAGAATGACTGCATCTATTCAAAAAGAATATGTTGAGCTGAGTGCTGTGACAAAGACATCAGTGACATCGTCCCTGACCTCTAGGGCTTACAATCTGCTTGAAAATAAAACAAAACATACAACCTTGAAGCACTATAATGATAATAGTTACAATACTTTTTTAGCTCTTTTATGTATGTTTTTATCTACAGTTAAATTATAAAAGCAGTGCAGAACAAGTCTGCAGAATTTCAGAGAAAGGAGCTGGAAGGAGGTCACAGTTCTGGAAGGCTGGAGGGAGAATGTACTATCTCAGTTGGACCTGGAAGATGGCCTAGAGAAACACCAGAAAATCTGAAACAGGCAAAACCAGAGAAGTAGAATATTTATGAGAAGGAGGAGGGGACAGTAACCAGACCAGTTTGGCCAAAGCAAAGGTTAGAAGGGGAGGGTATTGCCAGATTATGGAGGACTCCCACACTTTTCAAAAGGGGTATTTGCTGGGAGCATCAGAAACCACACACAGCCATGGTTTTCTTACATGTTTGTTTTCTCTGAAGCTTTGGAAAGTTCAGTCTGTAAACTTGTTTTACACATTATTTTCATAAACATGCAAATATTGGTATATTTCTAAGTAAAAAATACAAATTTGCATGAATGTTTAAGATAAAAACATTTCAAAGAATGTTGTCCCTTGCAGCAGGACCTCAAACCCGGAGTGTTCACCTTCCCAGACTCCTCCTGCTCCCTCACCACCAACCCCAAACAATGTATAAGCTCAGTCAAGTGTAGCTCCTCTCACTTCCCAGTTTGAGTCCTCTCCCACCGGCTGACACTGCTCCCAGCTCAGGTTCTCATCACTCGGGTTATTGCAGTTGAATCCTACCTGGACCTGCTGCCTCCCCATCATTCCTTCTCCCTCTCCTTCCTCTACACCACGGCCAGGGTTGTCTTGCTAGAAGGAAAATGGAATCATACTACCAACAGCTGAAACCCTTCCAGTGTCATCTTCACCTTTCACCTGTGCTCCAGCTATACCAACTCACCCCACCAACAACCACCCTGAGAAGTTCCCTGGCTGGGCTTTGTTGTGCCACATTCATCCTGCACACACTGTCCTTGTCCACCTGACAAACACCTCATATGTTGAGAAAACATTTCCTGCAAACATTGCAACAATTGGCCTTCTTACACCACATGATCCTTGAAGAAACCAGAACCTCAGTAAGTTCTCTTGAAGGGACTTTCTTTTTCTATTCCTGAGATAACTTACTATCCTCCATGTTTTTTAGCTCTATTTTCCAGCTCTCTTGAGACTATCAGAAATCTGCCAGTATTTTATTATCTGAGAAATACTTCTGAGACAACAGAGACAGGATACAGTCTTTTAGATCTTGTATCTTCCACATAGCCAATCCCAAAGCACAAATCATTTAAAATGGCTCAATAAACATATATAACTGGCTTATTATGATGTGTTGGGAATTTTTTTAGGTGCCGAGGATAAAGAGATGAGTGAGACACAACCCTGCACTGGTGAAATAAACAATTTTCTTTTCTTTTTTTTTTTTTTTTTTTTTTTTTTTTCTTGAGACAGACTCTCACTCTGTCACCCAGGCTGGAGTTCAGTGGTGCGATCTCAGCTCACTGCAACCTCTGCCTCCCAGGTTCAAGCAATTCTCCTGCCTCAGCCTCCCATCTAGCTGGGATTACTGGCATACACCACCACACCTGGCTAATTTCTGTATTTTTAGTAGAGATGGAGTTTCACCATGATGGCCAGGCTGGTCTCAAGCTCCTGACCTCAAGCGATCCACCCACCCCAGCCTCCCAAAGTGCTAAGATTACAGGCGTGAGCTGAGAAATTAACAATTTTCTAAGTGTCTCTATTTCCAGCCCATGCCCACAGCCAATTCTTAGCTATCACGGAATATGAGTCTCACTCGGTCACTGGTTGCACCAGGAAATAGGCCTAGCAGAGCCCCAGAGAGAAAGCTGCTCAGTGAGTCTAACCACACGGAAAGAATCCTACATCACCACCACACAGAGGTGGTGGTTTTGCTTTGAAACAGCAGGTTATTGGGCCTTGGCTTTCCCCTTTATTCTTCTGTGGTGATCTGCTTCTCAGGGTCTCTTTCAATACAGAACAGATACAGCCTGGTACTCCCAGTTCAAAAACAACTATTTCCTCTGAATAGAGACCTTTGAATAGAAGAAACATAACTCGATGATTATAATTAAAGCCTCAGTATTCTCTCTAGCTTGGACTAGATAACACAGTTCCCAGTCTTCTCTGGTTATCCCTGCCTCAACTCCAATTTTTTTGCTTGATCTATTCTTCCTTGTCCATAACCACCCACATCCACCTCCGTAATTATTCCATTCCCATAGAACAGCTCCAGAGCAACCTTTTTCAGGTATGAGGTGATAAGCTTCCTTCTGCTCGGCTGTCGTGGAAACTGCTTTCTGCATGGTTACTGGGACCGTGATTTGGCCTGTGTCTCAGATTCTGCCCCCAGAGTCTTCCTGAACTCATCTGTTATTTTTCTGGCATTATGCCAAAGGATTTTGTCCAGGAAGATATCTTTATCTGATCTTACTCATCTCTTCATCTTCCTCACAATTTGTAAGCTTCTAAAACCCCCATCAGAACTCGGCCAGCCAGCTAAAGTGTATAGAGTCCCTGATAGGAATCAAAAAGGTTAATAACTATGGGCAAAGCAGAAGTAGAATCAGGTTGATTGTGTCAGTCACTACCTTAGCTAAACACTAGAGAAAGAGAGAAAAGGAGATACTGTAACCTGAATCCAGGAGCCCAGATGAGTGCCTGAGAAGTGTATGAGACACTGGGCTTTGGGTCAGAGAGCTGGCACATTTGTGTCCCTGGAAAAATCAGCACTACCAGCCAAAAGACAAAAGTGTTTCATCAGATTCATGAGAGATTTTTCTCTGACAGCTGCCCAGGATTCTCTCTCATCCTTGAAACCAGAGGGTAGTTCTGGTCAACTCCACCACAGATGTATGGTCAGTAACTTCACAGGAAAATTTAAGAGCTTTTAGGTCTTTGTCAATATCATCTGGCAAAAGGCCTACGGACTCCTCACTAACACAAATGTTGATCCACTAAAGACTGAATGGGATGGTCACGGGTACTCTTCAATCCCTTATGAAGCTCATTCTCTTCCTATTTTGCTAATAGTGCCTAAGTTGATGAATTGGTCAGGTAAATCCAACCAGACAAATTCTCAAAGGATAAAAATATGTTTAATTATCTTTCTGTGTTTTCCCCAACAATTAGGGTTATTCTAGACACACAGTGGCCTAAGACTCATAGCAGGTCACCTGATGCTGTCCCTTTGATGGTACCCACAGCTGCCACTCCCTGACCTTATGAGTGTTCATTCTGACCCTCCACCTTCTCAAAAACTCCCTCTGCAGGCTCAATATTTGCTTAAACATGAGCAAATCTACACACTTCAGCTGCCTCGGGATTGCAGATTGACAGGGACTTATTCTGGACTCATCCTAAACGCTCGTATTATAAATATGATTTAGCACTTAATCATGAATTATCCTGTATTGTTCTCAAATTGCATGCACTTCTCAAACAACAGGATTGCATGGTGGTAAAGATCTCTGACTCTGAACTGACATGCTTCAAATCCTAACTTCCCAACTTACAGTAGAACAAATTAAAATGCCTATAATATTTTATAGTGTTACTGTGAGACGACGTAAACTAGCGCACATAGAATGCTATGTCTGGCACAGAATAAGGTTCTCTAAGTGCCAGTCTCATAATAATCCCCAAGTGGGGCAAGAAACATCTTTTACTCCTCATTTTCCCCTTATAAACTAAGTATACAATAAATACTAGGCACAAGATGGCTGTTTAATACATGCTGACTGACTGACTGAATAACTTCCCCAATAGGCTGCATTCTTCCAAGGCTGACAAAAACATTTCTGCCCAAGAATTCTATGAAAATCATTACAGCTGCTATTTAGGCTCACACTTTGACTCGTCATCCCATTGCCCTCCTCTCCATCACATATTCCTTTAAAGTAAGAAAGAATTCCCCATGCTGTTCCAGTTGCTAAAGGTCTCATGGCTGCAGCAGTGGGTCAGCAGCTCATCCTGCAGCCGGCAGCTCAGACCCAGCCATGGCCCACTGTGCTCAGTATGTCCTGCAGCAGCCACAGGTATGCCCAAGGACACTGCAGCATCCCACCTGGGGCACTGCAGTTACCTCGGATCCATGCCGCACTGCAGCTTGAAGCCTGATGCCAATGAGCGTGCAGAAGAGCTGCTTCACTTCAGCTGCCTTTAAGCCCCTGGGCACGTCTGGTCCCCAAAGCCTACAGTTAAGGAATCAGAGCACGTTCCTGCCAAACAGAATCCTCAACAGGGCGGCCTGGCAACCATCTGCATAGCAGGCAAAGCATATGCAAAGCTGCGTCTCCTGGTCTGAAAAGCAACCTTTTTATTACTGACTGTGTCTAGCCAAACCTCGAGCAAGTGGGTAGGAAGATTGAGGGGGGCATCCCTTGAGCAGAGCACTTCTGTGAGCCCCTTAGGGCCTAAATGTGCTTCTTCGGGAAAAGAAGACTCTATCTTTTCCTGACAGAAAACAGACTCTACCTAATTTCTCTTGATGAGACAGTGAGCTCCTGAGACCAAAGACTGTGTGGGGTTCCAGAGGCATTCCCAGTGCCTAGCCTGCACGCAGGAGGTGCTCAGTTCATGTTCGATGGCTGATGATGGCTGCTGAGTGGCCAAGCCCCTCAAGCAGGAGTGCAACATTGCAGTTTCCTCCCACATTCCTGGAACACCACCACCTGTCCCCCACCATGATTCCTCCCTCCTCACCTCTACCACATGCTTCCAGTGCCGCTGGAGCAAAGGAAGAGCTACCTCTCTCTCCACGTTGGGACCCGGTTTGTTGAAGTTGCCCCCTACCTCAGAAGCCAGAAGAGAGGCTTTGATGGAGGGCACACAGCTGTTCTAGCAACTGAATGGAGATCATAGGTACATATATATATTGATCGTGATACTTCTGAGGGATCTATCTCAGTTCCCAGAAGAGGAAAATGGCATGACTTTTTCACTGGGTGTGGTCACTATGAGCTTCAATAATTGAAAAGGAAATTAAAGCGAAAGGGTTTCCTCAGTCCCCAATCATGTATGTTTCTGTCTTGCCTTATACAAATTTTCCCCCAAAAGCTATTCTGTTTGATAGGCTGCCTCTCTTTTCTCTCTCTCTCTCTCTCTCTCTCTCTCCCCACACACACACACACACACACACACACACACACATGCTATGTAATGTGATGCTGGAAGAGACATTAACCAATAACTACTGAATCAACAGTAGTAATTTTCTCACTTTGATTTTCAGTAGTACTCAATAACTACTGAAAATCAAAGTGAGACTGAGGACCAGAGGTGTGTGCCCTGCTTAAGTCTCACAGCCAGTGAGTGACCTTACTAGACTCATGAATTCCAATCCAGTGATCTTTTCACTTCATTATGGAAACGTTTCATTTTGGTTTCTTGCTGTTGTTGTTTTGTTTTGTTTTTGCTTTTCTTTAATAGGTCTTCAAAGGAGAGCTAATGTCAGGTTTTTCCTCACTGAGAAGTTGGAACATCTCCCAGGTAAAAGCCAGGTCCTCCAAGTAAGACATTCTCCCAGATTCTGCCTTTTTTTTTTTTTTTTTTTTTTGCATTCCCCTGAGACACTGTCTCACCTAAAATGGCAGGGAGGACCCTGGACCTCTCGCCTTCCCAGGTAATAAGTGATAAGTATACTTATCACACACCAAGATGGAGTGACTCTTCCCCTGTCACAATCTAAATCCCAGACAGGTACAGTCATCGTTTGTGAAAATGAAGATTTTCCTTTGCAAATGCAGCCACTTGACGGTAAAATTGTGAAAAGGAGGCTGTGTGTGTTAACCTTGGTCAGTGCTGCAGCCCAAGCCCAGGTGGCGCCTCCAGGGGGCATTCAAGTGAGGGAACAGTTATACCTGGCAGGTAGTCCTGACCAGCCATTTTTGCCCTGGTCTCCTTGGATGCCTTCAGACTGCAGAGATATTCAGTTGGCATCCCCCGCACGGTCTGCAAGCCAAGCTGCAGACATCAATGTGTTTCAGGAGAAAGAGCGCCACCTGCTGTCTCTGGACTGCAAGACCATGTTTCTTTGAAAACCGCAGTGATGCTCCCTCCAAGCTGCTCTGAGCCTAAGGAGATCCGCTCTCCGCAGCGAGGGGAGAAAATGGCAACTAGGAAATTCGTACCGATACTCCATGTCACACTGTGAACCAGCGACTCTGCCAGGAAAACCCTGGACGAGCCCTGTAGCACACATCTTTCTCCTTTCTTACGGTTTCATTTCTCCCCTCCAGCTTAGAACAGATGGAAGCCTTGGAGGCTTGTCGCTCCGCTGAGGATCTGAATGTAAAGAGACATGCCCGAGGTCACGCAGCGGCCCCGCTCTATCCCAACACAGACTTCTCCCACACCACGTAAAGGCTGGATCGAATTTAGGCATTTCAGATTTCTTGCTCTTTGCCTGCAGCAGAAATGTTGCAACAGAATTCTCTTCACTGCGGCTTTGCTGATCTCACCAATGCTGATGCCAGCTCCAGTCCATTATGCTTTGTAGTACAGCTGTTTATGTTCAAATGTTATCTCCCCTATTAGAGCCCAAGGCAGCCAACACCTGATTAATCTTTGCAGCCTTTTGGAGGACTTTCTCACAGTTAAGCATCTGGGGACTTGGCTTTCTACCTCCTATTTCTTCTCAGGGGCCTGAGAAATCAAATCCACTCTCCTGGTCTTTTTAAAGCTGTCATCATCTACCGCTCTCTTAGGCTGTCCTGTTTCCCCCGAGACTGAGTGAAAAGGACACAAGCTCTCTGGCTTCTCACTTAGTATCTTCTTTCCTGTCCACCACCCCCAAAAAATTACATCAGTCCTTAATATTTTAAAACTTTTATTTCATTTCTAATCACTACCAGCAAATAGATAACAAATACAACAGTTTTTGCAATTGACCAAGTTTCCTGAGTTTTTTTCTGAATAATTATCTCCTGAAACAAAAGAAAATACTCAGTTGTGAACTCTACTTATCTTTGCTCTCATCCCACCCCCTATAAAAGAACCTGGAGAGTGAAGCCGCCGCTTCACAGCCTGAGGACAGGAAATCCAGGGCGCCGTGATTTCCACCAAAGGAGGCTCCACAGGCACAGGGCATCATATAACCACCCTGCCTCACCCTTCTCTTCTGTAAAATGGCCAGAATAAAAGTGTTTACTCATAGGAAAATCCTCATCTGAGGATTAAATGAGGTCATTTAGACCCTAGCACGGTATATGGCAAAAACTAAGTTCACGGTCAATGGTTATTTAATTAATTAGGTGATTTACTTTATGAAACAAACTTGATGACAAGGGAAGAGACCATAAAGGACAAAAGTCCTCCAGGGAGGTGGCAAGGGCTCAGTTAAAGTATAAGGAGTAATAATTTGGGGGGATGCGCCAGTGAGTACCAGGAGGAAAGATGCTTTGAAAAGACTGGGAGGAGAGACAGAGAAGAGTCCAGAGATCTCGTCATTTCACTTCAAACAAAGGTGGCCAAACAGCAAAACCCAGGCCTTCAGTTCTGCTTCCAGGTCCCAACCACGGAGCTTCGGCCACAGGCCTCTGGGCCTCTCCTCTCACTAGAGAACGGGGCCAGTGCTGCTGCTGTCCCGGCTGACTTCGGCTCCATTAATTCACCCCCTTGCCTTCCATTCTCCTTGGAGGCCGCGTGTGCTGAAGGCTTCTTGAACTCCTATGCTATCCCAACCTGCAGTATCACCTGGGGTTGGAAATCCAGCAAGTAGCAGAGGCTTTCTGTGGCAGGTCCTAGGTCGGTTGCCTGAGGACAGCACCGCCTTCCCCAGCCCCTAGCTCTGAGACACCCTGCGGGAAGTCCTTGCCTGCCATGGTGGCTGTCCTACCAACAGCATCTCCCTTCAGGGTTCATCTTATTTTCTCCTGATGAGCAAGCAAAGGCAACCAGACTCTCCGTAGGTGTAAGCTGACACACACATTTGGCAGGGAGGGTGGATTTCTGGGGACATTCTATTACTCACTCTCATGCCCAACCCACCCTGTGCTGAGGCAGCAGAACTTTCTCCCCCACCAGGCACTGGGGATGTCCATTCGCCAGGCAGCTGGTGGTGAGCAGGGAGGTGAGAAGGGGCGTCTTTCGGAGAAGCAGGCTAGCAGGTGAGCCACCTGGAGACACTTAGGGGAGGTAGGTCTATTTTTCTCCACCCAACATCACTGAAGAACCCATTCCCACCCTAAATGGGCTAAGAAAACCATGGGGTGAAATGCTGATGCCAACTAGACTGGCATCTTGGACAAGCCCTAGAATGAAGCTCAGGGAATGAAGCAATGTGTTTTTAAGCAGGACTCTCAGCTCCTGCAGCCCGAGCCTACACTCTTGATCTCAATTTTGCCAGAGTTGCAACAACCATGAAATGCCCTCATGTGCGACTCACAAGTAGCCCACTGACTGCCCATCAGCCTTGAGATAGAGATAAAGCTCCTTGTTATGAAGGTTACAGCTACTTTGGAAATACATTTCATAAGTAGCCACAAATTTTTGTGTCTGCATTTTGACTGTTTTCATACAACTATAACCCTCTTAGGGTAATTTCTGCAAATCCCAGGGGTTCTTTCTGTGGTCATCTGTGCCTGGCCCGTGTTGAATGCTGAGTATAGCTCAGCAGCTGTGTCCCCAGTGATTTAGGCTACAGCTTTGTCTCCTTCCTCATGCAGCAGTAGTGTGATACCTATTCAGCTTATTCAGGAAGATAAATGTTGGCTGCAACTGTGAAGGTCACTGCTACAGAACCATACCATAGTTGTCAAGTGGTGGCAGTTATCTTAATTACTTAGAGCATTTGTTAAAATTAGGGATGCGCATCCTGTACTACTGAATTTGAATCTATGATGATGAGTAGTTTTAAGAGGTTCCCAGGGGTTTCTGATGCACGCAGAGTTTGACAGCTGCACTCTAGCACGTGGCTACTCAAAATGTGGTCAACGGACGAGTCGCATCCATACCTACAAGCATGTTAGAAACGCAGACTCTCTGGCCCCACCCCAGACCTCCTGAATCAGAATCCATATTTTAACAAGATCCCAGGTGATTCATTTGCATGTTGAAGTTTGAGAAGCACTGCCCTAGGACAAAGGCTATAACATCCTGGCAATCCGAGGTAAGTAAATAGAATGTCCTCCTCATTTTCAGGGTGAATGACTGCTGCCTGTGTAGTGACTGCTTGCCCTGCCTGCTGGATAACAGAACCCAGAGACATGCAGGTGCAGCAGCTGGTCCATCAGAACCTTCTAATCAACCTTCAAATTCTCCTGTCCTACCCACTCTTGCACCTTGCCCCTAATCGGTGACATTAGAGATCCAGAGATGGTGAAGGGGATATACCCAGGCAACGTGGCAGACTGAAGTCTAGTCCAAATCTCAGCTCCAGGACAGCCATGAAAAAAATCACACTACCCTTCCAACGTTTAGTTTCTGTACATGTAGAGGACATCTGAAGGGTTCACAAAGGTCATTTCAGTTCTTCATGTAACACATCCTTCCTGTCCATTTCACACATATGAAAAGTCACAGCTGGAAGGGACCCTCGATCACCTGGTCCTAACTCCTTCCTTGTTGTCCCCAACTCATATATGGGGAACCTGGGCCAGCCAGACAACCCATGAAAGGGCAGAGCCCTGACTAGAAACTAGAACTTCCCAGGCCAAGTTCAGCATGCTTTGCACCATCTAGTGCCTGGGACATCGTTCTTAGGTTGGGTAGTCCAGGAAACATATTCTGAGACAGAACATTTGCATGCAGGAAGTGTACTGGGGAGTGCTCTCAGAAATAACATCTTTAAGAGAGTAAGAGGAGTAAGATTGGGCAGAAGGAGAAGATGAATCCCATAGGAAGCCCAGGAGCTGTGCTGTCCTACAAAGCTGTCCTGAATCAAGACAAAGGAACTGGGCCTTTGTATTCCACACCAACCAGTCTGGGTAATTCCTAGAGAGGGACTCCAAAGGGAGCCAATGGCCATCAGTACTCCCAGCAGTCAGGGGACAAGTAGCTCGGTTCTGTGTGGGAAATCTGGGCAGCACACCACAGCACCCGGGACAGCACACCCTTGGCACCAGCAGCTCACTTGCTTCATAGTGTAAGTGTGCCCTTTCTGGGAGCAACTTCACTGTTATTCTGGCTGCTTTCTTCACCTGGGGAAATTCTCAGTGGGAGATTAGTGGGAAAAACCGCATTACTGCTCTGATCTTGAGGCTGCCACTGAGTCTTATTCTGTCCCTCCTCTTCTATCCATTCCAGATTCCTCTCACCCTTGGTCCACACCTCTGCTGGCCTCCATGCCTGGTGGAGTGGCTCGAGCCCTCATCACTGAGGACACTGAGCCCCTGGTCACCACACTCTTCTCTGGCTGTGGCTGCTGCACTTGTCCATTTACCTCAAATGGGGTAGGGGAGACACCACAAGAGACGTCCCAATGTAGCCCCTGAATGCCAAACAGATTATCTCCCACCCTCTTTAAATAACACTAACACTACTTCCTTCTGACATCAGGGCCAATGGCTCGTGCCAATGTGGAGACTCCTTTCCCTGCCTGCTGATATCTTGGTACAAGGAGCTAGAAGAGACAGATGGCAACGACAGCTTAAAGTATAATGGGCCCTTATCATATACCTCGATGGAAACCTTCTCCCTCTAGGAACCAGCACCTCTAGACCCACAGAGTCTCCTGCTGTGGGGACGGAGAGCACAGGTTCCACCGTGAGTCACCGGGAGGGATGGTAGGCAGGGCCACGCCCACGTTCACCCCTCAATTCCAGGATCCATGAATTCCACCCTTTGCAGCACAGCCCCCTACAGTGGTGGTTGATTTAGAGGGTATACCACATTGCCACCTGAATCCTTAACACCATGGCTGTTCTAATCTCGTACCCATTGCTCAGACACTGGAATGACTGAAGACTGAGGCTGGCTGATGTCAATGGGCAGAGTCATTCTGTCTACGTGGCTGTCTGGTGCCTCTTCCAAGGTAGCTGCTGATAGGTGGCATTAACATCAATACATTGTCAGGTGGCATTAACATCAATACATAGACTCCAGTGCTTTGTGCCCACTCCCATTACCCATCCCCATGCCCCTCCCCCAGCCCCTGACACCGGCCATCTGATCTTTTTCTTTCCAGGTCCCTGACCAACCAGTCAATCCATTCGCTACTCCTCACGAGCGAAAATGTATTTGTACTTTAATCCACTTCTCTTTCCAGAAGAATGACTAGGTCTACCTCCCAAAGCTCTGCCTATTGAGAGAATTTCCTCTCATCTCTCTCTTCAGGGATACCCCCAAGTGGAACTTTAGTTCACAGCAGTCCATTTTCAAACTGGAACCCACATACAAAGCCAACCCATCTGTAACCCCTCTTGACTTTTTTCTCCTCTCTAAGCCGTTCATCAGGGAGCCTCCACTGCAGCCATAGCCATGGGTACTTGCTAAGGGAGAGGAAACAATAGTGGTGATGTAGGGGTCTAAGCCACTTGCTCATGTAGCTCCTGGTGATCTCTGGCCCCTGCTTGTCCTTGATACTGAATGAACCACTTGCATCTTAGAGACTCACCTGAAAGAGCGCAGCTCATGATGGGTGGCTCCCTTCAGCCACAGGCAATGCCTGAAGAGGGACTCAGCTGAGTCCTCAGCAGCCAACACTGGCAGCTGGGGGAGTGAGTACCTCGTCCTTGAAGGGGAAATTAAGAAAGCGCATTACAGAGCCCACATCAGCATCGAATCTCCAACACAAACCCGTGAAGAGGCAAGAGATGGCATTAATATCTCCATCGTGCAGATCAAGAATCCAAAGTATCACAAGGTTAAACGACTTCTTCAGTTCATGGAAAATCAATCCAGCCTCAGAACAACAGTGTCTAACCAGAACTGTCCAATAGGGATACAATGTGAGCCACACATACAATGCTAAATTTTCTGGTGACAATATTACGAATAATAAAAAGAAACAGGAGATACTCATTTCAATACTAAATCATATTTAACCCAATGTATCCAAACTGTTATCATATCAACATGTAATCAGTATTTGTAAATTAATAAGGCACTTTACATTGTTCTTGTCATACAAAGTCTCTGACATCTGGTGTGTGTTTCATGTTCATAGCACATCCCAGTGTGAACCAGTCACAACGCAAGTGTCCAGTGGCCACATGTGGCAAGTGACAACTCTGTTGGAACCCACAGCTCCAGACTGTCCAGTTGTTCTCTGTGCTATCCTCTCAAGGTGTTCCTCCCTCAGAAGGAGCCTAGACCTGGAGGGAGATGCTTGAGCAACAATCCTGCCTTGGGTGAAAATCTAAGTCCCTGCTGCTTACCAAGCTTCCAGAACACCCACTCCTTTAGCACAGCACAATCTGCTGCTGCCATTTAGCTTCCCAGGTGTTTCGCCACTTGCCAGGAAGGTTCAATTTGAAAACAAAAGAAAAAAGCAGTAGTAGACAAATGTTTGACTCCATCTCTGTGAGTACCCTGTAATTTAATGCTAAATTCAGCTCCATTTGGTTTCTGTGGCAACCCAAAGAACCAGCTCTCCACAGCTCATATCATCACTCCTTGTCAGATTTTTAAATACAGGGTCCCTGGAAAACAGTCGATATCCCAAATGTCTGAGCTCTGATACTCTCAGAAGCCCCTGATTCTGAGCTTGATCCACAGGTACAAGGATGCATTATGGGAAACGTCTTAAAAAAGTCTTTGGCCAACACAGGAAATGCAGGAAAGACAGGATTGGGAGCCCTCATTCCTAGAAATCCTTTGAAATGGGGCTGATCTGTCTCTGGTACAATACGACTTAGGAAAAGAACTTCGTGGAGACAAAAAGAGGACTTGGACCTGATGCACTCATTGCCAACCCATAGCAGATTAGGCAGTGAACATGTTCTGCAGGGATGGGCCCGTGTGGCAGTCATGAGCCCTCAAAAGCAAGTTTGGGCCGAGCACGGTGGCTCACGTCTGTAATTCCAGCACTCTGGGAGGTCAAGGCAGGCAGATAGCTTGAAGCCAGGAGTTCAAGACCAGCCTGGCCAAGATGGTGAAACCCATCTCTACTAAAAATACAAAAAAAATAGCCAGGCATGGTGGTGCGTGCCTGCAATCCCAACGACTTGGGCAACTGAGGCAGGAGAATTGCTTGAACCCAGGAGGCAGAGGCTGCAGTAAGCCGAGATCACACCACTGCACTCTAGCCTGGGTGACAGAGCAAGACACTGTCTCCAAAAAAATAAAAAGCAAATTTGCCTACTTTTGTCTTCTTTCCTTTTTTGCAGGTAGCATGCATGGGATTTGGGAGGTGTGGATTTAAATCCTGGCTCCAGCATTGACTTAGATGCTTGAGGTGCTTACTTGTCTCTGAGCCCAGAAATGTGAAACCATCCTGGAAAACCTTTAGCCACCCATGGCCAAGGCTCCAGAACTGCGGCGAATGATTCAGTGATCACATGGCAAGTGTTAGTCCCTCCCCATTCAGTGCTGAGTTCCTTCCTATTGGCTTAGAACCCCAGAAGAGATCCCTTTCCTTAGAAGTCTCTGGAGCAGTGACTTCCAGATTTCTTTTGACCACAACCCGCAATACAAAATGCAAGTAACATCGTCACCAACACCTTGGTCTACCCACATTCGTGATGAGTTCCTCCAGTCCATTCTGTACACTCACTCTATCCAGAGTGGTCTTTTCAAAACACACATTTTCACTATATAAACCTTCCTGGTGACCTCCCATTGATCTCAGAATAAAAGCAAAACCCCATTAGCTTGGCTCAAAAAGCCCAGACCACAGGCTCCATGTGCCTCTCCAGCCTCATCTGTGCTCAGCCCTCACACTCTCCAGCCTCCCTCCCACCGCAGGTGTGCACAGGCTCCTCCCTGTGCCTGAAGTGCTCCTCCACCCACAGCCCCCAACCTGGTTAACTCCTACTTATCGTTTAGATCTCAGCTCAGCTATCCCTTCATCCTGGATTTCCCCAGCCAGGTGAAATCTACTGGTTATGAGCACTCTATGTTTCTCCCTTAACACATACTTGTCACTGATGCAATTTTACATGTGTTGGTATATTTGAGCTCTCCCACTGAACTTGATGCTCTGAAGAGCAGGAATACTCTCTGATTTTACCCAGAATTTTATCCCAATGCCTACTGCAGTATTTGACATCAAGTAAAAGCTCAGTAAGTATTTGTCACACGATTGAATGAATAAATAAGTTTCAAGTGACAGCTCCTGACAAATGGTAATACTTTCAGAGAATTCTCTGTTGAAAAGACTTCTAATGCCAAGGAGACTGGGCTCAGATTCAGAGAGTATCGTAGTTCACTGGCAATGGCTCCACAGCTCGTGGTTGAGAGCAGTGGCCCGAGTCCTGATCATTCACCACCATATTCTGGAATCTGATTTTCATGAATAGGCCCAGACCCTAAGCAGTTTTTTTAGGTTGGTTAAGTGCTAGAATGGAAGCCCAAAACCCCTCCAAATCCTTATGGAGTACCCTGGAACTCCTCTGACTCCATCAGATTTTATGTTCTGAAGCAGAAGTATCCTCAGATTTGGAGCCACCAATCTTCCCTCCCAAGGACATCAAGGCAAAAGGATCCAATCTTTATAAAATATGCCCCTGACAGCTGCAGAAAGGCTGAGGAGGCTGCAGTTCTCAGGACTAACCAAGGCGAGGCCAACCCAGACCCTGGATGGAAACACCACCCAGAGCAAAGGATAGGACCAACCTCATGGCCCGTCCACAGCCTCCCTTCCCACCCTCCACGTACCCAGGGCTGAATTGGAGGTAACAGCCCCCATTTTCAGATTGATAGACTGTGTATCTGCTGTAGCCACAGAATCGGACTCATCCATTATTTTGCTTGGGATTGGTGAAAGGGGAACCGAGGGTTTGAGGGAAAGGTTGTTATTTCATGGTAGGATAGCATTGAGCTGGAGGGGTTTCTCTTTCTTTTTTGTTCCATTCTTTTCTCACTGCTCCTCTCTACCACTGCAGTTGGCTCAGTCTTTGGGCTTCTGTGCAGCCCTGCCAATGCCAGACAAGTGGAGTGAGAAGATGCCCTGCTGGGAATGATGGCTGCAGCGCAGCAGTCAAGTGCTATGTGGGCCCTCCCTGCCGCCCACGCTGCTCTCTGAGCAATGGCTGGCGTCAACCGCAGGCCTTCCTCTCTCTCCACCGGGACGGAGGAGGTTATGCTCTCAGCCACTCTCCTCAGCTGGGGCTCTCCTTGTAGCCAGCAGCTTCCTGAGACCAGTTTTATGGCTTCGGCAGACAACAGTCAGGCCTTTCTTTCATCCTCTGCCAACAATGTAGTTTGGAGTCTATTTTCAGGGCGAATTTAGCAAATTACACTTATGGGAAAAAAAAATCTACCCCTCACCCACAGCAGTGCCAGGTGTCAAATGTTACCTGGCATGGAAGCAGCACTTTACAGAGCTCTCTAACTGTAGGACTTTATCTTACTCCCTCAAAACCCTGGGAAGAAGATGGTAAAACTAACCCAGTTTTCAGGCCTGGATGGTTCAGTGACCAGCCGGCAAAGGGAAGAATTAGAACAAGGATCCAGGACTAAACTGCCCCCCTTTTCCATTCACCACCTGTCTCACCTGGCTGCAATAGTCCTTCCCTGAGGAAAGTATCTCATCCCGGGGACTGAGGAGAGGTCACAGTACCTGCCAGGCAGCCTCCGCCCCTCAGAGCCAAGGAAGTGACCCAGTACTGGCTGTGGTGGGGCAAGAGTGTTTGCACTCTGCACAGAGGAGCAGACTGGCAGGGGTGCTTTCAGCTCAACCTTGGCATCTCCCTCCCTCTACGTGTGATGCTGTAGTCAGCCACTTGCTATGTTTCTACCAGGGTTGTGTGTCCTTACTCCAAAGTGATATCTGAAAGTTCTTAGGGGAAATGCTGCCTACTCAGCAGTTCTTTGGGGTGTGCTGCCTAATTCTGTAGGACGCAGCACATTATAGTCAAAGGAACACCGAGTTTTAAGGCCAGAAAGACCTAGGTTTGAATCTTGGTCCTTCTCATGTCACCTTGGGTTGCCTCCCAGAGCATACAGCCCTGCACCTGTAAACTGTGGTTAATATTACTTATCCTTGTCAGGTTACAACAAAGATGAATGAGGTACAGTGATTAGTACAAGGCCTGGCAAAAAACAAATAAACAAACAAACAAAAAAACACCTTAAAGAAACACTAGCTCTTATTTGTTTTTATCAGTCCTTCTCAGTCTGTTTAATTCAGCATAAGATGCTTCAGCCCTAGGGGTGCTGCCATCTTTTGCTGCATTAAAAGAGGTATAGAGTTTCTCTGCCAGGATGTCATAGTCCCTTATGGACTCCGCAATGTAGACCACATCTGGGGTTGTATATCTGTTTCGAGTTTCAGAGCTTCTAATCTACAAAGTGTCAGAGTTGCTCCCCCATCCAGATTATAAAACCTTCAGGGCAGAAGTCTTCTGCTGAATAGCTATGTATACTTACTTCACTGTCCCTAGCACAGCGCAGGGCACAGGATGGGCATTTCATAAATAGCTGGTATTGTCTGGTCAGGGATTCCTGTGGGGGATGGTTCTGTCCCCCTCTCTGATGAAGGCTATAAAGCATCCTCAACTGGTCAGTTTTCACCTGGGTCCAGTGACATTAGGCATATTGCTGGTGCCATCTTAGGTGGGACAGCCGTTAATTACAAAATTACACAAATTCTACAGGTGCCAGGTCTAAAGCATGGCCCCAGGGGAAGAGGACTAACATTTACTGAGAATCTTCTATAGATCAAGAACACTGAAAGTATTGTTGTTTATTACTAGTTAGCCTTCATAGCTATCTTAGGAGATATCCCAATATTCCAGACAAGGAAATTTTGAGGCCACATGGGTTAAGTACCTAGTCCAAAATCCTACATCTAAGGGGCAGAGCCAGCATTCAAACTGAGCTGATCTCATTTAAAAAAAAAAAAAATGCTCTTCTAACTTCATACTGCCTCCGTCGGTTCAAAAAGACATGAGGCCTCAACGCTACCGCAAGAAAAACACACAGAGTTGAGTTCACACCAGTCCACTGAGCCCCTAAGGAGTGCACAGAGACCTCAGGGGAGCAGATGGGTGGAAGTGCTTGTTCCCAGGAAAGGGGTCCTTTGGTTCTGCCTCATTCCCTTTTCTCCCCCTCTGCAAAGCCCCACTGTGCTCCAGGACACGTGGCTGCAGTTGCCCTCACTCTTCACCTGCAGAGAAGCATTTGTCTCTGGCAGATCTTGGCTGTCCAGCTCCCCCTACTGCAGGCTGAAATGATTCCTCAAGAAGGTGCCCAGCTTGCGCCTTGGGACCTGTCAGGATGAAGGATTCGGTGGGGCTGCCTCTCACAATTTGTACACTGACTTGGTTCCCTGCAATTTATTTTTATGCTCATCACCTTTTCCATAGTGTCTCTCCCTCTCCACTTTTCATTTTTCTGATATAGTACAGCAATGTATTTGGCCTCTCTTGCATTCCAAAAATAATTCTGGACTGGGGCTTTTTTCTTTGCAATTGCAGAGCTGCCTGGGATCAGTGTTCTATCCATAGAACATAACCCTGTTTACTGAGTAAGATGTTTTTTGAAGTAAGTTGTCCTAAAGGGTTAATATCCTCAGGAGGCAACAGAATGAGCATTTGCTGAAGGGATTATTTCTTAAAAAAAGAAAAAACTTTAGACATAGGTGATGAAGGGGAGAGGTGATAGATAATGTCCTTTCAGATCATCTAAGCCAACCTGGAGCAGAAACTGAAATGCCTCTTACAATCTTTAAAAGGTGATCAACTAAGATCCCTCCAAAAACAGATAGAGAGACGATAGATAGATAAATAGATAGATGGATAGATAGATAGATAGATATAGACACACTCGATTTTGTGCCAAGCAGTATTATAGGGTTTAATTATCTATGATGGCAAAGAAAATAAATATAAGATGCATATGAATGATATAAATACAGAGATGGTATAAGACGACAAAAGAATAAATTAATTAATTTGGAGATAAAATATGCCCAGATCTAGTCCTCATGATGAAATCTCCCTACTGGTTTTGTAACCACTCGGCTAACTCTTCTACAGCTGCCACCCAGAGCAGCAGGCATTTCTTTTTCAGAAGCTTTGCTTCTGGAATCAGGAACGTCCGTCCAAGCTGCCTACCCAGTTCTCCATAAGAAAACATACACTATAATGTCAGAGAGGCTCAGGACACAATATATGTACAGATTAGGCAAAAAGCACATCATTGCACATTCCACAATGCCCCCTGGTACTGGTTGACATATAAATGGAGTTTCTGATACTAGTTCCAGTTCCCTTGTTTAAATCAAATCTCTCTTGTTCAGCATTTCTGCATATTCAAAAGTAAACAAACAAACAGAGGCTTCCCCCAAGGGAAGCCACCCTCTCTGCCACCAGCCACGTCAGACTAGTCCTCACCTATCCCTTTGGCTTCCTTTCTCCTGGGATCCCCAGCCCCCAGATCCAGTCCTGGAATCCTTCCTGCTCAAAATATTGTCTTTGATCATTACACCTTCTAAAAATAATTATCGTATGGCCTGGCACTCACCCCAGTGTTCCTTTCCAGGACTTCCATTTCCATCTGAGTCCGGCCCTCCTCCCAGGTGATTCTCAAGTCTCGTCCCATTTCAGGGTCAGCACTAGCGGGACCTTAGTGGACTGAAAACCCAATCACACCATGTATTGAGCACACCATGTTAGTCATGCCAGAAAAGATTTGGGCCTAGAGTCAGTTGAGGGGGAAACAAGAATGACATCTACCAGGAAATCAAGCTAGTGACTTAACTGTTTCATGGAATCATAGGTTCTCAGACTTGAAAATAGCTTTAGAGGTCATCTAGGCCAACCTCTAACCTAAGGCAAAATGCAAATTGTCCCCTTCGATATTTGGAAGATGGCCATCTGAGCCCCCAGTTGTGCAAGATGAAATTATCAGTACCCTCCCAAATACATCTAAGGATGTCCAGAAGTGTTTATGTTGTCCAAGATGTCCCTTATGCCTCTTCCAGATATCACCTCTCTGTCCTTCATCCCTGGCCAACTCATAACAGCTTCTCCTGGCTGCCCAAGCTGTTCATCCTGTTCTCTATAAAGCCAAGCGTGAACACTGGCATCCCTTTGCTTCTCAAGACATTGCTAACTAAGGACTCTAGCATGTGACAAACTCTACCAGGGCCGAAAGGCAGCACATGGGGCAGGGGTTCTTCCTAACCATCTTTCTTCTTAGCATTAGCCTACTACCTTGTGCTCAGAACCCGCCCTGCTCTCCTGAATGGGATGTCCTTCCAACATCCCCTCTCCTGGGGCGCAGGCTCCTAGCTTTAGTCTCTGGGTATGTCAGCAGAAGCCAAAATCAGTCACCATTTTTATCAGCTCAAATTAGGTTTACCTGTGAGTGACTGAAAACCCAAAATAACAGTACCTTAACCAAGACAGTAGTTATTTCTTCCTCCCATAAAATTCTCAGTTGCCTGCAAGGCTGGTCCATGGTGTCAGGGAAGAAGACTCCTTCTCTTTTGCTGACCTGTCCTGCAGAGCCCTTGTTAATGACTGGATGGGGCTTCAACCATCCCAGCCACATCTAAGAACTGGAATGGGGATGCGGGGGAGAAGGAACAGAGAGCACACAGAAACTGTCCCATTGCATCCTGTTAGCCAAAACTTGATACCTAGAGCCCCCTTGCTACAAGCAGGCCAGAAAAAAATGTGGTCTTTATCCTGAGTAACCATGTACCTGGCTAGTACTTCCATAACTAAAGAAGAGGGTGAGAGAACATATTCGGGGGTAGGGGATAAACATTGTCTCTACTGAGTAAAAATGTCTGTTGATTTCAATTCATTGTCAACTTCCCCCTTTTCTTTCTACGTCCTTCCCTCACAGCTGCCATTTCCTTTTTTTCAACCCCATTGTTCCTATTCTCCTTCTTGTTCATGGATTCTCACCTAGGATTTTGACATATTCCCCTAACAGGCCTCCCTGCCCCCCCAACTAACCCCTCTGCTTCTCCCCTGGGTGACCTTGCTGAGCAGAGCTGTTACCTTGGACCGCTCCAGGCCAGACTCCCTCAATGACTCTCCACTACCTGCAAAATGAAGCCCAACTGCACAGCCAGACATTCCCTACTCCAAGCTGACTGTAGAGTTGGGCTTTATTTTGCAATTGGTGGGAGATTCATCGAAGGTGTGTGGCCTGTAGAGTCCAAGGTAACAGCTCTGCTAGCAAACATACCCAAACACGCCTTGTGTTTGCCATTGGCTTCCCCACTTCCCCCTCCATCTCTGCTTGTCAAACTCCACCCATGTTTCAAGATCCAACTTGACTGTCATCTACTCTATGGGCATTTTCCAGTTCCAGGCTTTGTCCTAGCTCTGCCAGTCTCACCATTAAATACCACACACACACACACACACACACACTCCATCACCTCCCTCACCTTCTCTGCTTCTGTGTTACTGTTTCATTTCATTTTGTTTTATCTGTATTGTAGGGTGATCGCTTTGTATCTGTGAGTCCGTC
Organism: Ateles fusciceps; assembly: GCA_036589455.1. Taxonomy (NCBI): domain Eukaryota; kingdom Metazoa; phylum Chordata; class Mammalia; order Primates; family Atelidae; genus Ateles; species Ateles fusciceps. Next base: position 1,430,438 of record JAZHEH010002441.1, read on the forward strand.
TATCCCCAGCACTCTGGTAACATGGACCATACCTTGTTCATCTGTCTCGCACCCAGCAACTTGGACAAAGTGCTCAGTTGACATGCATTAAACTGATCATCGGCACCAAGAAAGTACAAATAGATGAATAAAAACCTGGAAACAATCTTTCTCAGCAAACCTTCCAGAATTACACACTTTCTCCAGCTTGAACATAGGATCTAAATGCAATGCCAGTGGAATTAAATGTATGGGTTGTTTTCTGTCTATAGCATGACTCCTTCCTGTCTGAGAACTTTCTGGAACCTAAATTGCTAGTGCAGCTGGAATCAGGGTGTCTGACAAGAGGCAGCTGTCACTTCACATTTTGCAAAATGTTTCCACAAAGTTGCCCCAAAATGCAAAAATCTTTCATTAGGAAAAGCTGATTCATGGAATTTATAATAGGAATCCTATCTAGCTGCATAATTCAGTTGAGGAAAATAGAAAAGAATAAACAAGTACTGGTCTTCCAGGCCATTCCTTTTGAGGCCAAGTCAGGGCATAGAGCACTATAGACACTGCATGACCAGCCTGGTTGAAGGGAATGTTGGCGACACACTTTCCCACACAAAAACCCTTCTTGGTCCTGAGTCTCTGCAAGCATCCACAGCTCTTGCATGTTCACAGAGACATCTCCTCCCCCAGGCCGAGGAGTCCAAGTGGAAGCCAAAGCCAAAGCACACTAGCCCTTCAGAGACCAAAAACCCTGTGACACTCTCAAAATTCGTGTGTCCTGACATATACTCAGCAAAATACTTTGTGACAGTGTCACCAAAACCTCTTCGAAACACACAGCTGTGGGTCCCATCCTTCCTGCCTTCCTATGTACATTTCATATGGAATCTTTCTCTCTCTAGTACATTCAACCTCCTTCTAACAACTGGTTTCTTCCAGTTCATTTTTTTTTCAAATAGAGATGAGGTCTTGCTATGTTGCCCAGACTAGTCTCAAACTCCTAGCCTCAAGCGATCCTCCCACCTCTGCCTCCCAAAGTGCTGGCATTATAGGTGTGAGCCACTGACCCTGGCCTCTCCAGTTGACTTTTAATGCCTAAACTTTTCACTTGAGAAAAATTAGCTTCCCTCAGGCTTCCTTTTGCTGGCTCCTCCCCATCTCCCTGTCCTTTGCTTGTTAAGATTCTTCTGGGTCAGTCATCAGAACTTAATAATTCTCCCTCCACGCTATCTGGAAAGTTGTGCCCATATCCACAGCTTCCGTAAACACCAGTTCTCACATGACTCATAGTTTTCTGTGTCAAACGCAGATGCCTCCCAGCCCCATGCCCATCAGCCCAGCTGCCTACTTATCATCTCTGTTAGACATCTCAAAGGCATCTCAAATTAACCAGGTCCAAAACCAAACTCTCATTTCCATCTCCCAATCCTTTAGACAAAGAAACGATAAAAAAGACAAGACTTCTTCTCCTAGCGTTTCCTAACTTCCTGAATGGTACCCACCAGGTGGATAAGCAGAAACCAGAACCCATCATGGGCATCATCTTCTCCCTGGCATTTCCCATAGCCAGGCTAGCACCAAATCATATTAATTTACCTGTAGATCCTTCCAAACATTTCCCATCACAGGCCTTTAATGGGATGTTCCGTGGCCTAGAAAGTCCCCCCTTCCCTCTCCTGGCTACCTGGTCGATGATGAGGTGAATGATAACAGGCTACAGAAGCTTTTCATAATAAAGGCAAAGAAACCAGAACACCACTTCAGCACGGATAAATGACTGTGGAGATCTATCTTCCTGAAATCATGCTGAAAAGACCCTATGTTCTTTAGGAAAACGTTTCCCAGCTCTTAATTCACTGAAAACCAATTCTTAGAGAGGTAATTCCACACAGTCACTTTTAAGCAAGTTGACTTGCTTCCATGTTTCTCCAAGTGTGATCCTGATCCCTGGGTCATCTATATTAGAATGTTTATTAGAAACACAAGCCATCCCAGACCTGTAGACCCAGGAACCTGAATCTTAACTAGCCCAGGTGATTCAGATGCAAGCTAAAATTTGAAATCAAGACTGCAGTTCTAGAGAGTAGACTGCCATGCTTTGCAACTCTCTTGAGCCAGCCTTCCCCTGTCTCCTAGCAACCCTTCAACAATGACAAGTACCTGCCAAACACTGTTGTGAAAACCTCTTTCCTGGGAAAACAAAGGTATTTTGCTTTCTAAATTCTATAGGAATAAAACTGCTTTAGAAATGGATAATTTGGCCACCAAGGAAGTTGGGAGAAATAGCTTTCTCTTTGGAGCTGAGCTGAGGGTGTTTATAAGACCCTCTGGCCAGTGGGCTAGATCCAGGACTGACCTTGGGAAGTAGGGCCAGCAGGAGGCAGAGCTTTGCAAGGTTTTGGCACCTGGGAGTTAGAGAGAGTCTTCAGCCATGGATAGCCTTGTGACTTTGAACTGCAGTACCTGCATATGGACCAGGAGGGTTAGGAGACGGACAGGGATCAGGTGGAGAATTGCTTTGCTTGAAACGCGACAGAAAACCCCTATCCTACAATAAGTTTCTATGTCTCCTGTATTTATTTCACTTTAGGTCATGACATTTTGAGCACAATCGAATGTGGGATACATTCATCAATAGAGCTGGAAGCACCGACCACCATAGGAGGTAAACTATTATAATAATAATAATAAAAGATAGATAGATTAGATGATTGATAGATAGATAGTGTGGTTACTATACACCTAGAACTCTGTGTTCACTGGCTATCCTCTCTTCAACATCTATGAAAAGCAGACGGAAGTATTAGCACAACACAGAAAAAAAAAACAAAGCTAAAGTATGAAATGTATAGTAATTTTCCCAAGGTCACGCAGCTAGAAGAGTGGAGCTGGGATCTGGACCCAGATCTGTGCCTTTCCACCGAGCCATGATAGGTAGGGAGTTAAACCTATGTGGGGTATTGATGAGTCCATTCCATCCTTGTGCAAAGCCACCTCCTCCACTGGGATCCCCCCAATTTTATCTTTGGCCACCAAGGAAGTTGGGAGAAATAGTTTTCTCTTCGGAGCTGAGTTAAGGGTGTCTACAAGATCCTCTGGCCAGTGGGCTAGATCCAGGACTAACCTACCTACTTGCACTTTACTTTCTGCTTCTGTAAATGTGATTCTTTTAGATTCCCCATGTTTTTCATCCTGTTTGCATCACCCCAAACCCACCATCGCTAATCATCTTCCCGTTATTCAAGCACCTGTGAATGCAAGCTGAGATGTACCAAAAGGAAGACCACAACTTCAAGTCTTCAACCAGTCCCTAAAACATGTAAGTCATTTACTGTTGTGAATAATTTATCTTTTTAAGTTTGCATATTGGATTAGCTTAAAATATGTTCCTAGCCTGACTTACTGAGGGAATTTCAGATCTGCTGACTAGTAAACAGCAAAACAAGGTTGGCCCCTTGGTGGGCAGCAATGAGATGAAATAGAGTTCCCTGATGAGAGGCATATCAGGATCTTGCTTGAATAAATCAGCTTTGAAAGATGTTTGGAAACCACTGAAAATTTTCAGTATAGACTAAGTGTCAGCTCATGCTGAGAAATTATTACTAATTTTGATAGACTAAAGTGGTTCTGTAGTTATAGGAAAATATGTTCATTTTTACAGGAACGTGTTAAGCATTTCAAGTTAAAATAATGTCTATAATTTACTTCAAATTCTTCAGAAAAATATTAAAAAGAGATTAAGCAAATACAGTAAAATGTTAACAATCGTTAAATCTAGGTGATGAGTAAGTTGTGTTCATCTTATTATTCTCTTTCTATTTTTCAAAAAATTCAACATGTTCATAATAAGTGGCTTTTTTAGAGAGTTTTGCTACCAAGGCAAGGAAAAGTAGCCTAATCTATATGTGCTGGGCACTTTATAAACCTTATCTTATTTTGCTGTAACACTAACAAGTAAAATATTAATTTTACTAACGTATGAAATGTACTAAAGTATGAAATGTATAGGGGTTTTCCCAAGGTCATGCAGCTAGAAGAGTGGCATACATCTATTTTAGAGATGAGAATTACAAATCTGAAACAGACTCATAACATAAAAGATGGAGGTTTAGGCTTTAATCAAATGAATCTCAACCTTTGGCTATCGGGTCATCTCTAGATCTAGGGGGAAATCATTTCTACATAAAGATTGCCCTTTGTCAGGCTCCACTTCCTGGAACTAAATTTAATTATGGGGGAGACGGGAGAGGTTCCAAAGGCATTTTGTCCATTTTTCCTCCTGAACTGTTCTCTGAGTATGTTTCCCAGGATATAATAGGAAGAGTCTGATGATTTTCTCATTTCAAAGCTAAAGAGGCCTTTATATAATCAAGAAGCTCTGAGACAAATTCTTTCATACAGACTTTGAAGGACTTTTCTGTTGAATCAGACACCTTTTCAGCAACTAGAAAGGGAAGAGGCACAAAGATATTTAGCCATCACTCCAGACACTGAAATCATGAAGATCAAATATATTCAGGCTTCCATCCTCCGCTCTCATTGCTTGTGTTAACTTACAGTGTGCATTCTCCTCAGACAGTGAATGATGGAATGAGGACCATTAAAGTTGGAGTTTTCATTCTACGTGATTGACAACAGCAGTTCTGCAGGCTAGTGACCAGCAGGAAAGCCAGCCTCCCAGCCCCACCCCACCCCCCGGTCAACCCAAATACTGGCCAGTTCTAATAGTATCAACACTCATGACATGTCAGGCCAGTTCCTCTGAAAATAAGGCAGGCAGATAAAAATCTAGGAACCCTGAAAACGGAAGCCAGCATGTGTTGACTCACATTAAGAAGTATACCGTCATTAGCAACACAAATGGGTAATATTAGAGCTAGAAAATTTTTTTGCAAGATATGTTTCTCTGGAACTGGGCTTTATTTTTAATTAAGTGCATCTTTCGTCTTGAGTTCTTATCAAGGCTGACATTGTAAAAGCGTGAGTAAGCAATTATCTGGGTGGGGTGATATCCAAGGTACTGAAAAGGATTTCAGGAAATATTTTCTTCATCCCCTCACGGATTTCTGAAATTCCTTTAAGGCATGATTCCTTTGGTTTAAGGCTTGAGCCTCTGGAAAAATAAAACATAAAGCAGAAAAAAAAAAACCCTGAAGTGGTTGTCATTCATATTACAGCATGAATAAGTTGCAGACAGTGAGAACAGGTTTTAATGGAAGGGTTATAGCAAGGAGAAATTGAGACCTAATTGTTATGGGTGAGGAGGGAACATAGGGGAAGGCAGAAGAACAACTAAGAATGCATTCTGCATCCACTTAACCTTTTCTCGAGTCTGCTCTAGGTCTTACAGTACCCTTCAAAGACATTCTTGCACCAAGAATAAACATCTTTCCATGTTTAATAAGGACCTGAAGCTCACGCTTTCACCTAAAGACACACAGTAAAAATAATATATACTTTTAAAGTCTCTTTTCACCACCAGCCCAGATCCCTTTGGTATAGTAAGTATGATTTTATGATACTGAACTTTGTCTTGGGCTGAATTGCGTCCCCCCCAAAATTCCTATGCTGAAGTCCTAATCCCCAGTATTTGGAGATAAGGTCTTTAAAGAGGTAACTAAGGTAAAGGAAATTATCAAGGTGGGCCCTCATGACTGATGTCCTTATAACAGCAGATTAAGACACAGATACACATAGAGGGAAGGCCATGTGAAGACAAACTCATAGGTGGTAAAGATGGCCACCTATAAGCCAAGGAGAGAGGCCTCCAAGGAAACCACACTTGCCAACACCTTGATTCAGCTCTGTTTCAGCCTTCAGAACTATGAGAGAATACATTTCTGTTGTTAATTCACCTTGTCTGTGGTACTTTATTATGTCAGCCCTAGCAAACTAATAAAAATTCCAAAATGCATAATGCTTTTCACCTTGAATTGCTATTATTTTTAACTAAGAATAATAGCATGTGTTTATTCATATGCAGCACTTAGTCCTGCCCCACTGTGTTGTTCAAGAAGCCCCTCTGGGGCATTAGTTATCAGAATTTCTCAAAAGCTAATCAAATGAAATGCAAAGAAACCAAACAGACTAAAGTCATCAAAAGAATTTATTGCAGCCAGTTGCCAGTAGAATTTGGCCAATATGAATGTTTCTCAAAAAAAAAAAAAAAAATCCAGGTATCATTCAAGAGTTTTCAGGCCAAATGGTCACCCAAGTTTCTTTTGATGCTGTTTTACTTCTAGAAACATCCAGGTCACTCTTTCTTGTCCACATTTTGCATTTTGTGTCTTTTACATAACTTTCAGAGGCCAGCAAGAATTCCTGTTGATGATGGTTTCTCATGCATTGTTTGTGGGAAAATAAAATAAAATGGTGCAGTTCCTTTGGAAAACAGACTAGTGGCTCCTCAAAGGTTTAAACATAAAGTCACCAGATGACCTAGATATTCCACACCTAGATATACGGCTGAGAGAAATGAAAGTGTATGTCCACACACAAATTTGCATACAATTATTCATAGCAGCATCATTCATAAAAGCCAAAAGTGTGAACAACCCAAATGTCCGTCAACTGATGAATTGTTAAACAAAATGTGGTCTATCCATGCAATGGAGTATTATTCAGCAATAGAATGGAATGAAGTTCTGATGCATGCTACAACGTGGATGAACCCTGAAAACATTATACCAAATGAAAGAAGCCTGACAGAAAATGCCACATATAGTATGATTCCAATCTATAGAGACAGAAAGTAGATTAGTGGCTGCCAGGAATTGGGGGGTGAGAGGGATTAGAGGATGACTGCTAATGGGTAGAGGATTTCCTTTTGGAGTGATGAAATGTTCCCAAATCAATTGTGATGGTTGCATAACTCTTTCAGTATGTTAAAATCTACTGAACCGTATTCTTTCAATGGGTGAAATGTTATGTGACTTATATCTCCAAAAAGCTATTCTACTGTATATTTACATACGCTTTCTCATCTCCCATTTTCCTTTGCCTGTACTCTTCTTCCCAATCCCAATATATACACCACAGTCTTCCCCTTTGACAGAAGTCATAAAAAGGGGAATTCAGGATGGGGATCACGGTAGACAGGTATTAAGGCCTTTTTCAAATCTCAAGAATTTAAAATGTCTATTGGTCACCTACTGTAGTACTTTCCTATTGCTGTAATAATAAATCACCACAAACCAGGTGGCATAAAATGACACAGATTTATTATTTCACAGCTCTGGAAATCAGAAGTCTGAACTGGCTTTCATGGGGCTAAAATCAAGGTGTCAGCAGGGCTACATTCCTTCTGGAGGCTCTACAGGGAATCTGTTCCCCTGGCCTTTTCCAGCTTCCAGATGCTGCCCGCATCCTTGACTCATGGTTCCTTCCTCCATCCTCAAATCTTTTTTTAACTCTTTTAAGGACCTATGTAATTGTATTGCACCCATCCAGATAATCCAGGATAATCTCCTCATCTCAAATCTTTAATATAATCATATATGCAAAGTCCTTTTGCCCTGTGAGACCACGTGTTCACAGGTTCCAGGGATTAGAACATGCACTTCTTTCAGGAGCGTTATTCTGCCTACCATCCTACTATGTGCAGCTGGTGGCTGCAGCATCAGAAGGGGACGATGAACCTCAGGTCAGGGTCACGGAACAGAGGGAAAGCAGGAGAGCTAAGCCCTCATCACAGCAAATGCCTACAAAGACCACGGACCCATGTCAAGTCCACCCCAGGCACATGGCTTGCACCCTCCATCTGTCACCTTATGGATATCAGCAAACAATCAACACTGATAGTTTCAATTTTTCAAAAAGGGAACAAAAAAAAATTCACAGATTTGGAGTGACTTTTTAAGGAATCTTCTGAACCTTCAGAAGAGGCAGCAGTGATCTCCAGGAATCAGCATGGGCTCACGAAGATCAGAACCTGACAATGTCACCTCCCTTCTTGCTTTGATAAGGTGGATGTGATGATTAGGGAAATGTGGAGGTGCAGCAGGTCTGACCTACTCTAAAGTTTCAACTGGCAATAACCCAGGAGGCAGGATGGAGAAACATGGGCTGCAATGTTCAGCCATTCTCTATATAAACAACTGGCTAAATCATCTTTGCTTAAAAACTGTTGATAGGTAGATTGCTTTCATCTTGTAAGTCCCTAATGTTGGGCCACAGGGCTGAGGTTTGACATTTTTGTCAGTGATTTCAATGAATATATATCATGCTCGTGCATGATGGCCAGAAGGGAGGTCATGAGCAGGATGCCTGGGTGTACATATGCAATACAATTAGATTAGATGAAGGGGTGTATGTGGAGGGTAAATGAGCCTGGGAAGCTAGGTTGGGGCCTGATCTTCACTAGAAGCAGTGACACACCCAGAGCCATGCTTAGATTATCTGTGTGTCTCAGTCTGTCCAAGCTACTATAACAAAATACCATAGACTGGGCAGGTTACAAAACAGACATTTATTTCTCACCATTCTGGAGGCTGGGAAGTCTGAGATCATGGTCCCAAAATGGTCAAGTTCTGACAAGGGCCCTCTTCCTGGCTGCAGATGGCTGCCTTCTCATTGCATCCTCACATGGCAAACAGCGGAGGAGAGAAGTAAGCTCCTTCATGCCTCTTCTTATAAAGGCACTAATCCCATCTATAATAGCTCCACCCTCTTGGTCTAATGACCTCCGAGAGGCCTCACCTCCAAATATCATCTCATTGGATGTTAGGATATTGACATATGAATTTGCAGGAGACAAAACAGTCAGTTCACAGACTGTGATACAATGAAGAAAAAAAAACCAGAGACTGAAATGGGAAACATCCAAAAGGACACAGCAGATTAGAGATGAGAGTAGAGGTGCACCTATGTGCCTGAAGACGCAAGAAAGCATCAGCGGAAAACACAGCGGTGATGAAGGAAGAGCAGAGGCAGGATGAAAGGGTGCACTCTTAGGGGAGCTAAGAAGGGCCAAGATCAAAAGTTCAGGGACAAGTCTTAATGCCAGGTGAAAGGAACAACTTAGCAAATTAGCATACAATCCCACGATAAAATTCGATACAGTCATTAAAGCAAGATTCTCAAAAAAGAGTTAATAGCATGGAAAATACTCTCTGTATAATATTATTTTTAAGTGCCACTCAAATTAGTGTGCAATAGAATCCCAATTTTATTATTTTAAAAAGTGTGCCTAGAAAAAAAAAGTAAGAAAGACCTCAGAATGTTAACAGCAACTTTCTCTACGTGGTGGGATTATGAGTGACATTATTTTCTTCTTTTACAGCTCACATTTTCCAAATTTTCTGCAATAAATATGTATTACTTTTACAATCAGGAAGATAATTCCAGAGTACAGGTGGAAGAGTTGGCACTTAGAAAGGAAGAAAACCATCTTTTTACCTCAGACAAAAGAGAAGAAAGAACAAACGTGCATAGAAACAAATACTTGGAAAAAGAAAGGAAAGTAGGGTCAGTGAGGAAACTCATGACAGACAAATGTCTCAGTCAAATCAAGAAGTCAATATTCCTTAGAAAGCATTTCTGCAAAGAGGCAATTTTCTCCTTAAGTAAAGAGGACACTTTTGATTTTTGTTCATTTTAGAATTTTAGCACCTTTTAAATGAGAAATGTCAGGAAGAAACATGGTGAAATTAATCTGCAGTCCAACTGTTCTCCAAACTTAACAAAAATCATTAAGAGCCATGAGTCTCTGCAGGCGCCTGCTAACTTTAGTAAAGCAAACTGGGGCATCCCTCTTCATTTACTGGCAATTATTCCTAGCTGCCACTCATCTGCCATTCATTGATATTGCCTTTGCCCTGCAAACTAAGTAATCAGCAATAACTAATAGTCCATGGCCAGCCAATGGCCAAATTAGTCTCGGCTCTCTCATCTGAAAAAGGAAGACATGCTTTCAACATCTGAGGAGAAGGTAGCAATATTCAAATGATTTCAGCATAGGAAATAGGGCTGTGCTACACAGCTATGCCCAATGAATTCAACAGTCTATCTCTGACACCAGCAGGATGTTTCTGGCTAGAGCTTAATGGTTTTCTCTGTTCTCAACATCCTAACTTTCCATTATAATGGTCTCTAAGAGAACTGTAGATCCAATGCCCTCATTTTACAGAGAAGAAAACTGGGCCAAGCGTGGTGGCTCACGCCTGTAATCCCAGCACGTTGGGAGGCCAAGGTGGGCAGATCATGAGGTCAGGAGTTTGAGACCAGCCTGATCAACGTGGTGAAACCTCATCTCTACTAAAAATACAAAAATTAGCCGGATGTGGTGGTGCACACCTGTATCCCAGCTATTCAGGAGACTGAGGCAGGAGAATCGCTTGAACCAAGGCAGCAGAGGTTGCAGTGAGCCAAGATCATGCCATTGCACTACAGCCTGGGGGAACAGAACAAGGCTCTGTCTCAAAAAAAAAAAAGAAAGAAAACTGAAGCCTAGAGAAATTAATTGACTTCCCCAAAGTCTCATAGCTGGTTGATGGTAGAGTTGAGAAGAGAAACCAGGCTTGCAGACATGAGGCACCTCTTCACTCTCCCTCACCAACCCCCGCATCCACGCTTGGTAGAAATGAGTACCAGAATGGTGGGATGGGTGGCACCCCACATTGTCCGGTACAACTGATGAAGATGCCTGCTGGGACTTGAAGAACATATGTTCACAAGAGAAGCAGAACAAAAGAAAAGGTGATAGCCACAGGAATCTTAGTCCCCCATATTTATAGGAAAACCTCTTGTATACATTTCTCTAAATACTTCCTTTATTTACTTTTTATTTTTTTGAGACAGAGTCACTCAACATGTCACCCAGGCTGGAGCACAGTAGCGTGATCTCGGCTCACTGCAACCTCTGCCTCCTGGGCTCAAGCAATTCTCCTGACTCAGCCTCCCAAGTAGCTAGAATTACAGGCGCCCGCCATCACACCCCAACTAATTTTTGTTTTTGGAGGGTTTTGGTTTTTTTTTTTCAGTAGAGATGGGGTTTCATCACATTGGCCAGGCTGGTCTCAAACTTCTGACCTCAAGTGATCCACCCGCCTCAGCCTCCCAAAGTGATGGGATTACAGGTGCCCAGCCTGCCTAAATACTTTCTAAAACCCACTTTTACTTTGAGCCTATACCATCTCAAGATTTATTAAATGCTATATATTTACCACCAGTTTTACAAAGTGACACAGTACCATTTTGTGTTTTTAGTAGTGACCCGATATCCTCATCTACCTAGTACATAAGCAAAAAAACAAAAAGGTCCCGTCCAGAACAACCAACAGCGATGGACTGCAGCCAGCCCAGACTCAGATGCTCAGATACCGAGGTCGTGGCTGAGACTGCCTTTGGAACAACAACGAGGGAAGAGACTGAAGGCCTACAAATGCAGACTCGAGGGCTCAGAAGCCAGGGTAGCTGTGTTAGGTAAGCAGAATATTAAGTGAAGGGTATTGCAATGAAATTAGGTAAAGACATGTCAGTTCTTAGTGGAGTCTCAGTTTCCTTTACAGCAAAATAGGGATAAATACTTCTTTCCTTGCAAATTATTTTTAAAATAAAAAAGAGATTAAACATGTAAAGCACTTAGCGAAATAGTTAACATATATTATTCAATAAAGGATAACTACTATTATAATTAGTGAGAGCAATATTTAATTGTGGCATTGAGAAGACAGAGAAACTGTTAATAATTTTGTGTAATTTCCTATAACTTTATTCCTTCCAGAGGAAACTTTTAGTTACAAGCACATAAGTAAATAAAATCAAACTCAACTGGAATGACATTCCTGAGGATGGAGATAGATTTTTTTTGTTGTTGACCCATTTAAACTTGAACATCAAGTGATAATCAGTCTTCAATCAGAAAGTCCCAGGTTAGCAAATCTGAATACATTTTCTGTCTCTCGCTTCTTCTTCTGCAGACAGAAGGAAGGGGGTTTCACAGAGGCATTTGATTTGCACCTTGCCCCAGTCCATACAGAAGATAGGGAGGTACAGCTACCACCACTCCACTAACAAGGTGCTTTTCTAAATGGCAGCGAAGAGGCCCAAGGAGAAAAGTGATTGACTCGTTCTTTGGGAGTTGATTAATATAATCAGGCTCACAGTATAAAAGACAATGATGATCCTGAAGCCCTTTCTAGGCCAAATGTATTATTATGCAAAACAGAAACTTCACAAAGCCAGCTTCGGGGAGTCTAAGAGGCTTCCTCAGCAAGACAGTGCCTGCAGACTCACTGCAGCAAAACTCTGCATTGCACTTTTCAGCACAGACACGGAAAGGTCTTTGGAGAACTGCCTATTTTTCACAGCCAGAGACAGTAATGCTACTGGAAATTGAAAGACTACTTAAGTCTGTGGTAGATGATAAAATGGAGGCTAGAAGTAAGATATTTCCTACAAAATACAGACCAAAATATCCTGAAATATTTTGTTATGGATTAACAATCAAATTGTTAATCTCCCCCAACCTTCACTTCTAGCCTTTAGCATGATGGTCACAGGACCAAAGTGACAAAGTTGTCAAAACAGCCATCCATGTGCTGAAAACCACGTGACAGGAATTATCTCACTTAATTTTCACTATAACCTTGCCAGGTAGGAACTATTATAACCATTTTAAAATTAGGAAACAGAGCTCAAAGAGTAATTTGTCCAAGGCCGCTACTAACAAGTAGTAAAACTAGGATTTGAACCCAGGCGTGCCAAGCTCACAGTTTCTCACAGTGCTAACCACATCTAGCCACTGCATGACTGTTGCTTTACCCAGTCCCACCACCACTCACCGCACACGAGCTGTGTACTAGGCATTGTGTAAGGAGCTCTGGGAACATAGATGAGAGAAAGATGGATTTTTCCAAGGCTCCTCTCAGGGTGGATAGATGAAAATTGATTTCCTATTGATAAAATGTTGTGTTTTGTGTTCTATTTTTAAATTTGGACCTCCTTCCCTTTTATGCTGCTGTTTGATGTTCTTTTGCCTGTGTGTGCAGAATGGAAACTAGGCTTGTTCATGCTGCTTTTGCCCCAGCCCTTCCCATTTTGAGGACCCTGAATTCTGGCTCAACTGCTCTAATCCTCTATTTCCCATCATGCCCTCAGGAGCTACCAAGCACCTCGTGCACCTTGAATGCCCCAGAACCATTCTTCACAGGTTGTCCGTGGAAATCATCACCCTTGCACCTTTAGATTCTGGCTCAAAGAAATTGTGGGAGATGAGTCACCTAACTCTGTGACTCATATCTGGGCTCAATAAAAGTTTTTTATGGGTTGGAAAAAAAGAGGCATGCATATAGATTAGACTAGAAGGAGAACTTTTAATGAAAATAATTCTGCAAAAGTGGTGAGATTAGAGATCTCTGTGTGTGGTTGGAAATTTTATTTAATGCATAAATAACTATAAAATAAAAACGGATAAATTTTTATAAAATAAAAATTCATCATTGCTCACTTTATTCTTCCTCTGATCAAGATCAGGGGTAGAATTTTTTGAGACAAAGTTCAAAATCTTCTTTCTGCCTCTAGATTTCTTTTCCAAGGTCCAGTTTCCTCCACTTTGCTACTTGCTTTCTCTCGTAATCCCTTTTTTTCCTCATATTTGAGGTCATCCCTGGAGAATGGAAGAGAGCTGTGAGGTGGTATTATTAGGCGTATTCTTGCTATTCACTCTTCCTGGAATGCTTTTCCTCCCACCACCTTGAGGTTTTTGCCCAAATGTCAACTTCTCAGTCAGGTCTTCCTTGACCACCCCACTAAAATTTGCAAACCACCCCCTCAACCCTTAGCACTTGGTATCACCTTATCAGCTTGACGTTTCTTCATAGCTTTCCTTATGAGAGCCAAGATTTTTCTGATTTTTCTATTGCTCTTCCCCAATACCTAGAACAGTTCCTGAAACATTCTTAGGTTTATTCAATGTGTTGTTCAACTCTTTTAAATTCTTACTGATATTTGTCTGATTGTTCTATCAATTACTGACAGATGTGTAGTAAAATCATCCACTGTGGTTGTCAATTTCTCTACTTATCCTGAAGTTTTGATAATTTTTACTTTACGTATTTTGGGATTATCTTACTTGGGGTAAAAAAATTTAGAAATGATTTATAACCTGAGAAGTTGTCCTTTGTCATTCGCTATAGACTGTTTATTTCTAATAATGCTTTTTTTCTCCTGTCTCTTACCCTCTCTTCAGTCTTCTCATCCTGTTGGCTCTCTGCACTGGATAGATTCTCCTAATAATATTCGATTTATTAATTCTCTTTTCAACTATATCTAATTTTCTGTTAATTCCATCTGGGTTCTTTGCTTATTGTGCATTTTAGTTCCAGGATTTCTATTTGATATTCTTTTTAACTCTATTCTGCCACTTTTTAAAATTTCTGGGTTTTGCTAAATTTTCAAGTATTTTCTTGAAGAGAGCAAACAGTTGTTTTATAGTCTATGTCTGATATTCCAATATCTATATCACTTACGTACCTAAACTGTCTTTTTTTCTGTTGGTTGGTTCTTATTCATCATGTCTTACTGCATTATCTTTGATGGTGTAGTACATATTTATTTAAAAGAAAATTATTTGCTGAAGTAATATGAGACCTAACACAGTGTTATTTTCTTAGGACATTTTTGTTGGCTTCTGCCAAGCACCAGATACATTAGCAGTAGAAGACCACTTTAATCTAGGTTGAAGGCCTTTGGATTTCTGGGACATCATATGACACGAAGAAACTGGACTCTTGTGCAAGGAAATAAACTCCTAGTTTATCTACACTCCAAAAGTACAGCCCCTTGGGGCCACAGCATAAAGCAGAGGTGATTGACCAGGATCCACCAATTACCACTTTTACTCTCACCATCGGGAGCCACCAGAAAGCACAAATCAGTCTCTCTGCTCTCCTTTGAACTGAAAAGTACCCCCAGGACAAAAGTGGCCGAGTGTTACTCATCTCTCTGGGTCAAAGGCTGGTATGTCTCACTCTCTTGCTAGCTCTTTGATGATTCTAAGGAGAGGTTTTTTGTTTTTTTTTTTTTTGTTTTTTATTTATTTATTTTTTTATTTTTTTATTGCATTTTAGGTTTGGGGGTACATGTGAAGAACATGGAAGATTGTTGCATAGGTACACACATGGCAGTGTGATTTGCTGCCTTCCTCCCCATCACCTATATCTGGCATTTCTCCCCATGCTATCCCTCCCCAACTCCCCACCCCCCCACTATCCCTCCCCTTTTCCCCCGACAGACCCCAGTGTGTGATACTCCCCCTCCCTGTGTCCATGTGTTCCCATTGTTCAACACTCGCCTATGAGTGAGAACATGCGGTGTTTGATGGATGAACCTGGAAACCATCATTCTCAGCAAACTGACACAAGAACAGGAGAGGTTTTTTTTCCCAGCTTTTTAGTTGCCTTTAGAGTGGTGGCTGGCCCAGATTGCCTCACCTGTTATGACCAGAGCTGGAAGTTTTTTAGATTGCCCAGATCCATGGAGTTTGTTTATATGAGAGAGCAAGATAAGCATCTAACTGACGTCATACTGTTACTTACGTTTCCTATCACCTGCAGCCAAATCTGATTTAACAACAGCATTCTTATCACACCAAACAGGGGAAATGTATTCTAGCTCCTTATTCACATTCCCTCTCACTTTCTTTGTTTGACTTTCTCCATATCCCAATAGCCATCAGCAATCAGATGCCCCCGTGGTTTTATAGGTAGCTCTCACGCAACATCGACCCAGGATCTTGGGGGAAGGAGGCAAAAAGGAGGAAGAAGAACATCCCTTATCACAAACACTGCATTCCTGTAAAAGACAGCCTGTCCTGTCTCCTCAGTCCTCCTCTTTATGTGCAGTCCTCTGAAGACTGGCCTCAGCAACTCACATTGGCCCTCTGAACCTAGAGTATATGTTCTTTGCACCTTCTTTTCTCAGCTTTGAACTTCAATCACAATTCTAAAAGGAAAAATTACACTCTGTAGTGTAGCTAATGCTATCCTGCTACACTCCAAGAAATAGGTAATATATTCTCAATGAACAATAAAAAAACACATAAGATATAACAGTTTTGAAGGGCAGTCATTCATACTTTTTTCATGTATTCTTATTGTAACGTTGTCATCATTAGCATTAGCCATCTTCATTCTTTAATCTGTTTTTTACTTTAATGTTTTCTACCCAGACTAAAACAAAATAATTGCTTTTAGATGTTTTGAAATTACTTTGTTTTTCAAATATTTGCTCGTGTCATACAATTAACTTTCCTTCCTCTAATGGCAGCAAAGCTTACAATGGTATTAATGAGATCTCCCAGTTTCTGGCAGCCTTGCCATGCTCAAGAACTTATTCTCCTCTCTCTCAATCTTTTAGCTAGAGGGCAACTCATAGGGAGTCTGAGCACACCTAGTTTGGAGAAAAGGAAGAAGGGAAGTAAAGAGGAGGACTCCAATGTGATACAGAGAATTAAGGGAAATGGTGTTTAGTTTTGCTTTTAAAGTTTTATTCAGATAACAAATGGCTGCCCTTTATGGAGTCATTCTTTGATTTGTTAACTCAATAGGTGCATCATTTTCTCAGACTGGGGGATAGCAATTGGGGGGTGGCGTGGGGGGAAGAATCCAATGGAGAAGGCAGTAGATCCTGAGAATCAGTTGTTGGGAGGAGCCAGAGGAGAAAAGGCCAGAGTGGGAAAAACACATAAAGTTAAGGCTGGAGATGACACAACAAAATACTGTCATCTACCCTATTTGTCCCATTCACCTGTCTCCCATTACCTTACAGATCCTTAAAACCCCAACCAAAACCCCATCCTTAAAACCCAATCCACTCTCTGGAGGATCTCGTATCCTACATGACAACAAAAACAGAAATCATTGGATAGTAATGCCTTCAACCCCTGGTCACCCCACTATAGATTTATCTGCTCTAGGCGAAGCCTTGCTCCCTCCTTTATGTCATAGGAGAAGCTTCTTTTTCCCTGCCTGGGGGAGGGAGATAAGGAAGCTGTGCTCTAAATCCATGCACTTTCTCCTCTCCACTTTGCTGTTACCTCAGGATTGTGTATTTAAAAGTGCTCAAGGCTCTACCCTCTTTAACAAGAAAAGCCTGTCTTCCTATAAATTCTTTTTATACATTTAATATAAGTCCCCTTTATCTACCACCACACCTCTGTGTTTTCTTTTATCGTCCAACACCCACTTCTCTTCATCTTCCATGCTCCCTCCCTGGGCTGTTTGCTTCCACTGTTAGTTCACTTACAGTATGCACCCCCAAACCCATGTGTCAAAGGTGAGTCACTAATGTAATGTATTTGGAGGTGGAGTCTTTGGGGGGTGATTAGGTCATGAGGGTGGAGCCCCCCATGAATGGGATTAGTGCCCCAATAAAAGAGGCCTCAGAGAGCTGCCTTGCCTCTTCCACCACACGAGGACACAGCTCGCAGGAGCCACCTGTGAACCAGAAAGTGGGCCCTCACCAGACACCAAATCTGCTGACGCCTTGATCTTGAGCTTTCCAGCCACCAGAACTGTGAGAAATAAATTTCTGTTGTTTATAAACTACCCAGTTTATGGTATTTTGTTAAGTCACTCAAACAGACTAAGACATTTACACGTAAATGACTCTGCCCTGTGCTTGAGACTGAAACATCCCACCACTTACTGATCATCTCCATTTGCATTTCTCAGAGATACTTTAAACTCAAAATGTCCTACTGGATATTTTTCACCACTCTCTAAATCTGGATCTCCTTCTATTCCTTTTCTCAGTAAATGGTCCCCAAATTTATCCAGTTATATAAAGCAGAAACTGAGGTTCTTTCTTGACACCTATTTCTCCTTCGATCCTATATCTGATCCGTCTCTACATCCTACCGTCTAACCATCTAGACATCCCTCAGTTCTATCACTGCTTATCTCCTTTGCCACCACCCACTAACTACTGACTGATCTGCCTGCATGTTGCTTGCCCCGTCCAATCTATTCTCTACAGTAGACAGCAAGATCTTTATAAAAATGCAAATCTGAATCTGTCACTCCCTTGCTAAAAATGCTTCAGTGACTTCCCAATGATCCTAGGGAGAAGCACCCAAAATCCTTAAAATAGTGTAGTAACAGAAATCCTATTTTGAAACATAGACACACCCCACACACTTTTCTCTTATGCCAATCCAAAAAAGTAAATGTATCCCCTAGGTGGCCAGAGCCATCCATCTGCTCTGGGAAAGATTAAAACTGTAAAGGAAAAATGCAAAGAAGCTGGGAGGAAGAGTTCATATTCCCATTTTTTACTTTGAAATGGAATTTTGCAGCAAACCAGCAGCTATGTAAGAAAAGGTTTCCGAATTCCTTTATCCTCTCTTTTAACTTAATCTAGAATTAAATCTGCCTGCCCAGATCATGGGTTCCCCCACAGAACACAGAAGGTCCCCCTTGCTGTTCTATGGTAGGAATCAAAACATGTAGTTTGTACTTCTCATCCTGCACATATTCCCATAAACAGTGAGCTCCTAACTGAGAGCCCACAGCCTACCAAGACTTATAGGAGCAGAAATCAGAAGAATTTACTCCACACACTTCAGGTGGACACGTGGACAAAGCCATCTGAGAACATGACAAAAATACAGCAAGAGCTGAGACAAGATCAGATCATCCTGGGGGGCAGATGCTGGGCTCTGACTAATTTGAGAGAGAAAAGGAAAAAAAAAAAAAACCCAGCTACAAGATGCACAAGTAGCAGACCACAGCCACAAACATCAGCAGAGCAATTGGAGGCCAGGAAGACAAGGACACTTCTGAAGAGACTGAAAAAATCAGAAGATAGTCCAGGTCACCGCAAGTCTCCAAGGTCTCCTTTGTCATTTCTGTTGCAAGTACCAAGCAAGCCAAAATCCAGCCCACTCTTCAAAACCACCTTGAGGAACTGGAGGTCAGGGTTGCTGCATCTGAGTATGTTTACTCACAAGATTACAGTCCTCAACTTACAATGGGATTACATCCTGATAAATGTGTCATAAGTTGAAAATATCTCTTAAGTCAAAAATGCATTTACTACGACGTAACCCACTGAACACTGTAGCCTATCTTAAAACATGATCAGGACACTTCCATCAGCCTACATTTGGACACTTCCATCAGCCTACATTTGGGCAAAACCACCTAACATGAAGCCTATTTTGTAATAACACATTGAATAGCTCACATAATTTATTGAATACTGTACATTGCATAGAACTTGTGACAGTTTCACACCATCGTTATGTCGAAAAATTGTTAAGTCGAGCCACTGTAACTCAGGGACCGTCTGTATTTATATTTTTACTTCACACTAAGCTTTGAAACTGAAATTTTTGCTCCGCAGCAGATGGGGGTTTCTGAGAAAGACCAAATTAGTTACAGAGCACCACCTCCCCCCCACAAAAAAAAAAAAAAAAAAAAAAGAGGAGAGAGGAGAGGGCAACATGGGGCGGAGGAAGAAGGAGAGAAAAAGGAAGAAACCATTATAGCATTATTGCTCCCTCATCTGAACTGCACTGTGAGCCAGCTGGGGCCTCCACCACAGTGTCCTGGAAGCCATGTTTGATCTGCCCATTTCTGGACTGGCCAACCACACTGGCCCCCTTTCCCTTTCTCAAACCTGCTGTGGTTCCTGCCACTTCACGATAATTTCCGAACAGTCTATTTTCTCTGCCTGGAATGCTCCCAACCCTGCCCTGCCCAGTTAACTCCATTCTTTGGCGCCTGCATCACTTTGCCAAGGAAGCCATTCCTGGACTTCCCTGACCCCTGCCTCCCATCTTCACTGGCCCAGAGTCCCCTACACTATGGTCCCATCGCTCCCAGCACTGCTGCCTCCCAGGACTCTTCCCTGTCGGTAACTACAGCCCTGCTGGATTGTTCAGTTAATTTTACCTCCCCTGAAGACCACAAGGATAGCAAGGATGCCTTGTTCACCATTGCACCTCCATTGTCTAAAAACCATAGGCATGTCAATTCATTTTTGTGGAGTAAAGGAATTACTCAATAAGTGCACAAATAACATTAAAACTTGTTCAAAAACAAAGGGGTTTTCCTGTGAGAAGCGGCTGCTCATTCTGGAGCATTTGGGTGCAGTGAGATGACAGTGATGACCACTGGAGATGCTTTTGAAGTGATGCCTGCACTAGACAAATGGCTGGAGTGTGTACCCTTTAAGGACTCATCCATCTCAGAAGTCATGTGTGTTTCTGTATGTGTAAATGCACAGAGAGACCAGAAGGATATGCATTCAGCTTCTTTTGAGACTGTGAAGGTCCCTGCAATCAGAACAGCTTTCTTCAGGAAAGGATGAAGAGAACAAGCATCTGTCTGTGACTGGTGGTTTTGCAGTCTGGTCATCTCAAGGTGGAGTGATACCGTAATGGGACAGGTAGAGCACCAGTGAGGAAGCTCTCATAGGCCTGAGCCAACTGAATTAATTAAGGCCAAGAGCAGTAAAGGGACCCAGAGAGCAAACTCAGAGAGGCAGTCATACCCAGCACCCTCTCCCCAAACTGTATTACTCATTCCCACAGAAGTGTGTGTCTGCTTGCCTTTAATCTATTCTGACCGTAAGCCATTTTGAGGTGGACATCCCAATCCCAACGATGGCTACCATGTTCTACATAGAGTAGATGCTTTATATACATCCAATAAGTGAAAATGAGTGAACCAACCTTTATCACTGGGGATTTGTTGTTTCCCCACTGGTTGCTCCCACTGCTCAAGGGCGTGGGCGCGCGCATGTATGTGTATTGTGTGTGTGTGTGTGTGTGTGTGTGTGTGTACACGTGAATGGAATACACACGTATGGGGGGTGAAATACAGAACTGAGGCACCAATAAGTATCCAATATGAATGTTTTTAAAGTCAGTATCAGCAGCAAAGAAGGTACTGCACATACGATGTGCAGGGGGAAAACCTTACCAGACCACAGCCCACCACCCAAGCCCCACTGCCTAAATCTGTATTTGAAAAGCTAATTAAAGATTTTGGAGGGGGGGGTCTTGAAATACTTTGCCTTTGAAAGCTCTTTGTTAAAATGAAAATGCCTTTGGAAGAGGGAATGCTTTAAACTTCTATCACTTTGCATTTCAGAGGGGATTATGATGGATATTTAAGAAGAGCCTGGAAAATCAGACCCCAGATTATGAGGGAGGAAAGGTGGGGCAGGAGGATGAGAAAACCCAGCAGAGAGAGCTGCTGTCAAAAGGAGCTCTGTCACCTTTAAATATCATTTCCACAAATTTGCTTGGGAAGGCCCAAGGTTTAACTGCCTCTCCTCAAAGAAATGCTCTGCAGATCTCTAAGACAAATGGACAATCTTAGGTTAGATTTGATGAGAAGAAAAGGTGCTACACTCACGTAAGGTTTTTGTGATTAAAGGCAACAAGCAGCATCTTGGAGCTCTGTAGCAACAAGACTTTTGCAGCCTGCCCATTCACCCCCCTGGTTGCTAGAATGAGGAGCAGCAGCAGATCAAGCCACATATGCAGTGGTGGGATGAGGTCTTAATGCCTGCTCCAGACAGCTCAGGATCCAGTAGGAGCATCCAGGGAAGTGGGTGTGGAGAAAGAAGTGAAGGATGGAGAGTGGGAAACATTGAGAAGAGAAAGAGGAGGGCACGTTAAGCATCTGGAAAATTACTGCAGTCTCATGGCTTTGGCTGCTTCAAAGCCTGGATGAGTTATCAGCTGGTTGCCTAGGCAACGACTATTTTCCTCCTGCTGCTGATCAATTTCATCTGCACAAATGTCCCATGAAACTGTGAGCTGTGAAGATAATATACCCAAGTCACAGAAAGTCTTATCAGATGAGGTCTGCATTTCAAGTGTGCCTGAAAAAGACCTTATGTATACCAAACCATCCACCTTCCCATCCCACCCAGACCACACACACACACACACACACACACACACACACACACACACACACATACCCCTACCCTATGGGTGGTGATGGGCCAGGACAGGGGTACAGGCAGGAGGAGATCGTCACCTCTGCCTCATACCACTTATGATCCTAGGATCTTAACTGACCAAGCTCACTGTCTCCAAATAGAGACAGAGAGGATATGTAGTCATTCTCTCATGTCTTAAAACATGCTTGTATTTTTTTAAAAACACAGCCACAGAGGACAGCCAAGTGCAATGCCCTTTGAGCTGTGACCTGCACTCTGTGCTCCTGGGTTCAGAACAGGGGGAGAGTGGCTACTGTCTCTACCCTTCGTCCTCCCAGAAACAATGCTGTGCCTTTCCCCTACCTCACTTTTCTTCCTAACGCTAGTTGCTACACACTACATATTAAATATGTACTTTTTTGTGTCTTCCGTACTACAGCATCTGCTTCTTTAGCAGAGGAATTTTATTTATCTTACTCACCACTGCATCCTTATCTCCTAGCCTAGCTCATCCTACACACACTGAGTGCTCAGTAAAAGTTTGTTGAATGAATGAAAGAAAATGTTCTTGGATCGTCTCCTAGACAACACTAAAAAATGTTTAAGAAATACGACCAAACTCTTTCCAAGGTGACAACACCTACACTATGTCTAATCTGGAAATTGTCACAATTTTTGTGATTTCCCTTCTTCTACCTCCCCTATGTAGGGCATAAAGAACTTTGGAAAGGTCTTGTGCAAAAAAATAAACCCAAGTGTCATATACATGAAGTCAGCCCCTAGCGCAAAGCTGGAAGAGCTGTCATGTCCATTTACATGTTGCTAATATTCACTAAGAGTTTACAACATGGCAAGCACATTACATATATTTTCTTATTTCATTTTCACAGCAACCAAGGTAGTAAATATTTCATAATTCCCATTGTTCAGGTGATGAAACTGAGACTAAGAGAGGTTAAGTAATATGCTCATGATATTCGTGTTATGTGTGGTAGCATCAGGATTCGACCTCAGGTCTGAGCTCTAAGCCACCACTCCATATTGTCTCTCTGTTTGCCACACCCTTCTGCTTATCAGGAGAGCCCTGTTGGTGGCATTTCCAACACACTTTCCTCCTTCAAGCAGCCCAGAATCTCCATTTTTTCCTGGAGTGGTTTCTATTTGTACTAAGCTTTCTTGTTTTCCACGTATTTTCATATACATTCTATAATTTGCTCTTAAAAACAATGTTTTTTGATAAGCAGGACAGATATCATAATCTGCACATTTCAGACATAGAAAATAAGCAACAAAAAGGTTAAGTGACTTGCCTGAAACCATTCATTTGTCAGAGCTAGGACTTGCACACTGGTGCTCGGATGCTACCACCCCTCCTGCCCAGATGCTTTCTAGAGAAGAGCATCCCGGGTGCTCACAGTATGAATGGCCCCATGCCTTGAACCACACCCTCCGTTGGCTCTGGGCCCCCACCCCTTCTCAGAGCAGTCCCTGGGAAGCCTCAAGTTGGCAAATCACTGGTCCACATTGTCAGCTACTTGTCGGCAGATCCTGCCCTGGAGAACCTCAGGAATCTTTTCCCAGAACCTTCATTAAGAGGAAAACCTTCCAAGATTTCAGAGACAACTTGTATATCTAAGAAAGAGTCCAAATATTACACTTAATTCAGAAGGTGGTGACAAATATTTAGACCTAATTTTACTCTCACTCTCCTTGCCCTGATCCCCCTCAGTCTTGATCCACTCTCCACCTACCCCTTTCCACTCCACAAAGAAGTAACATTGGATCATATTCCATAGAATGAAAAGTCTCTAAATTATAGCTTTATGAACATGATTCTGAGAAACCAGTTTATGAAAGATCCTTATCAGCTATTCAGGCTAAGTGGAGATGAGTAATTGGAAGAAACAGGATTATAAATTTTAATCTACTCCTTTTTAGAAACTCTTGTGAGATGTCATGGCTGACTAGCAACCAACAAGCATATAAAAAGAGCATAGTAATGATTACCAAAAATGAAGAATTTTGCCTTATGTGGTTTCTATGAAAGAGCCCACTTGCCTGCCTGAGCCATTCTTTTTCTTTAGCTTGTCTTCATTTCCCTATGACCCCTGGGACAATCTTCATGCCCACATGAAAGCTATATTTGTCCTTCTGTGCCTGAGCCCATGTGTTTTGCACATGTATCTGCTTGTTTGCATTTGTGGGAGCTGGGTTGAGTGAGGATCTACCAAGTTGCAGGCACTATGATAGGAGTTTTCCATATATAAACTCACTACGCCTCCAGTGGACCTATGATGTGGGTGTGATTGCTAGTATTGTTCTCCTTTTACAGGTGAAGACACTGGGGCTCAAATAAGTTAGATTTGCCTAAGAGCACATAACAACTACTAAAAGTTATCCCAGTGATATACCTAGAATAGTAACTGGGTATCAGCACTAAAATACATCCACACATTCTTTCAACACCTTATTTCAGCATAGAACTACTTTTTTCAATGAATCTGATTGAGTGCTAACATTAAGCAACCAGGGAGCAAAAACTATGTGGAATCTTTAATGACTTTCTCTTCTCCACTTAAGAGATCCGTAATAACAATGTTCATCTTAATTTCATTTTGGCTAAATGTATTTCATGTAATTTATACGTGGTTTATAGCTTAGACCCTCATTATGTTATAGGACAAAATTATTTACAAAACAAGTCAGAGATCTTTTAGATTTTTTTAAACCACCCATCCCCTCAATTATGAGGGCAGGATGATACCTATTTAGCATTTCTCCAGGAATAAGTCACCACATCAATTCTAATAATGATACATAAAGCCATGTTGGAGTATTTGAATAATTTGCTTCTTTCAATCATTGTACCATTGCTTGATTGAGCTTAAGAAAAATTTTTTGATGGATTAAGTGAAAATTAATTCTGATCTTAATGCAGCCTTCCATATGAACACGTATCTGAAGAAAATAAGCTAGACCACAAATAATAAACCTACCAATGTCTCCTTTAATTATTTATATATCTGACCCACAATTTGGAAAACACTCTCCATTACACTCTTGTTCTAATTAGATGCATCACTGTCCAGTCTGTGAATAGTGGAAGAATGGTGGCCAGTGGCTTTAGGAGGAGCAAAATATTCTCAAATTATTTTATTTTTTCCAATATTAAAATCTATTAATAAATTTGTTTACTTCCTTAAAGCTATGCACTTTTCCTTACTTTATCATTGTGATTAGAAATTGAGGATAAATCACATTTTTATAACATAAAACACATTCTCCCACTTATTTTTGTATGTGTGTTCCCATTCATTTATGTGATTAACTTATATGGGCATTTTCTTAAAGGAACTGTAAGTTTCATTAAATATAAATGGCCTAAGTTTGTTACCATTAAAATATTAGAACTTTAAAGATAGTGGCTTCAAGAAGATCTGGGAAAGATCAAAGACAGAAAAGCAAGTTAGGATAAAAAAGAAGCCAAAAAAATTTTTAGGAGCTCAGGCATTGGCTGGGTAGTACTATCACAGCAAAGAATGTATATGGCCTAGGAAAGAAAAATGACACGAGAGAGGTAAGCAAAAGCCAGACCTTGAAACACTTTACCAAGAAGCACATCGAGAAAAATTCACTGGAGGAGAGAGACATGTCAATTTGGAAACTGGATTTGAGAAAAATGACTTAGTCTGTAGTATGGAAGAAATAATGGAGGTTAGAAAATACTGATGGCAGGAGAAATGGTAACCTGGGTTACTATATGGTACCTACATATAGTAAAGTAATAAAGGACTAATCCAAGGCAACATCAGTGAGGATGGAGACGTGTCGATTGATACAAGAGAGTTTAAGGAGGCTATGGAAGGTAGTGACTGGTTTGCTGAGCAAGAGAAGATACACAAGTGAGTGAAAGTTGTTTATCCTTAAAATGAACAACTAAGGGGCCTGTGATGCCATTTAAGGGAATAAGAAATATAGCAGAAGGTGCATGTTTCACCAAGGATTTAGCATACTGAACTTGAAACGCCTATGTGCATCCTAGTAGAACTATCTAGTAGAGAGACAGTTCTGTGGGACACCAGAGAGAAGGCTGGAGATAATTGGTCCTCATCCAAGGAAGCCAAAATTGGCTTTAAATAAGGTCACTCACCATTAGGGCATGGGGTAAGAAGAGAAACACTGAAGTTTAAGAAGGGAAAGAAGAGGATTCCATGAAGGAGGTAGGGCTAGGAAGGAACTAGAAGATAGTGATGCCTCAGAAGTCAAAAGGAAAGAGAATTGCTAGAAGAAAATGGTCCACACAGGGCCAAGCACAGTGGCTCTTGCCTCCAATTCCAGCACTTTGAGGGGGCAGAAGTGGGAGGATCACTTGGGCCCAGGAGTTCAAGACCATCCTGGGTAACATAGGGAGATCCCCATCTCTACATAATTTTAAAAATCAGCCAGATGTGTGGTGCACATCTGTGGTCTGAGATACTCGAGAGGCTGAGGTGGGAGGATCACATCACTTGAGTCCAGGAGTTCAAGGCTACAGTGAGCTGTGATCATGCCACTGCACTCCAGCCTAGGTGACAGAGCAAGACCTTGTGTCAAAAAGAAGAAGAAAGAAAGAAAGAAAGAAAGAAAGAAAGAGGGAGGAAGGAAGGAAGGAAGGAAGGAAGGAAGGAAATGATTCACAGAAAGAATGCAGAGACTAAAAAGTGTTCCTGGTTTTACAAAGCATTGGTGACTTCATTTCAGTGCAATAGGGAGGGCAGAAGCCAAACGTAACAAGTTTGAGTTGGAATAGATCGTAACTCAGAACTCCAAATCTCAATGCAGTTTGAAAACTACTCATCAACTCCAATATCCCAGTTTTACAAATGAGCAAATTGAGGCCCAAAAAGCGAACATGATATCCAAGGTCACACAGCTAATGATAAAATCAGGACCTCCTAACTTCCAGCTCTCTCTCCAGCATCATTTTGGACCTGCCCATGATACCTTTACAGTTCACATACAGTTTACTACTGGGATGTGATACCTCTTGGACACCATCAAGCCATTCTGACCCTGTGTCTGAGATACATGTGTCACCATGACCCTGAAGAACAGGACAGTTGCTTTGTCCATCAGGACAGTTGCTTTGTCCATCTTCTCTGCCCACTTCTGATTAAAAGCTTAGAATTTAGGATTCAAATTTTAAATAGTTCAGATGAGCAATCATTAATAAACAATGCAGTTCAATTGCATTGGATCCTCATGTGGTCCCTCCTGAATGCATACATGAAGAACCTCTGATTTGTTTATCACTAGAAACAGAGAGAGCAGTCAGAGGGGTGTGCAGGGCTCTGAGGTGAGCAAACCTGAGTTCTAGTGGGGACTCCTTAGGTAACGTTTTAAGGTGAGCATCTGTTGAGCACCTACTAAGTGCCATGCCTTGTGCCTTGCATAGGGAATGCAAAAGCTATTAATCCCCAACCCTGGCTCTTGAGGGATCTGTTTTGCTCTGACTGTGGCTGGATAGACTTAGATAAAGTGGAATCTCTTAGGCAGTCAAGCTAGTCCCCTCCAGCGTCTTTAACTCAACCCATCTTAGGAGACCTGCGATCATCTCTGTGCCTCCAAACTAAAATAGTGTCAGTGGCATGGGGGAGAAGTAAATCTGTAAATTTAGTGGTTATGAAGTAAGCAGGGCCAGTCCTGGCCAGAATTTAGCTATTCCTTTACCTTTCATTCCTCCTTTTCTCTCCCCCTCCAGGGACACCTACTCAACATTCCATACCTAATATCTACCTCTCTCCAGCTCTTGCTCTCACTCTCGCCCTAGTTCTTGGACTCTCCGCCACAGTGCTCTCAATGATGCGTGCTGTGTGTTTTTAATTAAGTTTCTTAACTTCTCTCAATTCTTATGTCTGCAGGCATAATAATACTCACCTCATAGGACTGTCAGAACAATTAAATGAGGCAATAAATAGAAGGTGCCCATCACAGTGTTTAGTGACACCAAACAGTTCCCCATAAATATTTGGTGTCACGTTATTATTATTTCTGGTACCAATTGTTATCCCTTCCTTTAACATATACTATCTTTCTTTGGCGTATTTGAATTCAGTGGAAGACAAAGAGCATTTAAATACAAACAATTAGGTTCCTAACAGCAGGGATTCAGACCAAGAGAAATGTCATGGGCACCTACTTGGGACTCACAGAAGCTGCTGTCTGCATCTGAGCCTCCTTCCCGATGCAGTCAGGTCTGCCGCTCCACGTGGAGGGCCCACGTGGCTCTGCTGCACAGGAACGAAGCTGATCACTATTAGGCAAGACGTGCATTGGGCTTCTGCCAGGACAGGTGCAATGAGCTGGTGCTCAGGTGCAGCTGCTATCAATCACAGCAGGGCCTCTCTTGCTGGAGGCTGACTTAGTTTTGTGGGCTCTACCTGACAGCCCAGGATGGCCCAAGGTCAAACGACCCAGGGCCTCCTGGGAAGTTTATAATGAAGCCAGCAGAGCCGACTGTGCAGCAGCAAATGTCAGCATAAAACTGCCTTCGGCTCCAGGGGTAGCAACATGACTCAGCATTTTAGTCAACCTCCTAAATGTCTCTCATTTTTATCCCTGAGCTTCATCCCTACAGCTGCTGCCTTAGCTGGGGCTCTTATAATTGTTCCCCAGGTGAATCATAAACAGCTAATATCTACTAAGTGCTTATTATGAGCCAGGTAATATATACTTAGAGTTTTGCATGCAATTTCTCATCAAAATCTCAACCCTATGAGGTGGGAATTATTTTTTTCCATTTTATAGACAAAAGGATGCTCAGAGAAATTAACTGGACCAGAGCGTGCCCTCCTATCCTCCTCCCACCATGGCCACCTATCCTCCCCACCCAACCTGCTGCCCTCTTGCTGTGCCTGTCTATACCAACCATTCACCAGGGTCCACTGCGAGTCTCTCTCTCTTCCAACCCAACTAAGTCCACTTACAAGAATTCCTTCTGACATGAATCAGACCATGTGACTCACATACTGAAAATCCTTCAAAGACTCCCTTTTAGGTCCAAATAAAATCGAGGCTCACTACACTGGCATTCTCAGCTCCTTTTTAAAAACTTGCTCCAATCCCCCTTCTGGTTCCACCCTCTGCTCGCTCCCATGTTCTGGCCACACAAAGCCACTCAGCATTCCTCAAAGGCTCTCTGCTTTTGCACCTCCATCTTTAACAGTAACGCCATCCTTCTCTGTGGACCATGGTTTCCCCCAGGTCTCTTTCTGGCAAACACCTATTCGTGCATGAAGATCTAGATCAATCGTTATTTCCTCTGTGAAACCTCCCAGATCCTTCTCTCTGTCCTTCTCTTCTGGTCACTGACCTGATACTACATCAAATGGCATGTAATTACTTATTGGGAGACAGCTATCCCAGTGAGGCTGGGAACCCTCCCAGGACAGGGACAGGGGCTTATTTGTCACCTTTTAGATACAATACCTACCTTAGGTCCTGGAGCAGGGTAATTTATTGAAATGTATTTCAGAGATGGATGGAGAAATCATTTGTTTATTCATGCACGCGTTCATTCATTCAGTTACTTAGCTAATTACCTACTATGTGCCAAGCGATGCACTAGGGCACTGAGGAGGCAAAGACGATAAGAGTTAGAACTCCCTGAGGAGTCCTTGCTTTGGTCTAATGCTTATATAATCAACGGCTTTTATTGCTTTTTTTCTTGACTCCCTTCCCAGAAAACAAACTGAACTGCAGAGCCTGCAAAATACCACCTAATGCCATCCTATTTAATATGGAACCAACTGCCGTCCATTTAACTGCCACACTGCTTACAAGAAGCTCAATCGTCAGGTCAAAATCACAGCTTGTGTAAATAACCAATGTTAGATAGCTTGCAGCTCCGCTGG
Source organism: Ateles fusciceps (assembly GCA_036589455.1). Lineage (NCBI taxonomy): Eukaryota > Metazoa > Chordata > Mammalia > Primates > Atelidae > Ateles > Ateles fusciceps. The sequence continues at coordinate 1,460,206 of JAZHEH010002441.1, forward strand.
GTCCTAAATCCATCAGGATGTCAGTTTGTTAAATTCTGTGAATTCAATTAACTCTCCTGATCAATCATGGATTAATTAACCGAACTGTGCTGACATGAAAGTATTGAGGCTTACGGTTGTTGTTTTTTTAGAGACAAGAGCTCATAATATTTGGCTGTGTCATTTCATTAGATCTATCTAAATTGAAATCTTGCTGTCTGCCTGCTCTGTATTGTCTCATCATTTAATTATATGCTACTTGGTTCTCTAATTTTTTTCTACATAAATAGGCCTATTTCATCAATACAATAAGGATACTGGAATCACCTTCTGGGCAAGGACTCCACCCTTTTTTTTCACTCTTAAGTAAATTTTATTGTGTAAAAGGTCCAGAAAAAAAAAAACTAGTTTTTTTGATATTTAAGATATATAACAGGGCTAGGCGTGGTGGCTCACACCTGTAATCCCAGCATTTTGGAAGGCCGAGACAGGTGGATCACCTGAGATCAGAAGTTCCAGACCAGCCTAGCCAACACGGTAAAACCCTGTCTCTACTAAAATACAAAAATTAGCTGGGCCTGGTGGTGGGTGCCTGTAATCCCAGCTACTTGGGAGGCTGAGGCAGGAGAATCTCTGGAACCTGGTTGGCGGAGTCTGCAGTGAGCTGAAATCTCACCCTGCACTCCAGCTGGGCAACAAAGTAAGACTCCATCTCAAAAAAAAAAAAAAAAAAAAAAAGATACATAACATGATGTTATGGAATACATATAGATTGTAAAAATGTTGCTATAAGTAAAGCATATTAATATGTCATCTCAGTTATCTATTTTAGGGGGGCAGGTAAAATCTACTCAGTGTGAATTCTGTTTACAATAAAATTTTATTGCCTTTAATCCTCATGTTGTACATTATCTCTTTAGACTTGTTCGTCCTAAATATCTGCTGCTTTGAATCCTCTGACCTACTTCACCATTTCCTCCCCTGATCCTATCCCCCAGTAACCACTGTTTTTCTCTATCTCGGTATATAAGAAATCTGTTTAGGTTCCACATATAAATGAGATCATGCAATATTTTTCTTCCTGTATCTGGCTCATTTCACTTAGCATAATGTCCTGCAAGCTCATCCATGTTACAGCAAGGGGCAAGATTTTGTTCTTTTTTAGGACTGAATAGCATTCCATTGTAATAACGTACCACAGTTTCTTTATCTATTCATCCATCAACAGACACTTAGGTTATAATAGCCATATCTTGGCTATTATAAATAATTCTTCGACAAACATGAGTGCTGATATCTTTACAAGGTGATGATTTCATTTTTCTTGGGTGTATGCCCAGCAGAGGGACTGCCAGTTTGTATGGTAACTCCTATTCTTAATTTCTTTCGAAACCTTCATACTGTTTTCCATAACGGCTGTACTAATACACATTCCCACCAACAGTGTACAAGAGTTCTCTTTCCTCTACAGGGACTCCACCTCTTAGACCCTCACAAAACCAACCCATCTGGTGCTCTCCTGCACACAGAGGTCACCCCAGAATTGCAGATGGCAAGAGCTGGAAGAGAACCTGGAGATAATCTAATCTGAAACCCTCATTATACAAATGAAGGAAAAGAAGCCCAGAGAAGGGCAATGACTCACCCAAAGCCATTAGACTGAGCCAGGATTTCCTAAACTCAATTCATGATAATAGCAACACAATGGCTCAGTTTATTTATTGCACATATATCTACTGATTCATAAGCAGCATGAGGCTACACGCTAAGAAGCTGGTAAGTGCCACATGGCTGGAGAGACATAGATTTGATTCAGGGCTACCAAGTCAGCCCAAGCCTGAGGGAAGTGATTCCTAAAAGAAAGGAAATACAGAGAAGCGATTCTGAATTCTGGACAGCTCTTGCTCTCCAGATTTGCTGATTTGTTGCTGATTTGTAAGCAGCAAGCAGAAACCATTGGGTAAAAGGGAAAGATTTTAGCAGCCTCGCAGAGATATGGAAACGAAATGTGGAGTTCAAGACCCACCAAGAGGATGCTCTCGAAAAAAACACTCAAGACTTTCAGCAGGGAACCCTTATATTAATGTCCTATTGCAACAATTACCACAAATGTAATGGCTTAAAACCACACAAAGGTATGGTGCTAACCTGTAGCTCTGTAGGTTAGAAGTCTGACGAGAATCTCACTGAGCTCCAATCAAGCTAGCAGCATTCCTTCTGGCAACTCCAGAGGAGAATCTATGTCCTGCCTTTTCCAATTTACAGAAGCTGCTTATATTCCTCAGCTGGTGGCCCTCTTCCTCAATCTTCAAAGTCAGCAAGCCCAGATGGAATTCTTGTCACAGTTCATCACTCTGACCTCCTCTTCGGCCTCCCTCTTCCATTTTTACGGGTCCCGGTGATTATGCTGGAGCCACCCAGAAAATCTAGGATATTCTCTATTTTAAGGCCAGCTGATTAGCAACTTTCACTCCATCTGCAACTTTAATTCTCCTTTACTGTAGATCCTAACATAGTCACAGGTTCTGGGCATTAGGATACGGACATCTTTGGGGAGCCATTATTCAGCAGATACATCCTTGCAGTAAAAGTGACTTAGAAACAGACAAATTCTCACAAAACTGAAACACAGCTGTGAATCGTCTCAATCCCAAATAGGATGAAGGTGATGTGCCCCCAGTATAACAGCCTGCCAGAAGCAGAAACAAATTCTCTTTGGAGAAAGCTAACATCATCCAGATGTTAACTGGATGTTATTTTTACATAAAATGTCCAGCATTCGATCCAGGATTCCCCAGGTATATATAAATATACAAGACCAAATGACCATTTTTCTGTCTTTCTTCTCCCACATTAGAATACAAGTCCCCTGAGAACAGGGACTACGTTGAATCTGTCAGATCCCAGAGTTCAGCCCAGGCTGTGATGTGTGCTATTGCTCTGCAAATGTGTATTGAGTGAATGGCTCTAATACTCATCATGACAGCACCCCAAGAGAGAAAACAGTCCCAAGGAGCCAGCTTTGAGCAGGGGCTTTCAGAACCGGCATCAAATTCTCCTAAATTCAACACCATCTGTAATAAAGTCACACCTTGGCTGGTCGAAGTGGCTCATGCCTGTAATCCCAGAATTTTGGGAGGCCGAGGCAGGCAGATCACAAGGTCAGGAAACCGAGACCAGGCTGACCAACATGATGAAACCCCATCTCTACTGAAAAATATAAAAATTAGCCAGGCGTGGTGTCGAGCGTCTGTAATCCCGGCTACTTGGTAGGCTGAGGCAGGAGAATTGCTTGAACCTGGGAAGTGGAGGTTGCAGTGAGCCGAGCTCGTGCCTCTGCATTCCAGCCTGGGCAACAGAGTGAGACCCTGTCTCAAAAAAATAAATAAATAAAATAAGGTCACACCTTATCCAGTGCCAGCTCACAACAAGCCAACCTTAAAGTATAATAATAACAAGAAGGAATTTTAAAAAAACAAGCTACCAATGCTGCCTGCAGCTTGTAACAGGCAGGCTAGCCACTGGGAGTAAGCAGGCCTGTGGTGAGAGGAGAGCGGAGACCAGCAATGCTGAACTGATACCTGATTTCCGGTGATTAAATCTATGTAGAACTTTCATCTGCCCCAACCCTTATTTATTTTGAATCTTTTAAATATTTCTGTTAGACTTAACTCTTCCAAGCTGCCTTCCAGGAAAATTGCCGAGAAACTAGAGATGTAGGAGTTCAGAGCCAGGGCCGCAGCATGCTGATGTGAAGCTTCCTCTTTGTTTGCTAAACCGTTAAGCCTCTGGGAGCCTGCACAGGCCTGCATTAGCCTGGAGGAGGAAGGACCTTTGTTGAATTTGTCTGCCAGCTGAGTCACTTTTTCTAATGTGTGTGAAGGCTTAGTGTGTGCAAATGTCAGCCCCAGACCAGAAGCATTTTTAAGAAATATTCTAAAGAGAAGAAATAACCATCATTTATTTGAGTACCTATTATGTGCTTGATCATATGTTAAGCACTTCACATGTATGATATCACTTACTGCTTAAAACTCCATGGAGTAGATATTGCTATCATTTTACGACGGGACTGAAGCTCAGTGACGTTAATTAATTGGGTCAAGATCACACAGCCAGGAAGTGGTAGAGCCGGTGGGGTCAGTGCCACGCAAATGCCTAGGTGTTTGGCCACTGAAGCAATTCTGTCTCAACCACTAGTTCTGGTGACCTGCTTCTTGCATATAATCCAAATTGGCACATTCGAGCATCTTAGCGGCTCCAAAAGCAAACATGAGAGGAAAAAGAACACATCTGTTGAACGTGGGTAGCTGAGGATCTGGAGCTTTGAGTGGGGCCATTTCCCCCTTCTCTACCATGTGTGCATCTAATGGTGCCCACCTCTGTGATATTTCCAGAACCCTCATGAGTAATGGGCCACATAATTCAATGAGACTTTACATATGAAACAGGTGGAACTGAAGAGCACTGTGAGAGGGCAAACTAGCAGTTTCCTTTTCCCAGGACATAAAGATTTTATGTGAAAAGAAAGAATCCTGGTCCCCCACATGTCCTTCAGGTTATTCCAGCATCATCCACTCCCTTGAGCAGGCTCCACCTACAGGTTGCATGAGTACTGGATAGTATCTCCTGATGATTTTGCTTTTCTGGGATAGCGCGATTCATTTTTAGCTCCTCGTCACCAAAGCCGCAAGCCCAGAAGTCAGCGTGTGCGCCCACGGCATTGTGATCAGGTGAGGTTGCCGAGGCAACGGCAGCCGCGCCTGACGTCACTGAGCGAGGACACCTCCGCAGCCACGCGGCCGCGCCTCCCGCAGGCTTCACTGGCCTGTGTCAGACTTAATTGATTCCCTGAGCTTCTCCAGAACTCCAAGAACTGCCCTCCCACTCCCACCCACCTCAGCAAACACAGGAAGGGAGGAAGTTGCCTTTATGAAAAGGCAAAATCAGCAAAAGGAAGAAAAAAGAAACAAAAGCAAAGCAGGACAGAGAACCAGAGAGGGGTCCTGCATGATCGCCATGCGAAGGTATCTGTGACTCTGCTTTGGGACCCGGGGAATGAGAAAATGGATAGCAGCGGGAGACTGGAAGGGGTTTGTGCTCACTCTGTGGAGCAGGAACAGAGGCAAATCTGATCAAGAAAGGTTAAAACCCCTTTCTCCTCCCCCCCTCCCTTCCTATTTGAAGCCTCAATTAATCTCTGGGCAAAGCCTGTCACTCAATAAGTATAAGGATTTCTCCCCCACAGAAAAAAAGGGTAACCACCGGGTAGGGAGGAGGAAGCTGGAGACCCCTGATGCCATTCTCTCAGACAGGCTACTGCCACCAACGTTTAGGCATCCCCTTCCATGCTGTAAAACTGTTTCGGAGAAGCCTCCCAGCAGCCTCTGCACCCAGGCCCCATGTGACCAGTTCCTACCAGTGAGCAGAGGTGATATGGGTCATTCTCAAATCAAAATGAGGCCATCTCCACCCTCTCTCTCCTTCTGCCGCCTCAGACTAAGATGGCAAAGCAGGGAGATGGAGCCTGGATCGCTAAATCACTACAGGTGTTCCTCAGTATCCAAAAAGGGTTACTTCCAGTACCCCCCCCCATACCAAAATCCAGGGGTGCTCATGTTCCTTTTATAAAACAATATAGTATTTGTGTGTAACCTATGCACATCCTCCTATATAGGTTAAATCATCTCTAGGTTACTCATAATACCTGATACAATGTAAATGCTATGTAAATGATTATTATACTGTATTGTCCTTTTTCATTTTTTTCAAATATTTTTGATCTATGGTTGGTCGAATCCACAAATGCAGAACCCATGATACAGAGGGCCAACTGTACGTTGAACACAGACATTGGATTGCTTTGTGAGTCAGAAACAAATTCTCTTGTAGTAGGCAGCTGGGATTTCAGAGTGTCTCTGTTATGGCAGCTAGCATTAACTTCTGCAGCCTTATCACCAGCGAGGTTAAGCCAGTGACACATGCCTTGGGCTCAGAGGGGCCAGCACAGCTGGGCCATCAACCAAAGCTGAACACAAAACTTACTCTAACTAAAACAAGGCAGGCTACAGCAAAACACCTCAGTGTGGCTGTTTGCAGGACACGGGAGAGATATTAGGCAAGAGGCAGACAGAGCAGTCAGTCGAGGCAGGGAAGTTTGAAGGAAAATGAATGTGTTGAGGCTGAGGCCTCTGCTCAGTCCTCAGGCCATGTGTGTGTCTCCCTGAGCACACTATAGTCCACTGACACGGAGGCCCTTAGAGCAGCAGCTAGGTATGGAACCTACCAGGACTGCTGTGTGCAGTTGTGTAAGTTACTGCATAAAGACATGTAGCCAAGAATGTAAGTGGGGGCTGAAGTACAGTCTCCCCTTTTCTTACCAAACCAGGCATTCTGGCTCAGAGTTGAGTTCGCCTGAAGGAAAGGCTTAGGAGTGCCTCCACCTGATGCTCTTTAAAATGTACGCAAAGGTGCCATTTGTGTCTAACTTTGCACCTGTGGTAGCACTTTATATGCCTGGGACAAGGGCAGTGGGCTGGTGGTAGCCTTGACCTTTGTGAGTCTTGTAAGGCCAGGCCACAAAGTTCTCACCTTCAAGCTAGCCTCCACAAAAAGTCACATGCAAAGAAAAAAAACTCTAATGACCAAAATAAAATTGAAAAGCTTAATCCCACAGCTAAAAGAAAAATATACTGTCTCTCTCTCTCTCTCTCCCTCCCTATTCCTTTTCTCCTCCTCTACCCAGAATCTCCTCCATGCTTAGCTAAATCCACTTTCCCTTCCTGCAAGGGAAAAGACAGGAGTGCTCTTTGTTTCAAAGGGCTAGAGAAAGGCACCATAAATTTCACTCCTAGAGGCCCTGATGTGCTGCTAGAGACCAGAACAGGGACAAAGCAGGCCAGCAGCAATGGAGACCAGGCCCAGAGCAGCTGACGGGAGAGAAACTGGGGAGGCGAGCATTTGGGGGAAGGCTACAAGGAGGACAAGGACAAGTGAGATTCCAAAAACAGTGTGTCAGAGATGAAACAGAGCATTAGCTCATTATTACAACAAGGTTCTCCCATAGAAGACAAGTAAGACTTTTAAAGGAGTGAAAGAGAACTTACACAGAGGCCCATGTAAGGAAATATCAATATTTCTTGCAAAATTAATCACTAAACAAGAATCATCATTCATAAATGACAGGGATTTTATAAGAAATTGGCACAACTTTTTCTGAAAGGCAATTTGGTTCTCTCTATTAAAAATTTAAATATTCAAACCTTTTGATCTAGCAAGTCCATTTCCAGGAACTTATGCAACAGAAATATTCCAATACCGGAAATGTCTAGAGAAACCTGTACAGAGGTGCTCGTGGTTAATAAGACACGCATTTTTTAGGTATATTTCCTGTGAAATTTTGTCAGTCTTGTTTATGAGAAACTATGCATCTGTGAGGTGACTTAGAAATCAAGGTGCTATCTGACCTCGTAAAGGAACCAAGACCTGGTATTTTACTAATTGTTTCTAAACTGATCTTCACCACTGGACTTGAAGCCCTAGTCACTGTTCATTTTCAGGCCTGTTTCAGAGCCAGGTATATAGTGGGTGCTCAAGTGCTCTTTGTTATATGAATTCATTATTTAAGCAGGCTTGGTTCAAATTTAGTATCTCGCCTTTATTAGGACAGTATTCTAGAAGTGGGGTCAGTGGACATGTGTTTTACTCCGGATTGATCTGCTACTATCAGCTGTGTTCTTACTCGCCACTGTGTGCAGTTGCTGGTTGAGGAAGGGGCAAATGAAGGGGTGCAGGAAAGGGAAGAAGCAGAAGAATATGGTTAGCAATTTAAGTTCTCAAGATCAAATAAGTTGGGATTTTTAGCTTGTTTTCCCTGCCTTGAACCTCTTGAAATTATATGCAGCCTATTTCTCGGGAAAAGGTATATGGTTTTCATGAACTTCTCAAAGAATTCAGGTCCATGACATTCCAAAATAAACATGATTAAGAATCACTAAACCATGGGATTTTTGATGCAAAACTGAAACATGATTAGACAATCTGTGCCAAGAGGTAATATACTAAAGGTGATAGAGAAACTAGTGAGAAAAGGCCACGGTCACAAACAGACCTACAAATGACTGTAAAATAACTCACACTGATGTTCTAAATTTCCCTTCGTAACCCTTTAATATGCTGTTTCAAAGCATTACAACTTAAAAGGTTTATTGCAATACCTACTCAGCTCATAAACTTAACATTGTTATATGTCCTAACTGATTGTGAAAAGTCATTTTCTGACTTTTAAAAAAACTAAGATGGAAAGAAAAATCTCAGAAACTGACAAACTGAATGCTTAGAATATCACCTATAAGAAAACATAACACAGGATGTATCGCTACACCTTCTACCTTAATCACAAAATTGTTACTCAGATACTTTCAGGTAGGCAGTCAAAAGCAGCTGATTTGCTGTGACAGCATTTCATTAAACTTAGCAAGTGAAGGAGGAACGCTATTAACTCATTTCCTAAATCCTCAGAATACTGCCTTCTCCCCATCCAGCACAACCACTCTTATTTTACCAAAACAGCAGTCAATTTAGCCTCAACTTTTTTGCTGTTACAAAGCTCTGCTACTTGCCAGTTTGGTTACCTTTCAACATGTCTTTGGTGTTCCTGATATTTGGTAACGAACCAAAGTTAGATATAACAGAAAGAAAATTTCAGAAATTTGCCCTATGTGTGTATTACTACATACAAATATTAAATTAACTATTGTGTTCCCAATGCTTTTCGACTATAAAGGAGTGGATAAGATGGCTTTTCCTGAGACAGAACTTTTCACCTCCCTCTACTCCTTATCCTCCCATCACCCTGTTGGCTCCCATCCTTACCACTGACCCACAAGTTAACAAGTAGCTATGTTTGAAGCCACCTAGACCTCTTCCCAGGAAGATGACAGAATCGCCAATACCCCTTGTTAGCACTTATGTGCCTGCTTCATCATGCTAAGTGTTATTAAAAACAAATTAATCAGATGCAGCACTTGGTCTCTAGATGTCACCAGTCAAGCAGAGAAAAATCTATGCTTGCATACAAAAGAGACGTCCGAGTATAGAATGGCAGAAAGAGAACTGACCTGGGGCACAGTACTCAGTTGAGAAATTGCAATTTAGTTTGACATCCGTTGAGTGATACAATAGTTATTAGAGAATAAATAAATACACGCATATAGCCTTCACATTTTATAATATGTTAAGGCTGCTTTTAAGATCAAGCACTGCTGCCTAGGCCAGTGGAGCAAGTACTGAACTGTGAGTCCAAACACGGGGGCTCTGAGTCATTCAAATTCTGAGTTCTTGTCGCTTTGTCTCTTCCACCTGTAATGGTGGTGACCCCTAAAGTCTTGATATGGGCTCTCTTTGTACTCTCAGTCTTTTCTTTCTCATGACCTTGGACAGAGTGGGAGGCTGGGAGACCTAAGGAGGCACTGAAGCAGCCGCACAGCCTGATACCTGGGGCATATAATAGCGGAGAGCCCAGTGGTATTGATTTGGTCGAGAAGTACTCAGTCCAGAACCAACGTGCCAAACTCAGCCAGGGAAGCTTGGAAGGAGGAGTGAACGTGGAGCCAAAATATCTGAACCGTGAGGACTAATGCAGGATGACTAGGCTGGTGCTTGTTACGCATATCGTGCAACTCCAGGGGGTACCTTTTCTCATAATCATTTTAGATTTGTATAGTTATTTTTGCAAAATTGTGGAAGATATCAGAAAAGCATCTTGAGGAAGGCTGCTATTTTCTATCCCATATTAGGTTTCAACCTGGACTAGCTGACAGGCCTGAGACAGTGGAATGAGATGAGCAAGCCAAGCCCCAAGGCATGGTTCAAGGTTGAACCCCACCACGGCTTTAGGAGCCCAGCCTGGAAGCACGCACTTCCAAGGTTACAACTGTCACCACTTTGCAGGTGTTGCCCAGATCTCTACCCCTAAACCGGACCTCTTACCAGCCTGCTCTATAAGTCCATCCAGAGACTCTCTATTCAGCTCAGAGCACCATACCCTACTCTTCTTCCAACGAAACAAGCTCCACCTTCTCACTTCTCACTTCTGTTGAAGGCCTCATAGTTCTTTCATTGCTCAAGTCTGAAATCCTGAAATCGGCTTGGAGTCCTTCATCCTTCTTCCACTTCGGTATTCATCCAGAGACCATGCCCTCTTCCTTTGACGGACTCTTGCATCTATCCCCTCATTCCCAGACCTCCTGCCACCGCCCAATTCAAATAGTCATCTCCTCTCCTCTGAACTACACAATATCTTCCTAGCTGGTCTTCAGACCACCAATCTTCCTGCTTCATCATATGGTGGATAGGGCTGGCTAATTGTCCTAAAATACTGCTCTAAACATCACTTTCTGCCCCCGAACTTCACTAACATATTCCTGCTTACTGAATCAAAATCAAACTGCCCCCCAAACACCACAATTCCCCCATCCCGTGTAGGCAACACTCAGCAATACCAAAATCCTTTATTTTCCACAGTTAACCAGCCAGTGACCTGGGGAAAACAATATCTCTAAGTCTCAATTTCCTCACCTGTTAAATGGGGATATTAACAGTACCTACTTTTAGAGCCGTCGTGAAGATTAAATATGTGAGATATGGAAAGTGATTAGCATGCTGCGTTAACTGTTGGTGTTGATGATGATGAAGACAGTCTCCTGGAAACAGCCTTCAAATGGCCTCATTTAACCTCTGACTCACGATTGTTTTATTTTATATTCTATCTCAATCAAATTCACCAGCTATTAGGCCCAATAAATGCATTTAATATAGTCACTTGTTTTTCAGTCTCCCTCTAGCTTCCACAAACCTGCCTTCTCTAGCCCTCAAGAAATGGAAGCTTTTTGGACAGAAGTAAAGTAATGGGGAGTCCAGTCCACTTATCTTAACACTTTGACTAGACACTTTCTTTCATGCAAAAAAAAACATCCAAACCAGGCAGGGCTCATGCCTACAATCTCAACACTTTGGAAAGCCAAGGAGGGCTGATTGCTTCAGCTCAGGAGTTCAAGACCAGCCTGGCCAACATGGCAAAACCCTCTACAAAAAAAAATAAAAATTAGCTGGGTGTGGTGGTGCACACCTGTAGCTACTCAGGAGGCATAGGTGGAAGCCTCATTTAAGCCAAAAACGTAGAGGTTGCAATGAGACAAGATCACACCACTGCACTCCAGTCTGGATGACAGAGTAAGACTCTGTCTAAAAAAAAAATTTTCCAAACCAAATTTTCATTAGAGAAGCAAGGAAGACATTTTGTCTCAATTCTTGAAAATGTAGGACTTACTTTCCAATAACATTTAACTGCGTATTTCTAAGAGTAAAATATGATTCTTTTAAGAATGAAATACAGACTTAAAATAGTTGAAAAACAAACTGTCTTCCCAGAGTATAGAGAATTAGAGTGATAGAGTGAAAAGAACATGAAATTCAAATTTAGATAGCTCTTGGATACAATACTAGCTTTTCTACTCCCTAGCTTAAGCTCTGCTCAAGAGAATGGGAGCTTGAGTGTAAATCAAATGACAAGCGTCCAAATCTGGATGCCATCCTTACTAGGAAATTACTCTCTGAATCTCACTTTCCTCGTCGGTAAAGTGGAGATAATCAATCCCACTGTGCAGGCTGTTGTGAAAAGTAAGTGGCACTCTCTGTAAGAAGCCAGCAGAGAGTCCGGCTCAGGTTCCATGAGGGTCTGCTCTGCCCACGGTAACTGCTGTGGCTTAAAGAATACCTGTTGTTAGAGAATGGGCTTTGCTTTCAAGCAAGTACAGCTGTTTCTGCAGACTGCACATGCTGGGAGTTAAAACAAGAGTGGTGGCAAGGTTTGGTCATTATTAGTATTAGTCTGTTTGGGCTACCTACCATAGCAAAATTCCGTAGACTGAATGACTTAACAGAAATTTATTTTCTGTTCTGGAGGCAAGGAAATCCAAGATCAAGGTACTAGCCAGGCAGGTTTTATTCTGAGGCCTCAACTCCTTGTCCTATAGGCAGCCACCTTTTCACTGCATGGTCACGAGACCCTTCCCCAGTGCCTGTGGGAGAGAGAGAGAGCTCTCTTATGTCTCTGCTTATAACGCCGCTAATCCCATCAGACCTTGGCCCTACCCTCACAACCTTATCTAACCATAGTTCCTTCTCAAAAGCGCCGTATCCAAATACCATCCTATTGAGAATTGGGGCTTTGACATATAAATTTGGGGACAAGGAGGGCACAAACATTCATTCCTTAGCATTACTTGACACTGCCCTTACTCATCATTACAGAATCCCAACCTCCCTCCCAAGTTAACATATCTATGGGGGAAGTCCCCAAGATGTGTCTCCATGTGCTCACAAAAGGGTCCTCTCGGCCACCACATGGCATCAGCCATTTTTCTTCTCCCCTGCTGCAATGCCTGAGGTCTCTGAAACTCAAAGGTGCTGCCAAAGCACAAAGTCTCCATGGACACCATGAGAGAAAAGCCTCCAGCATGGCCAAGGCCACGGGCTCTTGCTGCTGTTTCCGCTGAATCTGCAGTGCCAACCCCAAGAAGCTACTCCTGGTGCCAGAGCTACAGATGTGCCGATGCCTCCCACCCCACCACAGCCAGAGCCCCAGCGTCCTGGCAGGAATGCAGCAGAAGCCCTTCCGCCTTCGGGCTGAGCTGTCTCAGAGATTTCAGGCAACAGTTTCCTCTTCAGTACTCAGTGGAGCACTCTGTTCACTGCACACAGTGTGGCACTTGCAGGTGCCCAATATGCATTGTTTAACATGCAGTGGCCTGAGCTAGAGGGAGTCCTGCAGAATGAATGCTATACTCAAAACTGTCTTTTATCTCTGACTCCAAGTCGTTTTCTTCAAAAAAAAAAAAAAAAGCTTGTATCTTTCCCCTGGGGAGGACAAGTAGGTTCCTCAAACCAGTTTTCCAACTAGCATGCTGCAGATAGGTCACTGACGTGCCAGGAGATATCCTTCCCCTGAAGTCTCCAGAGTTGCGAGCCTGGCCCTGAAGGTCAAGAGTCACAGAGCCAGGCCCCCTATGCAGGCAGCAGCCCCTCAGTTTACCTCAGTGTGGCATACCATGGCGATCATTCTCTATGTAGAGCATGAACAGGAGGAGCTTGAGAAGCACGTCCTCATGCTGAAAGAGCCCCAGCAGGCCCTCCTCTCATTCTGTCACGTCTGGACCCTAGGACGAGCCCTGCTTAGGTTCAAGATGCCCTCCCTACCAAGAACTTGTGAGTTTAGCATCATCTGAGCCTGTATCCTCATTTCTACACATGCGCTGGAGCTCACCTCTTCTTTCGTTTCCTTCACACATCTCTCAATCTTGTCCTCAACTGTTTTCTCAATAGCTTGACCTCGTCATTTGGACCTGACCCTTGCCCCAGCCAGTTGGTCCCATTCTGCTGCCTCGTCCCCATTTTTGCATCTTCAAGAACAGTAATTTATTCTCTTACAAATGTTTGAATGGAATTCCTTAAAATTGAGTGCAAAGAAGAAAGGGACTTTGTGTTTGGGGCAAATTTTTAGCAGAACCCACATGCTTTGCTACTATTAAAAGCCATACTATAAAATCAAATGCTGCTCAATTAATATTTTTAAGCAAATAAATGCATTAACTAATCAACATCCACAAGAAAGAGAGCTGAGAGGGAAATTATGCATAAATGCAATTCTTCTGGTCAAGTAGCTCTTATGGTCGATGAAAAGGAGGGTGGAAAACATTTCTGTGTGAGGAAAAACAGTGGGTACCTCAGCTGCCGGGAAGCACTTGAAATTCACTCACTCTTTTAACTTTTTTTTCTTAAGATGGGGTATTGCTATGTTGCCCAGGCTGGTTTTGAATTCCTGGGCTCAAGCAATCCTCCCACCTTGGACTCCAAAAATGCTGGGATTACAAGCATAAGTCACTGCACCGGGCCCACTCTTTTAACTTTCAAGTCTGACAGCTCCTTAAATGCAACTAGGTGGTGATTTCCCTGCAGAACTGTGTTACTTCCCTCACTAAAACCCGCCTTCGTTTGTTTCACTCATTCTTCACTAAACTGTGGGAAATAAGGATCAAACTTATCTCTCCCAATTATCTTGCAAATAGAAAGAGGATGGCACTCCTTCTTTCAAAAAAGAAAGGGTTGCTTCCTGCTATACATGATTTGCTGTATGTAGATTTATCAATTTTGAAAAAAGAGGTTTACATGCACAAGGAAAGAAATTGAAGGGGAATGTTTCCCCAGAGGGTTCAATGGAGGTATTTTTGCACGTGTACAAGTGGATTCAATATTACCACAACATGATATTTTCAATTTCTTTCTAAGAGTTATTTCAAAGCAATAGGCACTGTACTCTCTGGGGACAGAAGCACCTCCAAGGCCAATTCCCGCCCTCAGCTTAGCTTCACAGGTGGAGTTCCCATCCTGACCCTCTGTAACACCTTACAACTCAGTGAGATTAAAAAAGAAGGAAGAAGAGAATTGTGGAAGTTAGCAGTAACAGAAATTAGAAGCATTTTGCAGCCACCGTTTTATAAAGCCCTCTTTGCTGGCTCTTCTCTCCTAGCGATCACAGTCCCCATGCTCAGGATTAGAAGATCCTCTTGCACAGAAACACCTTTCTGATATTTCAGTCTGCACCGTTCATGCCTTTGACATAATTAAGTCTTTTTTTCTAGACTCTCTCTGAAAATGAAAATATCCCAGAGATGGAAAAGTTGAAGATATGCTAAGGAATCAAGGTTTCAGTGAGATAGAAAATTATACTAATCATAACATTTCCACAGTAATTTATAGTTGATTAAGCACTTTCACAGGTATGGCCTCTTTTGATTGTTATTAACAAACATATGACTTAGAAAAGCAGAACACATTTTTGGTATTATCATTTCCATTTTACATAAGAGACTCCTGATAACCAGAAGTATTAACCCAACACTCCTGTCCCTGCAAGTTAAAGGGCTGACTGCAGACTCAAAAACAGATTTCTGCCTATCCAAGAATGGAGCTGTCCCAGTCAGTCATTCTCACTCTTTCCTCTCCCTTGCTTCTCCTGCTCTCCTCACTGATCACTCCCCCAAGTCTGTTGCCCCAGAATCTCACCTGTGCCTGGGTCCCAAGTCCAGAGACCCTCACCAATTTCCTGCCCCATTTTCCTGAAGTCAGGCAATTGCCTAAATGACCCTGGGTCCTGTCCTTCCTTCCCTTCCCTGCACCAGCAACTCCACTCTATACAATTCAACAATAACAAATGTTTACTGAGCACCTACTGTGTGCCAGGATATAGGCATTAGTATACAACATGGTAGGATGAGATCCAAAGGTCCTTTCTCCCAGTCAGGACTCTCTTGCTTGGTTACCCACCAGAGGGATATGGATCTTCATTTCAGTGGTGAAGGTGTGAATAATGCCTAAGAGTTACCAGAGAACTTACAGTGTGTGAGTGACTATTCTCAGCATTTGACTTATGCTGATTCATCCAGTCCTTATAACAGCCCAATGAGGTATTATTCACATTTAACGAAACTGAGACAGCGGGAGATTGCCTGGTAAGACTGCACACCTAGTAAGAGGCAGAGCAGAGGCAGACAGAGGAAACTGGCTCACAGTCCACACCCACATCTCTTAGGCGAAGCTGAAAACTGGTGGAAGCAGTGGAAAGAGAAACAACCTTTAATCCAATAAGTATTAATGTAATACTTCTCTGTGCTCAGGCCAGGGATAGAAATGAATGTAAGTGCCTCATGGAAGGAGCTTCCGTTCTCCACCTTTTTTCAAAGACGAGGCCCACCCATGCAAACACATCTCCAGCAGCAGGGAGGGCCCCAGACCTCCAAATTTATTGTTCGTTTGCCCACTCTGTGTGCACGCCCTTGATCCGGCCCTGCCTCTCTGATCACCACTAATGCTGGGCCCTGACTCCCAATAGTCTCCCAAAGCCCCGTTGGTCTGATAACACTTGGCTCTGTGTCTCCAACTCAACGCAGCACGCACTCTGAGACCCATTTCTGATCTTCACCTCTCAGCATTCACACTCCCTGACTTGGGTAGTAAGTCAGCCCTTCCTAAATTAACCCGCACCTTCCCCCACCTGGAAGTGGGTTAAAATACTAGTTCAGACTTACTACCTTTCAGCACAATATACATACTTGACTCATATTTGTCTCTTTGATTCACTTTCATTCATTTATCCCTTCCACAAATAATATGCACCCAGTATGGGCTACGCAAATATAACACACTTTACATGCATTGTCCCTTTAAATTCTCCCAAGGACACCATTAGGTTTCTATTACCTCCATTTTACATATGATAAAGCTGAGCTCTCAGCATTTTTATCAAATTCTCCAGGAACTAGAAGAATTTGCTATCCATGAGCAACTTCAGGCGGGCCTACCTTTCACCTTCCCGCCCCAGCCCTTCAACAGGCACTCAGCAGACATTTGTTAAATTGCCCTGGATTAACAACCAGCTGGGCACCGTGTGCAGCCTACCTCCTGATGACCCCCAGTGGAGATCTTGCTGTTCTGGGGACCTCTCTTTTTCATATTCACCCAGTAAAAATCGGCCTGGACGTCTCCTGCATTATCGGCAACCACCAGACATAGTATCCAAGCTTTGCAAACTAGGAATGATTAAAAATTTAGCTCTTGCCACATCTCTAACAGAACAGAACCAAAAGTGATCATCTGACGTTAGGGGGTGCCACACACAAGCAATGAGGACCTTTGCCAGCCCAGCTTCCTCTTGAGGAGGTGTGAGCTTTCGGCCTGGGCACCTGGAAAAGTAACATACCTGATATGTACTCTTTTCTTTCCCCTGGTGTCCTTGACAGCTGTCAGCTTTGTTCAGACAGATCCCAACCATAATGAACCAGTAACAGGCCCTTCCTAAGTCATCAGATCCCTGGGTGATGCCATGTGCCAGGGGAGACCACCCAGAGACTCTGATCCCAAGGCAACAGCCTTCCTGGAGGATTTTAGCCCAGGACTTTTGCCAAACACCGGGGCACTAAAAGTCAGGCCTGACCTGATTGCAGGGTTTAGGATTCAGAGCCAATTGACCAAACACCCTCAAAGAGAAAAGCAAATGGTTTTCTGAAGACAGTGGTTTTTGCTGTTTCCTCTTAGGACTCCATTAACAAAATAATAATCAAACTAAAGTCTCATTAAAAGAACATATTTAGTGCTCGCTTCAGCAGCAAATATACTAAAAAAGAACACAATCATTCCCTTCAGCAGGTTGTAATTCCTGTAACTCTCAGGGAACAGCTTTGGGATCTGCATAGCGACTCCCACGCAGGACACAATCTGTCTGTCTAAGAGGGAATGAGTCAGCCTTCAGCAGGAGGGAGGCAGGCTGCAGTCCTCCCCATGGAAACTCCGCAGCCAACCTGGGTTTTCTTACGAGATGAGCTTTTAACCCAATAAGCAAGTCACTTCTCTCTGTTTCTGAAAAAGGAGTGTCTCAGAGGCTTCCTTATTATAAAGGAAGTGTCCTGTCTCAGAAGCCACCTTCCCTATCCACTGATGCCCACTCAACTCTTCCCCAGTCTGGGTTTGCAAAATGCAAAACTCTGTATACGCTTTTGACCTCTCCTGTCTGTCGGTCCCAGCTATATATCTGATTTTGCGGGACTTCCTGATGTGCACTGCAGACATTTTGAGTATGAATTGCATGCTAAGCCCTGTGTTAGGTGTTGGTAATTTCGCTGTGAAGGGTGAACCGCAGGATCTTCCCGGGTCAGGCCCAGTTGGCCATTATTCCTTTACCTTCCTTCCCCCTCAGAAACAAGATAGGCCTTATAGCTGAAAAGACAAAGCTGAACACTGGCACGTCAGCCCTGGTTGCAGAATTCCTGCCTTCACCCAGCCCACTGTCTCTCTGCATTATTCTCCCTAGAGACTCTGCCCCAGGAGCAGAGCCACGAGCAAGGGGCCAGGGCACCTCTGTGTGGCCAGAATCCAGAACTGAGCTTGAGAAGCTCCTCTTTGAGGCTGACTCATACCTGACAGAGGAGCTGATTGGACACTCAGGGGTCATCATCTCCTGCATCCCCTTGCTGCTCAGGGTGTTTCCTCATGTCCAGTCAAGATGTTGCCTCTCTTCCCTATTCTACCTTTACGGGGAACGATGCCCCAAGCCCCTCCTGCTTGGGGCATACTGACAGCGTTCTCTGCCATCAAGGGTGTGTAGATTAGTGCTGTGCCTTCCTCCTCTGCCCCACGCCCTCCTGCTTTCTGTCCACCTGACTTTTCCCAGTGCTACTGTAGCCCTCGAGAAGCACGTGGATCAGTGACACATCATTCTGACTTTGATCATCCCTCCTCCATTTCCTCAGTCAGCTCTGTTCCTTTCTACTGAACACCCACAAATGTGCATCTATTCCAGCAGCTAAAAAGCCTCAGTGTACATGAGGCTCTCCTGTCTACACTGTAAAGGAAGCAACTGCCACTTCCAGAATCAGGGACAGTAGTGTCTTCCGGCTTGCTGAAGATGATGATTATCTTCTTACAGTCCCACCCTTTTCAAGGGCAGCTCTTCCCAGCTCATTTTCCTTAACTGGCCCAGGTCTTCCCTCACTGTGGCCAGAGTTGTCATTCTAACATTTCCTTTTTTTTTTTAGCCATCTCCAAATGGTTCTTTATTGAACACCCACTGTGGCTATGCAACATCCTCTCCCTGTCCTCTAATCCGGGCTCAGGCACCCCTGCCAGGAGGATCCTCAGAAGGCACCTCCCAAGAGTACTGAGAGATTGGGTAGAGGGTAAAAGACAGCAGGGAGAGGGAGGAAAGTGAAGACAAGAGCAAAAGACAAGAGGCCTAAACTGTACATGCTTTTACTGTACCTGTACCTGAGGGAATGTGTTCTCTTCCGGGTCTATGAGGGGGCATAGCTTTAAGGGCAAGAATTTCCCGGTGCCATGCCCCCCTGCCATCTCTCTCCATCCAGGAGATTCAACAGTTTATGTTTGAATCTCGCAGGTACGGGAAGAAACTAAAAGTCAATCACTCCAGCGGAAGTTCCAAGGAACTCCTTCATTGGCCCAGGGTCTTGGAGAAGGTGGGGGTTCCTCCCAGGCTGAAAGTCCGTGCTCCCTCACCTGCGCCGGATTTCCAGCTTTCTGGAATCCCCTCCCACACAGTGGGAGCTCCCTCCGGGATTTTCCCTCTGGAATCCCCTTCCACACGCTTCGTGGAAGCCTTTGTCCCTCTTCTCCTTTCTTTCTCTTCTCTCTACCTAAATAAAATCACCTTTCTGCAACATTTCTAGGGTCCGATATTCACTTTTCGAGAGCATACGGTATAGCTGAAGCGGCCCCATCGCTTATTCTTTAAGAGGTTGGAGGCCAAGAACCCACAACATCCAAGAAAAAACCCAGTTACACACCCATTCGTCCCTTCTTCGGTTAAAATCATCAGCCCACTACAACCACCAGTACCACCCCTCAGTCTCTGCGGGTGCATGCCAGGCCTGTCCACTCAGTGCATTTCATCTTCCTGGTCACGGTGATAACTTGAGGCTGGATACCTTCCTCATCTGGACCAATGAGAACCAAATCCAGCAGTTCTGTCAGCAAAGGGGAGCTCTTTTTACCAATAACTGGTGCTGTGGGGCCACACCGTGAAGCCCGAGAATAAAGCCAACTCAAAGGAAAGCAGAGCTGAGAGCTGAGGAGACAGATCCCTGTTTGGAGTCCTGAGATGCAGCCTGAAGCCCAGTCTAGCCCAGCCTTTTCAGCTACATGAGCCATTAAATTCCCTCTGCCCCAAGCCCACTGGAAAGAGTCCCAACCAAGGTTCTTCCCATACGGTTGTTCTTCTGGAAGTATTCTGAGGACAGGGAGGTTTTCTTCACGAGGATTATAAAAGTAATTGTGTGGTGACAGACTGTTCTAGGTCCCTGGGGTGAGAGACAGAGTCCAGCTGGCCTTTCCAAGGATACACACTCACAACTGTCAACACATCTTCAAATACGTCAGCACATAATTATAAACTCCTATTGTTTATGTCTTCCTAGCACCTTGCTTTGGATGGAGAAAAGGTCATGACCTACACTAGATTAATCACATGGCCAGACACACATGGCCACAGTGACTAATCCAAGAGAGCATGGGACTCACAACAAACAATTGAGAATGTTGGGAGTTTTCCAAATTAGAACTGGACAGGAAGAAATCGTTCATTCAGGGCTTCCAAGCTGGGAGGATGCAGGTCTGGAGCTGACAGCTGTCACAGCCCCAGATTCACGAAGAAGACTCACGTGCAGCAGGAGGAAAGGAAGCAACACAGAGGCCTGTTTGAGTTTGCTTGTGGCCTCCCCGTGGCCATTCTCCCCTCACTCCTTTTTACTAGCAGAATCTCCTTCTTCAGAGTGTTGGCTGTCCAAGTAGAAGCTAAATCTACAGCCTCCCTTGTTGCTAACCATGGTCACATGGCAAGATGGTAGAAACCTGGGTGCCTGATGATATCATGGAAGCAGCCATTTGCCTGGCCAGGACCAGCTGACTGTCTCTGCACTGTTAAGGGAGAGAGAAATAAACTTCCATCTTCTCTGAGCTATGTGGTTTTAATGTATAAACGTTTTTTTGAAAATGACAAACTAGAAAGGAGTTCTAGATGGAACTAGTGGAAATGATTACACACAGCTGTTTTGTTTTGCAAACCCCACAAACGGACATTAAGTCAGGATGGCTCCTGCTAAATTCTAACCTTCAAGGCTGAACTGTTCTGCCCTATTCACTTACAGATGAGAGCACTAAGCAAGGCCAACCTTCTCAGACCCTCACTTCCAAATCTTCCTTCTAAGCTAAGAGGTCAGAGCAGAACCAGGAAGGTTTGTGCTATTGGCCAGAAGGAGACGGTAAGAACAGCCCTAGCAACTTCATTTACTCCTGGGGCTCTGTGCCCACAGACTGATTTTAAGAGCCCTTCATATATATATGTGAATGGGCTCCTAATGCAGAAGTTTTTGTGTGAATTGTGGAGTTTATGGCAAATACAGGGTAGGCTGAATGGTTCCAGGGCAGGGAGCAAGAGTTCACAAATACGGTGTCTTCAATGAAATAAGGTAAGTACCTTGAGGCAAGGAGTAACCACCTAACTAATGCATCCACATGAGAGACTCAAATGTAACACTTGGCAGAAGTATAATCTGGGATGCTGAGGTCCCCACTTTTAGTGAAAGCCAAAGGCCCTAGGTCAAAATGGTAAAAAGTCTTTGACTAACTTCCCTAGGACAGCTAAGATCCTTTTAGGAAGAAGAGAGAGAAACACTAATCAACCCTCCCTTCAAGTTTTAACAGCCAACAGGAATCTGGGCTCTGAAAAGTCACAAACACCTTTTCCCAGGATTATGAGCAATTGCAACAACTGGCCAAATGTGTTAGCAGCAGAGAAGCTGGGCATTACCTGTGTGAGCATCCTGGGCAGCCTGAGAAGACAGCGACTGGAGGGACCACACTTTCTGGAGATAATACTGCATTGTCAGGAATTTTGCAGCAGTCTTTCAACACACACCGGCACCCAATAACACAGCTTTTGCCAACATAGGAACCAATCTGAGCTCCGTTGACCATACAATCTTCCTCAGTAAAAACATGGTCCCCAATATGTAAAGGAAAGAATGCACCTTTGCTGAATGTCTTGAATGGTGGCCTTATGACACTACGACTTTTCACAACACCATGGCGTCTAACTCTTACGTTTGCCAGATGCCCTGGGATAATACAGTCATTCATCACAACAGTCTTGCCGTTGAGAACGATGGTCTAGATTCCACACAACACTGACTGGCAACTGACTTTGTTCCCAGATGCTGTCTCGATGTACTCAGACTTGTTGTAGAGCAGCTCACCCAACTCCACGGCCGCCATCTCCCTCCCTCAGCCCTGGATCCCGTCAGTCACTCGGTCGATCTTTCTGAGATCCTGCCATTTCAACATTTCTATCTGGCCACAGCATTGCTGAAACCCTTAAATGAGGCCACATAGCCCAGGGGCTGCACTCAAATGCATGGTTTCTGAGGCTGGACTACCTGGTTTCAATCCCGACTCTCTCGTTTCTAGCACAGGTTTTTCATCTGTAAAATGGGGATACTAATAGCACCTGTCTCTTAGAGTTGCTTTAAAAACTGATTGAGGTCGTAGAGTAAGCATCTGTAGACACTTATTGTTCTCCACTCTGTGCTATTTAAAATCCAAGCTTCTTAAATGGTCAATAAAAGTCTTTACTATCTGTTCCACTTACCTTTCCAGCCCCACCTCTCAATCCCCCAAGCCAGCACACACTGCTTCAGACACACTGAGCCTAGTGCGGACCCTGAAAGGATCTCTCTCTCTCTCTCCCCCTTCTCTCTCTCTCTCTCTCTCACTGTCTCTTCCCTCTCTCTCTTTCTCCCTCCCTCCTTCCCCATTGGTTCTTTGCCTGCCCAACTGCTCCTCGCCTTCCCCACCCCCTGCTCCACAATGGGTCAGTGCTCTCCATGCCCATACAGCTCCCTCATGTGGTAGGGTCCAGCCCTACAGGGTCCTATGAGCCCCTCTCTACGGGTGCGGAGATGAGAAACTGTGGAAATAAAAGACACAAGACACCGAGATAGAGAAAGGAAAGTGTGGGCCCAGGGGTCCACTGCCAGCCAGAGCACAGAGTCCGGCAGTGGCCCCGAGTGCCCGGACGCTCTGACTTTTATTGAGTACAAGACAAGGGGGCAGGTTAGGTAGGGCGAAGCATTGGTGGTCAGTGATGGGGTCAGGTAAATCACGTGTCTTGGAGACAGGGGCCCAGGACTTCCAAGCAGCCGAGGTAAGGAGAAAACCTAACGCGTCAGCACGTTTTTCATACTTGTCAAGAAAGAACAAAGACATTAAGATTTATGTTACTTTTACTAATTCTTAACTTCTAAGAAAAGAGGAACCAGGTGCAGAAGCGGAACATGAAAGTAGACATGGAACGGGACCGCTGAAGCACAGCACCACATAGAGACAGTTAAGCCCCTGGATGTCTGTGGGCTTCCTGACAGCCGTCAGGCCTACCGCAAGAGCTTGGGGGAGTGGCGTTTTTTCTCCTAATTCCTCTGAGGAAGGAGACATCTCCTACATCTCCTTCCATAGCTAGCTAAACAGCAGGCGCTTTCCCAGCACTGGCGCTGCCGCACCGCCAAGGCGCCCTCCAGCAGCCCTTACGCAGGCGTGACAGAGGGCTTAGAGCATCTTGCCTTAGGGTCACCTCTTCCACAGTGTTACTTCAGTTCCATGCTTCATGTCCCAAGACTCATTAATAACATTAAAAGGTTATATTGAGTATATATATGTATATATATATATGATTACATATGAATAACTGTGATTATTTATGATTACACATAGGAACAACTATGAGACTATATCTCTAATTCTTTTCTAGTTCAATATTTATACGGGAACAGGCTGAGGCTTCAGACCCTTGCCTCGGCACTGGCGGGGTCTCCCACCCACACATGTCACTTCCTAAGCTATGTTCTCCTTCTCCTTTTTCCACTAGCCTAAAAACCCAGTTGTCTTCTCAGCATGATGCGCAGTGCCTGTTACCTAGTAGGTGCTCAGTAAATATTTGGTGAAAGAACAAATGTCCAAGCTGTATGATAAATTCATCATCAGCCATATTTCCATCTCCACAATCATTCCAAATACAATCATTGTTTGGACTTAGCTCTCTGCACCAAAAGGAAGCGGCTTCTCTCAGTAGGACGTCCAAATCCCAGAAAGAAAACAGCGACTGCGGCAGGGGAAGAGGCAGAGGCAGAGTCTGGGTCAGCAGAAGACAGCAATCATGAGCAGACGTGGACTCCATCCTCAAGACTGGACTATTCCAAAGAGCACACAACCCTGGAACATTAGGGAGGGGCCTCTGGACTGGTGGGTGGTATCAGAGACCTGGCCTTGCCACTGACTTGCTGGAAAACCTTGGACAAATCATCTCTCCTCTTTGGGCCTCATTTTCTTCACATATACAATGAAGGATTGACTTTTATGCTCTCTAAGGATTCTTCCAACTCTAATGAAGTGTGTCTATGATTCAAGTCATGTGATTCCTCCTTTCCAAACATCCGCAGTGATTCCCCATCACCTGTGGAATGAAGAATCAGCCGGAAGCAGTGGCTTACTCCTGTAATCTCAGCATCGGGGGAGACCAAGGTGGAAGGATTGCTTGAGTCCAGGAGTTCAAGAACAGCCTGAGCAACATAGTGGGACCCTTTCTCCACAAAAAAAAAAAAAAAAAAAAAAATTAATTATCCAGGCATGGTGGCACATGCCTCTGGTCCCAGCTACTCGGGAGGCTGAGGTGGGAGGATCACTTAAGCCCAGGAGGTCAGTGTTTCAGTGAACCATGGTCATGCCACTGCACTCCAGCCTGGGTGACAGAGCAACACCTTGTCTCAAAAAAAAAAATCAGTACAACACTGGCTGATAGGATTGTGTGCTCTCACTCTCTCACTTTGGCCTGTCCCTAACTCCCAACTTCCACACAGTTGAAATCATTCCCTTTGTGCCAATTCAGCAAGTCTATTCCCTGTTCCCCCATGAGCTGGTTATTCTTCTACCCACAGTGTCTTCCCTCCTCTCTGCCAGTCTGACATCCTCCCCCTCTTCAAGATCCAACTCAAATCCCAACTCCTTCATGCAACTTTCCCCAGTCAGCCCGCACAGGGGACTTTGGCTTTCCCTGCTGGCCTCCATTTTCGGGTTATATACATGGTAGCATACTGCCTTATGAATTGCCTCTGATCTTGCTTTCATTGATCCCCACGTATTAGTATCTTCTTCTCATAAGGAATATGTGCTTCTCAAGAAAGGAGCCCTATCTTTATTTTTACACCTTCCTCTCACTCTGCCTCCTATTCTGTTAGCCAGAGAATTGCATTGAGTAAACACAGGTTGGCTAACTAAGTAGCTTTCTGACTGTATTATACATCTTCTGAGAGTTCATAAGTGTTCAGAAAATGGTGCTATATGCCATCATATTTAAGGAGCCCTGTTTTTCATGAAGACAGCTTTCAAAAAACAAGATGCCTCTGAGTTTGCCGATGGTCTCACGAGTAACTATGCAGTCACCTCCCTTGTGCACCGGAGGCTCCCTCGGCTAAGAGATCTACACATTCTGAGCTCTCCTCTCCTTACCACCTCCCAGCCTCATCCCCGTAGTCCATGGTCACAGAATTGATGTTTTGAAAAAAAATCAAAGCTGAGAGGAAATGTAAACGGAAGAATCTATCAAACTCCCCCCATCCTTTTTTGGGCCTTCTGCCTGATTTAAGTCCACCTCCAGATTTGTGGACCCAGTACCTTTCATGACTAATTTTACCTAAAGTAGACTCTCTTTAATGCCATTTTTTAAAAAATAATAATGTCAGAAAACTCATTTTCTCATCCAATGGCATGTATTATGAAATACCCAGTACTGTTGTTTCTTTCACAAGCCTTCCAGTAACAGAAGAATCTGACACTCCCCTCTTTCCTTCCCTCCCTTCTTTCCCTGCCCAAGCTTTCCATCCAGCATCATCATCATCATCACCATCCTAACAGTGCTGGCCACAGCTGACACAGCCCTCTCATGGCCCTTATCTATTTCACCCTGCTCCAATTGCTGTCAGTAGACAATCAAGATTCTCAGGGGCCCTCCTCTCCCTTCCCCTGCCAGCCACCCCAAGCTACAGCCTTCCCAGACCACCACGTGATTTCTACGGATAAGGTGGCTCACTCATGTGGTAAAGGAAAGTGTTCAGAGAGAGGCAGGAGCCAGGAAAGGCTGCAGAAAGGGGCTGTGACAGGAGGACAGACCTAAAGCTAAAACCCAAAGACCAAAGTGAATGGCTGGTAGAGATACCAGTCCCATTTAGAAAACTGCTTCTACCTCTTTGGATGTCATTTTCAGCTTGGGGTTTTCTTAGTGTCATGATAAGGTGAAGTGTTGGAACAAATGCTGAGAGCAGCACTTCCTTTCCTTCAAACCCCAGATGGTGCCAGGTACAGATTTCTTTCAGCCGTAAGTCAGCCTAGTGACTTAGAGAGTAGTCGTCCAATGAAGCTCACAGAGCAGCCCTCATGTACAAAAGGATTGTGTTCCACTTGTGTCCAAGTCCGTTTTTGTGAACTTAAAAATG
The DNA here is from genome assembly GCA_036589455.1 of Ateles fusciceps. Lineage (NCBI taxonomy): Eukaryota > Metazoa > Chordata > Mammalia > Primates > Atelidae > Ateles > Ateles fusciceps. The sequence goes on from JAZHEH010002441.1 coordinate 1,486,347, forward strand.
CATTTTCCCATAGAATTGTTTTTATAAAAGGTGGCTGGGTTCCATAACCACCTGCAAAAATTCCCATCCAAAATGTAGTTGACAGAAAATTCACTTAGTAGGGAGGAAAAAAATGACTCTGATACTAGGAATGAATAGCAAAAGATGATTTTAAATAATGGGTAAAACTAGATTGGGAGTTCTTTGAGGGTATCATTTTTTTTTCTTATTTAATTATTTTTCTGCTTTCCCAGTCTTACCCACTGCCCATCACTGAATGTTTTTACTCATTAAATTTCAGTGCTTGAGAAAAAAGCAGGTTTCATTAAAAGTGTATTCAGATATATCTGAAGACTTGTGTGGATTTTCTTTTTTTTCTTTTCTTTTTTTCTTTTTTTTTTTTTTTTTTGAGACAGAGTCTCACTGTGTTGCCTAGGCTGGAGTGTAATGGTGCGATCTCAGTTCACTGCACTCTCTGTCTCCTGGGTTCAAGCGATTCTCCTGCCTCAGCCTCCCAAGTAGCTAGGATTACAGGTGCCCACCACCACACCCATCTAATTTTTGTTTGTTGTTTTTTTTTTCAGTAGTGATCAGGTTTTACCATGTTGGCCAGGCTGGTCTCGAACGCCTGACCTCAAATGATCCACCTGCCTCAGCCTTCCAGTGTTCTGGGATTACAGGCATGAGCCATCACGCCCCGCCTGGATTTTCTAAAATGACTTCCAGGACTTTCGATCCTGACTATACAAGTTGCCTAATTTCACCCTCAGATATAGAACTTTCCTTTCCACTGACATTTTGGTGGCAATATTCATGTATTTATCAATGATAATTTTTTTTAAACTGGTCTACAAATGGACTAAACAAAATAAAAGAGGAAAAGGAGGAAAAAGAAAAGAAAGTAAGTGAAGGAGGGAGATTCTCTTAAAGTACCTGGGCAAAATTCCAGGGTATAAGGTGGGGAATATTGTTAAGCTAGAAAGGAAAGAAAGCAAAGAGAGTCAGAGGGGAAAGAGAAGAAAAAAAGGGAAGAAAAGAGAAGAGGAGAGGGAAAGGGAGGAGAAGAGAAAAACCAAGACAAGCAAGACAGGGGAAAGGGAGCAGGTAATACAGTGCATGTTCTTCCAGGTGGGGAAAGAAAGACTGTGACCAGGACGAGATGTTAGACCAACACAGCCACCTGCCTCTCTCACAGCACACCTTGACTGGCTTGCGTCTGCCTGGTGTGGTTTGAGCCTATCTACGTGGCTGCGCTTGAGGGCAAGATTACACTGGTTTCACAGTTAAGGAGTTTCTCTACTTCAAAGTAAACATTGCGGTTTAATAAAGTGAGTTAGAGAAGACCAACCTGTAGCCTAAGGAATCTACTACTGGCATTTTACAAAGGTAAAACCTTTTTTTTCCCCCACCTGCATGACGGGAGAATATAGTACAGTGTTTATAGCTAAGGCTCTGGAGTCAGACAAAGGCTTAGAAATCCAAGCTCCTAGTGTTCCTCACTCTGGGACCTTGGGAAAGTTACTTACTGATTACTGACCTCTGTTTACTCACTTATAAAATGGAAAAAAAAAATTGTATCTTCCTCAAGGAAATGAAAAATAGCAGAAATATCACATGTAAATACCCAAGTACCATGCTTGGTATCTGATACATTTTTGAACATGCTAATAATTATTTTTCTATTATAGGACTGTTATTGGTGTTACAAGATTATTAAGGCTGCAATGAAGACTAAAGAATCTCGTGCCAGCAAAGTGACACATGACATGTCACCAACCAGCATAACTGGGAGTTGAAGAACTAGCAAAAACAGAAGCTGCTGACTGGTACTGAGCACAAACCCACAGTATGAGCCAGGTCTACAGGGCAAGCCTGTCCTCCCAACACCTGGAGCTCACTGGGAATATGTGTCTTCATCAGGTGGTGGAGAAGTCGGGCAGTACACAGGGACTTCTGCCCCACTGTCCAGCTGGCCAGCAACTAACTGTCTCAGTCCATGTGTGCTGCTACAACAAAATACCTGAGACTTGGTAATTTATACAGAACAGAAATTTCTTTTCTCACAGTTCTGGAGGCTGGAAAGTCCAAGATCAAGATACTGGTATTTGGTCCGGTGAGGACCTTCTTGCTGCATCCTCACGTGGCAGAAGGTGGGAGGGTAAGAGAGAGCAGAAGAGAAGCCTCTTCAGTAAGTGCCTTAATCCCATTAAAGAGAGAGGAGCCCTATTTGCCTAATCACCTCTGAAAGGCTCTAATCGCTTAATACTGTCACACTGGCACCACTTGATTTTTGAAAGAGACACATTCAAACCATAACAGAAACCCACATTCTGTTTGGAAGAATTTCCTATTTTTGTGAATCTTGGTAGGAGGGAGTCAGTCTCCTACATACTACAGGAGCCAATTGAACTCTGTCACCCAGAGTTATGAAAAAAGCACCTTGGCTTCCTGCCTCATGACCCACAGGAGCCCACTTGGTTCTGTTATCAATGACGGATGTCTGAGTTACCAGCAGCAAATGCATACAACTCTGAAGCAACCTCAATTCTTACCTCCTCAGAAGAAAAAATTTGACTAAGGGACATAAGGCAGAAGAAGAAACTGAGGCAAATTTTAGAGCAGGAGTGAGAGTTTATTAAAAAGCTTTAGAGCAAGAATGCAAAGAAAGTAAAGCACACATGGAAGAGGGCTAAGCGGGCATCTTGGAGCCCACGTGTGGGGTTTGACCTTTTGGCTTGGGGTTTTTATGTTGGCGTACTTCTGGGGTCTTGCATCCTTTTTCCCCGCTTCTTCCCTTGGGGTGGGATTTCTGCGTGTAATGGCCTGCTGTGCTTGGGAGGAGAGCATGCAGTGTCCTCACACAGGCTCACTTGAGGCATTCTACCCAGTCCGGTGCAATGCCCGCAGAAGGTCCTAAACTACTTAAACGCCACCATTTTGCCTCTTAATGCGCATGCTTGGGATCACTCGCCCAACTCCTGAGATTTTATCCGGAAGCTACTAATCACCAGTTTCAGGTTTTTTCTATCTACAGGGCACTGGCTGAGACCAATCACTATTTTAGAGAGACAGTTAAAAACCACCTGGCCATCACCTGATGGTTGCCCCCACATTCTTAGGCAGGCAGATCCCCCCTCCTGCCCTGCTCATGCCTGAATAGCTACCTAATGTAACAATGCCTGCATGCTTGTCATGCCTGGTTGTCCGGCTTCCCAGGGAGTTGCAAGCCCCAGATTGTATTTCTGTTATTTACATCCAAAAGAGTCTTACCTGGCGTCTTATAAGGTCAGTGGACTTAGCAGTTCCTCAGTTGCACTTCTTGCCCAGTGATGACCTTTGTCACTTTATAAGATCATTTCCCTCTTCAGAAGCTACAGAGTATCTTGGAAGTCCAACATCCCAACCAAAGCAGAGATAAGCTGTACCTCACTCCCAATCAAGGACCCACCTGCCCCCTCCCTCAACACCTGAGTTACGGTTACTGAGTACTTCAGGAGGAGTTCTTCTAAGTCCTTTGCAACAATTAATTTATTTAGTGCTTGCACTACCCTATGAAGTAGATACAATTATTACCTTATCCCCCATTTCATAGAGGAGGAAATAGAGTTCAGAGAGGTTAACACACATGCCTAAAGTTACAGGGAAGAAACAGGACTAGGATTTGAACCCAGGCAGTCAGACTCCACAGCCTAGCATCACACACACACACCAACTTACACTGCTTCTCAAAAGCTGCCTGAAAATAGGTACATAGAGTTATTTAGTGCTAACATGTGCTATGAAGAAAACACAGTAAGGAGATGGATGAGGAGAAAAAAATGGTGACGGGCTGATCGTTTTGTAGGATGCTCAGAGAAGGCCTATGAGAATGGAGTTGCTATAAACGGAGAGTGAAGAGTGAAGAAGAGGGGTTCTGGAGAACTATTTCTGGCCTTCGGTGCCACTCAGAACTAGTGAGTCCCACTTCTATATAACATATCTCCCAAGATCCGAAAGAAACTCTCTCTTCTCTATTCTTCTGTAAAACACCCCATAATTTTGTGCAGTGTTCACTTTCCAGTGTTCTAATCATCCTGAAGTCCTGCTTGGACCACAGCCCTGACTCTCAGTGTCTTCCTTAGATGGCAGATCTGCCATCAACTCCAGACCCAGACCCAACAGCACACAGGCCAGTTCTTCACACTCAGTCTAGACCTCGCCTGCCTCTGCACTCTCATTGTCTCTGCAGCTGCTGCGTCTTTGGCTCCCGGATCTTTTCCCATAAACAGTTCTCCCTCTACATTTGGACAATTGCTTTAGGGAAAAGAAAAAAAAAAAACTCTGAAATGTTAACTTCGTCCTGTTAGTTTTAGCCTGTTATTCCAGGCTGCTAAAATGATTTTCAACCCTTGGACCTGTCATCGTTATTAGACTTCCTCTGTGCTTTGTCATGTCTGCTAAATTATAAAATGTTTTTTTCTTCATGTGAGTCAAGGATAAAATTCTTGAACAGGACAAAGTCAAGGTCCAGGACAGAGTTCTCTGCCTCAACCATAGACCATCCCACAGGCCGAGAATGGGTGTTGTTTTTTCCAACAGGTCTGGGTACCTGAGACAACAATAGCCTCCAGTCATATATTATACACTGTTCTCCACCAAGACAGCCAGAACGCACATCCCCAAATATCAGGCAGAAATGACAATGCATTGTATCCACAGATGTCCCTGAGCTTACTTACAAATCAATCGCTCTGTTTTAAAAAGTAGAATGATGTTAATTTCTTATATGTTCTTCCTGTAGGAATTTATCCTTACATCTATTTCAAATATGCATAATCTCTTTAAGAAATGGGCATTTGAATGCTATCTGTGTCACAGCTTGCTTATCTGCCTGTCTGTGATTTCTGTGATTTCTCAGCTGCTATCTGCAAAGCTCTGAAGTCATATCTGCACATTTCTTCAGCAGAGCTCACCACAGCCTTTCCTGTGTTGAGAGTGGCCTGCCTCTTTTTAAATCTTCCCTTCTCCCTTTGGTAGAAAAGCAGACTTGCAGCAACCCCTTTTTGGAACACATTGGAAAATAAATAAGCATGAATAAATGTAATATGAGAATCACAGGAGAAGATTTTTTTTTTTATCTTGAATCGACTTCTGCATGTAAGGAAGACTTCTGGATACAAACAAGATTTCAAAAGCCTTTTCTATTATGTTCAGTAGTTGTTTTTTTATGTTCAGTAGTTTTTACAAGCCTTTCTTTCTGACACCTTTTCCAATCATGATCTTCGCTAGAAATCAAGTCTAATGTCCTTTCCTTGTCTTGAAAACTTCTACAGGCAGTACCCCGGATTCCAGGGCACAGGAAAGCTCACACGAGGAGCCAGATCCGGCTTCTCCCTGACTTGGTGTGTGGTCTGTTTTGAGTCATTGTGTGACTTCATGACACCACCCACAAATCGACCACCAGCTCACCACTCTATTCCTATGGTCTGTCTTAAAGGAACTTAATAGAGGTATTAGAGCAATGGGATGGTACGAATACGAATCAATAGTTGAACATTTCCCCCTTATGCTAAAGGATGTACACTACAATGAAGAAAACAAAACACAGTACAGTTACCTAATTAACACCCCACTGCCATTTTGTAAGCATGACCTGACAACAGACTGCTCAAGGGCAGTAAACCCTGCTTTCTCTCAACCGTTCTAAGGTTTTATAGGAAATAAAATGATGCATTTGGGAAAATGCTTAAAAAAAGACAATGCCAGCCATACTGCCCAAAGTAATTTATAGACTCAATGCTATCCCCATCAAGCTGCCATTGACTTTCTTCACAGAATTAGAAAAAACTACTTTAAATTTTATATAGAACCAAAAAAGAGCCAGTATAGCCAAGACAATCCTAAGCAAAAAGAACAAATCTGGAGATATCACGCTACCTAACTTCAAACTATACTACAAGGCTACAGTAACAAAAACAGCATGGTACTGGTACCAAAACAGATATATGATCTTGCCAAACCTGACAAAAACAAGCAATGGGGAAAGGATTCCCTATTTAATAAATGGTGTTGGGAAAACTGGCTAGCCATATGCAGAAGACTGAAACTGGACCCCTTCCTTACACCTGACACAAAAATTAACTCAAGCTGGATTAAAGACTTAAACGTAAGACCTAAAACCATAAAAACCCTAGAAGAAAACCTAGGCAATATCATTGAAGACCTAGGCATGGGCAAATACTTCATGACTAAAATACCAAAAGCAACGGCAACAAAAGCCAAAATTAACAAGTAGGATCTAATTAAACTAAAGAGCTTCTGCACAGCAAAAGAAATTCTTATTAGAGTGAACAGGCAACCTACAGAATGGGAGAAAGTTTTTGCAAGCTACCCATCTGACAAAGTGCTAATATCCAGAATCTACAAAGAACTTAAACATATTTACAAGAAGAAAACAACCCCACTAAAAAGTGGGTGAAGGATATGAACAGACACTTCAAAAGTGGACATTTATGTGGCCAACAAACACATGAAAGATAGCTCAACATCACTGGTCATTAGAGAAATGCAAATCAAAACCACATTGAGATACCATCTCATGCCAGTTAGAATGGTGATCATTAAAGTCAGGAAACAACAGATGCTAGAGAGTATGTGGAGAAATAGGAGTGTAAATTCATTCAACCATTGTGGAAGACAGTGTGGCGATTCCTCAAGGATCTAGAACCAGAAATACCAATTGACTCAACAATCCCATTACTGGGTATATACCCAAAGGATTATAAATCATTCTGCTATAAAGACACATGCACACATACGTTTATTGCGGCACTATTCACAATAGCAAAGACTTGGACCCAACCCAAATGCCCATCAATGATAGACGGGATAAAGAAAATGTGGCACATATGCACCATGGAATATTATGCAGCCATAAAAAAATGAGTTCATGTTTTTTTGCAGGGACATGGATGAAGGTGGAATCATCATTCTTAGCAAACAAACACAGGAACAGAAAACCAAACACTGCATGTTCTCCCTCATGGATTTTGGTATACTAGGGTATCCTGGAGCCATGCCCCCACATATATTGAGGAATGACTGTAATTGCAATTAATGTGTATATTCTTTTGAAATGTGATATTTTTATTTAATTTTATGCTGTACAATCTTCTCCAAATATCGTGTTGTATTTCCTTTGACATTTCAGAAGTGCTTTTTACAGAAGAAAACTATACCATCCATAAAGCCAAGGGATGGTAAAGTTCTTTAGGATAAATTTTTTTCCATGAATTTTTCATTTTTATTTTTATTTTTTTCAACCACTTTATTGCAGTATGATTGACATGTAAAAAGCTGCACATATTTAATGTATACATCTTAATGAGTTTGAAGATAAGTATACACCCATGAAAGCATCACCACCTTCAGGACCATAAACATATCCATCACCTCTCTAAGTTTCCTCTGCCCCCTTTAATATCATGACTTACGATTTTTTGGTTGGTAAGAATGCTTAACCTCTATCCTCTTAGTAAATTGTAAGTATAGAAGACAATATTGTTAGCCACAGGCACTACACTGTGTAGTAGATCCCCAGAACTTGTTTATCTTGCACAACTGAAACTTTATGCCCTTTAACCATCACCTCCTCATTTCCCCTTCCCCTTAACTCCTGGCAACCACCATTCTACTCTCTGCTTCTATGAGTTTGGCTATTGTAGATTCCACATGTAAGTGAGTCTGTACAGTATGTGTCTTTCTGTGTCTGGCTTATTTTACTTAGCATAATGCCCTCCAGGTCCATCCACGTTGTTGCATATGGCAAGGTTTCCTTCTATTTTAAGGCTGAATAATATTCCATTGCATGCATGTATTCCATTGCTAAACTTTCTTTATCTGTTCATCCACTGGTGGACATTTAAGCAGTATTCATATCTTGGTGGATGTGAGTTATGCTATTAATACAGTGAACATGGGAGTGCAAATATCTCTCCAAGATTCTGATTTCAATTCCTTTGGATATCTACACAGAAGTGGGATGGCCAGATCATATGGTAGTTCTGTTTTTAGTTTTTCTGAAGAATCTCCATACTATTTTCCATAATGGCTGTATCTCTTTGGGATAAAATTTAAGTGGTCATTTTAAAATCATTTTGTATGACTCTTGGAAGGTTAAATTGCCCAGAGCAGATCCATATCCAAGCGAGAGGGCTCCCTTTGTGGGCAACCTTGTAGGTATCACACTTAGACAGAAATGCCCAACCTAGATTTCTTCCTTTTTGAAACTTGTCAGTTAATGTCTCAGGCCCAAGAAATTATACAATAGCCTAGCAACTACTTTAATATTAGACAGGTTCACTTGTTTCTGTTTTAGAACCGCTACCTGTAAAGTGCCAGGCATTTGACAAGTATTCTGCCTTAATCCCAAAACAGCCCTGTAAATTAAGTATTATGGGGCCTCACCCTACAGATGAGGTGATTAAGGCTCAATAAGCTTTAAAAATGTTGTCAAGTGTCTCAGCTCAGCAACGCAGAGACAGGGCTTCAAACTAGGTCTGCCTGGCTCCTCGATGGAGCCTTTTCCACTCGCTCACCCTAAAGTCAAGCAGAAGAAAAATCTGCAGTGGATGCGAGACCTTGATCCTTAGCAGCACCTCGCTGTTTGGGGCCAGCTGCTCAGAGCCCCAAGAATAAAAAAACACCATTGATTTGGACTCAAGTTCTCTCTTTTTCCAGTCTTGCCCATCGCTTTCACGGTGTCCTTTGAATTTGGAGAGCATTTGTCTGGCTTTTTTTTTTTTTTTTTTTTTTTTTGAGACAGTTTTGCTCTTGTTGCCCAAGTTGGAGTGCAATGGCGCAATCTTGGCTCACTGCAACCTCCGCCTCTGGGTTCAAGCGATTCTCCTGTCTCAGTCTCCCTAGTAGCTGGGATTACAGGCGCCCATCACCACGCCCAGCTAATTTTTTGTATTTTTTCTTAATACAGGCAGAGTTTCACTATATTGGCCAGGCTGGTCTCAAACTCCTGACCTCAGATGATCCACCTGCCTCAGCCTCCCAAAGTGCTAGGATTACAGGCGTGAGCCACTGCACCCAGCTCTGTCTGACTTTTCATAAAGAAAATTCTGTCTCATGCCTGTAATCCCAGCACTTTGGGAGGCCGAGGTGGGCAGATCACGAGGTCAAGAGATCAAGACCATCCTTGCCAACATGGTGAAAACCCGTCTCTACTAAAAATTCAAAAATTACCTGGGCATGGTGGTGCATGCCTGTAATCCCAGCTACTAGAGAGGCTGAGGCAGGAGAATCGCTTGAACCCAGGAGGCGGAGGTTGCAGCGAGCCGAGATCACACCGCCGCAATCCAGCTTGGTGACAGAGCTAGACTCTGTCTCAGAAAAAAAAAAGAAAGAGAGAGAAGAGAGAGAGAGGGAGGGAGGGAGGGAGGGAGGGAAAGAAAGAGAGAAAGAAAGAAAATAAAATTCTACTTTTTCTACAGTTAAGCACACTGATACAGAAAAAATTAATAAAACTACTTTTAAAAATCAAGAGGCAAGCTAGGCATAGTGGTGCAAGCTTATAATCCCAGCTACTCAAAAGGCTGAAGCAAGAAGGTCCCTTGCGCCCAGGAGTTTGAGGCTGTAGTGTGCTATGATTACACCTGTGAATAGCCACAGCACTCCAGACTGGGCAACGTAGCAAGACCCTGTCACTTACAAAAAAAATCAGGAGAAAGAGGAGAAAGTGGGGAAAGACATTATGGCAAATTAATCCACCTACAGCACCATTTTCATTTTGGTTTTGATCTATCTTAGCTCAGGTCACAACAACTCCATCCCTTATCATCAGGTATGTGTGTCCAGCCCCTAACTATGTTAAACTCGGAACAGTTTAAGATACCCAAGTACAGCTTGGACTTCAGTAACAGAAAACCTTCCTGCCACTTCCCAGCTGAGTGCCCTAAGACAGTGCCCTTACCTAACTTCTCAGAGCCTCAGTTTCTATCTATAGCATGAGGATAATCATCTTGGCTAACAGTGATAAGACAAAGGTCAAAATCGGTAAAACATCTGAAATCTCTGTAGGCTATAAAGCACCATGCCCATATTTTTGGACATTATGTTTTATACATCGATTTACTTAACAGTCATCCTGGCAACCTCCTCATTTGCATGCCCTCTGGCAAACAGAAATCTGGGACACAGTACAGCAAACTTGGAAGCACAGAGAAAATGCAAACTATGAGCAAATCCGGCATAAACACAGATTTACCAGGAAATCCTTTATACTGTAAGCAAAGAAATAAATTTTGGTGCATTAATGTAGAGGATTCATTATTAACTGAATCTTATTCTTTAGTCAAAGGTTTCCTGAAGAAGGAGGTATATCATGAAACTTAAATACCAGAAAGCTGAGCCTAAGATGCACTTATGAGGGGTAAGTGGTCCATTGACCCAGGACAGCAAGTAGATGTATCTCCTCCCATCACCCAGGCTACTAAGGGAAGACGAGGGGTACGAGAAGACACCACATGTTCTCACTCATAGGTGGGTGTTGAACAATGAGAACACATGGACACAGAGAGGGGAGCATCACACACTGGGGTCTGTTGGGGGGGGGGGTCAAGGGAGGGACAGCAGGGGGGTGGGGAGGTCAGAGAGGGATAACATGGAGAGAATTGCCAGATGTAGGTGACAGGGGAATGGAGGCAGCAAACCACCTTGCCATGTGTGTACCTATGCAACAATACTGCATGATCTGCACATGTACCCCAGAACCTAACATACAATAAAAATTCAAAAAAGAAAAGCCTGTTGAAACGGCAGTGCATGTGAGAGGGAGTGGGGGAGCAGGTGGTGGGCTTACTACATTCTAACAACCAGAGGTCTCATGACACCTTAGCTTTTCCTAGACAGGACTCAAGTGTTCTGTCTGCACTCTTGTTTGCACTGCCTCCCCTATCCCCGACTTGTCCTTCTCCTTCCTCTAGGATGCAGCAATACAACAGGGCTGTGTTATGCAGTGGGCTCGATCATCCACTCTCCAAAAGGCTCAAAGAACGCAGGCGGATTCTTCCTCCTGAGTAAATCCTTCTCAATTAGCTCCTCAGCTGGCCCCATCTTAACATCTGCCTGAGGTCCATATGCTGTCTACGAGATGCTCATTAGTACTGCAGGTCCTAGAGTCATCGGTCAGACCTTAGACAACAGTAAAACATGCAGAACCATCTACTCCAGAGCCAACAACTTATTATGAAACCTTCACATTTTCACTGCCAAGCAGCCAGAAGCGGGCCTCAGAAAACCACAAGCTTTGTTTCTTTTCATACACCTCTAATATCGAGTTGTCAGGTCAGAAGCACCAGGACCAAAATTGCATTATACCTTCCTCAAAGAAGTTTCGTAAATGATTATTTGGTTTTGAAGTTTGCTTACGGTGTTTTACCTATCCGACTCAGAAAGCCGCTTTCATCCTGACAATGTTTCAGTTATAGCTATGGCTCTCTTTAAAGCTGCTAGTCTTGCATGGGTAGCTCCTTCCTTAGAAGGAAAATCTGCAGTATCTTTTTTTAAGCTCTGCGTCAGAAGACGGCCTGGACGCAGGGTGGGGTGGTTGATGGGTCGGAGCTTTGCTGCCACCTAGTGTCCGACCTAGGAGGATGACGCCGTTCCCTAGCTAAAGACTTGAAAGCTCCGGAGAACCTCATCGACTGTGCCACGGGCGTGGGTGATTGTGCAGAGTTCTGGGTCACGCGCTTGGCTCTGATTTAATGAGATCAACCACACATACCCACAGGCAGAAAAACGGAGGCTGGTGCCTGCCGTTCCACCCCATCAGGACAATAGGGGTGGGACCAGCAATCTTCATTTCCACAACCTTTCCCGTGGCCCTTGGGTGACTTTTCCTGTGCTCCTCCCCCCAATACGATATTCTCCCCTAGGGAATAAATAGAGAAACAGAGGAGCAAGCGGGAAAATGTAAGCAATGTGATTTTCTCTCAGCTCCTCATGCCCCTGCAAAGAGCTTTGAGGACTAAAACCAAGACCTGAAGGGGAGAAAGAGATTTTAATATCCAAGCTCCGAAATCTCCAGGTAATGCAGACCACTAACGTGATGTGAATGGCCTCTGTAAGGAGGCGTGGAGAGGACCCTGTCAACCAACTTAGGAAATCAACACTTAGGAAAAATAGCTTAGCTTATTTAACTAAAGTTACATCTGATGGGTGTGATTCCTCTGCAAGCTTGAACCCCTAATAGCACCTGGTATGTATTATGCATGCCCAAAGTGGGGGACATTCACACTTTTAATAATAATCATGCTGCGAACTTCAGTTAATTAGAAGGGTCAGGGACTGGAAGGCCCGATTAATTCAATTTTCTAGTTAACTAAGCGTTCATAAGGAAATTCTCTCTCTTTTCTAGGCAAGTGATTTCGGTAGTTAAAGCCCTCCATGCTCGTCTATGTCTGTGGAATACTTCTGTCAATGTGAAGACTCTGACACATGCTTATCAAATTTTAGTAGGTATAGGCTTGGTTTGGTAATGCATCACATGGCAGAAGTCATTCAAAGGTAATTCAACAGGCTTATATTATGAGTTAAGACTAAAGTCCTGGAAATAGATTTCTTTAAGTTAACCACACAAATACAGGATGTTGAAACTTGGCTTAATAGCAGTTCATGTGGGAAGCCCTAGGCATTTTAGTAACCCGACGTGGCTGCCAAAAATGACAAAGCAGTCTTAGGCAGCGCTGAAAGAGAAAAGCAGTGTTGGGAGCAAGAAAGGCGGGAGCTCTACTGAACATGCCATGTTGTCTGCAAGGCTGCATTCTATTCTGCCTGCCACAGCACAAAAGGAAACGGAAGTGATGAACATTTTAGAAATTATGGCATACGAGGAAAATCTGAAGCTGCTGACAATGTTTGGAATGGAAGAATGTGAGGCCCAGGGAGAAACTGAAAAGCTATATTCAAACATGTGAAGGGTTGCCATGGGAAGAGAGGATAGGTTTAGAGCTGCTAGAAAAACTTCAGACGAAACAAATTTAATGGAGTTTATTTGTGCAAATAAATTCATGAGTTGGGCAGCACGCATCACTGGCAGAAGTTAGGAAAACTGCTGCAGCAGCTTGGACAGCAAGCCTTTATTTATGGGCTAAATGCAGCAGAAAGGCAAAGAAAACATATTTAAATATCTAACTAGAGTCTTTACCAATCGGCAACCATGAACTAACTTCTGCGGGTGGTTTCTGATTGGTAAAGGCCGTAGATTCATCTCACCATTTTATGCTGGGATTTGCTTGCTTGGTAGGAACTTAAAGCCCTGGAGCCATTCCAGCCTAATGACCTCCCAATTTTAAAAACACTTTAGCAATTCCTCACCTGTCAATGAGCCTCTTGTTATGATGGACTGACCACAACTTGGGCATAAACACCATTCCCTGTCATGATCACGGCTGGTTTTTCTTCTCGGCACAAAACTCCTAAGTCACAACATCAGGCTCCTGGAAGAAATATTCCTTTTGTTGTTCATCCATTTTGTCACCCTAATCACAGTGAGACCTTCTCACATACCATTAATGGTCTTAAATGCTACAGAAGTGCATTTAAGACTCTTGAAATAATACAGTGCACCAGGACCAGGGAGACTGCAACGAGGAGTATACGAGGATGATACCAAGACACTGGAGGGTGCCCATTAACCAAATCAACCAAAATAATCCAAATAAAAACAATGGCTAATGGGTAGAACAAGCTATCAACTCAGTCTCTGGGTCCAGAGAGCAGTTAGTAGAGAAGATTTCTAGATTTGAACTCAAAAGGTATCTTCCTTGTTTGTAATTTGAATGTCTCTGATTATGACATTGAACATTTCAGTGTATTCCCTGAGTGGTCCACGCATGCATCAATAGGCATGAGAGTTGTCTCTAAAATTCATATCAAGTTGTTCAGCTATAGCTTGTAGGGGCTCAGGAACAGAGCAGTTTATAGATGACGAAATCTTGAGGATAATGAGTGAGACTAGAATATGATATCCACAAGACTACATTCTATTTTTCTGGTGAAATATTATTTTTCTCTCTCAAAGATAATAACAATAGGACCAATTTGGTTGCAAAACATGTCCAGTCTCATTAAACTTGGCCTGATTATTTTTCAGGCCATATATAAATTTTGGCCTGATAAACGGTCAATGATACAATCTCAGCTCACTGCAACCTCCACCTCCCGGGTGCAAGTGATTCTCCTGCCTCAGCCTCCTAAGTAGCTGGGTTTACAGGTGCCTGTCACAATGCCCAGCTAATTTTTGTATTTTTAGTAGAGACAGGGTTTCACCATGTTGGCCAGGCTGGTCTTGAACTCCTGACCTCAGGTGATCCACGCACCTAGGCCTCCCAAAGTGCTGGGATTACAGGCATGAGCCTGTAGATGATTGATGGATGGATGGATGGATGGATGGATAGATAGATAGATAGATAGATAGAGATAGATTTGTTACAGGGATACGACCTTATGCACCTGGGGGAGCTGGCTAAGAAGTTTCTATAAAATTGTTGTCTTCACGTCTGATGCTGGAACTTGAAGTCCTCAGGGCAGGCAGTTGGGGGAGGGAAGGTGAGTATACAGTGGAGAACAAGAATAAGCTCGAACCCATAGACATGAGCCAAAAACCACACAGATAAATAACCAGTGTCAGTTCTTGTTGCCTCAACATAGATAGTATGAGTGTCCTACAGAAACCAGGGCCCATCATCATCGGAACTAAATGGACACACCTGGCCTAGGAGTCAGAGAAGCTGAAGGAGTCAGATAGGCTGGAGCAATTGCAGGCTCAGCCACTGCCTCACCCCAATGGATAAGCGAGAACTTGTGTGAGCTGCAAAGTGGATGCTGCTTCACTTCCCATAAGACTGAAGGATCCATTAAGTGGCAATATACAAGAAAGAGATTCTGGAAAACATAGTTCTGCCCAGCAAAATTCACACATGGCAAAGCTACTACATTGAATCAGAGAATGCAGCTAAGACCTGAAGTCAAAATGAGGCTCTTGTCTCAACTTAGACCTTAGGGCAGGCCTATGGCAATTGATCTGACCTAGAGAAGAACAGAAAGGGGGAGTGCAGCCTCCTTATACACTAGCGGATGGCAGAGTTTAAATGGGGGGATTCAGTGGCTTTGCCAATGTGGCAGCACCCAGAGACAGGATTATTACTAAACTAAGGAAGTTTAAGTATCAGAGCTCTTACTTACAAAGATCTGTCCAAGACTTCAGGGGGACACTATCAAATCAATAGCCATAATTTTTTCATTTCCAAAACTGTGAAATTTAAAGGCACAACACAACCTGGGTCCCTCCCTCAGTCTTTGCTTAATCTGGTCCAGTGGACATCTGATTGTCCCTGAGTTCTCTATATGTTATTTCCTCGCCCATGGAAAAAAGCAAGTGAAATGGAGAGATGGCAGAATTTTTTGCCCCCAAAACTTCTTCTAAGGGAGAGAATCTCCTAAAGAGAAAGTTATATTGCCTGGAATGTCTTTCTTTAAGGGCTAATAGTGGAACAATGGGGAAAAGAGGCAAATTATCATAATCTGTAAAGAAACCAACCAGCTGGTCACCAAACTCATTTCCTCTTCTTCAGGGACACAGGCCTAGACATTTCCTACCCTCTCTCATGGCCTGTGACAGATTTCTAATGGAATATGAAAGGAAGCAATAGGCACTGTTTCCAGCTTTGGCTGATAAGAATCATCCATATACAATTTGTCCATGTACTTTCCCCTGCCGGCCGAGGTAAAGAAAAGAAGACGTCCACCACCACCACCACCAAGAGAAACCTGAGAGCCTTTGCTAAAAATGGAAGAGCCGCGAAATGGCTTCTTCCATCCAGAAGCTGTGTCAGAATGCCACATAAGTAAAAACTGAAGTCTCACTGTGTAAAGTCACTGAGATTCAGGGTTTTAGTCTAGTGCAGAAGCCAGGATCCCGTACAAAGACACATACCTATATAATAAGGAAAATAGAAATGCTCAAAATTAACCTTTTTTTTTAAATGAAAAGTAAGGGTCATATGAACAATGTGGTAAAGAAAGTTAAAGAGGGAAAGGTCTGTTTCGTCAGCCAAGAGAGCTCCGTGGAGTAGACGGACTGTGTATTGCACCTTAAAAGTTAAATGGGGGTTAACAGAAAAACATTAAACGGGGTAGTTTCACATGCCGAAACAGTAAAAGCCAAAACTAAAATGTGGAAAGGATAATAGTAGATTGGCTGGAACATAAGTTTTATGTAAAAGAATAATGGGCAATTAAACTGGAATGACATGTTGAGGTCAGTTCTGGAAGGTTTTCCATGGCAAGCTAAGGAAACTGGCTTTTATATTTATATTTCCAGTAGTGAGTCACTGAAGGTTTTTGAGCAGAGTGGTGACATCACCCAAATGTAATTTTAGGAAGATGGTGCTCACAGCAATTGTAAGATGGCCTAAAGACAGAGAGGGGAAGCCATAGCCATAATCCTAAAATATGAGAACAAGCATCAGAATGAGAGTACTGTCGTGAGACAGTTCTTTATGGGTCTTTCTCAGCTTGGTTGTCCAAATAATGTGAAGATGTATTGTAAGCTCTAAAGCAAAATAAAAATATCAATTATTATTTTTATTACCATTAACATTATTAAAGGAAAAGGAAGGGGATGGAATTCCAAGCCAATGTTTGCCGCTTCAACAAGCAATCCTCAATAAAGTGGGAGGTGGAAGACAAAAGATTAAACTAACGATTAAAATGGGTTTTGGGAATTATTTGTAATTGTTTATTTTTTAAACTCTCTCATTCTCCCCTTTAACATGGAAACTTCAGAGTCAATCATATAAGAACCAGTGGGAAACAGTTTATGAGGGATTGGGAGAGAGACAGAGAAAGAGTATACTGGAAATTGTTGAAAAGAAGATTCTCCCATAAATAATGATAAGTATATCTTCAGTGATCATAAAATTTTATTTAAAATGCACTTTCTGTGTTATTTCTCCTAACTTCATTCTCCTTCCACTCTTCATTTTTTGTACCACAAGTCTCACACCAGCTTTTCTGAAATGATAACTGAGAGCGCTCAACCAGGATTGAAACTAAGAATAGCACATTATTGGAGGCTTCAGCCTTTTCACAGCACTTGCAATGTCTATAGAGCATAAACCAATGGGAGGGGGAGATAAAATTTGTACTTGGTTCGTATTGGATAAAAACAAGAATGTAAGCATCACTCCATGGGACCCAGTACTGGGGAGACGCTTTTCTACCCTGGTACTTTTTGAATGCATTACGCTAAAATATTTATGCTTATTGCATTGCAAATAAAAGGAATCAAATAAATGCTAAACTCATAACATTATTAATTTATTGGACATCTTATAGTCCTGTACCTCCAGTAATCACAGGAAGTCTTCAAACAACAAACAACTCTAAAAAGAAAAAAGGATAAAAGAATGAGGTCAGCAGGAATAAATGGATACTCAGTAAAGGACAGAAACGTGACATCCGAATAAAAAAAAGAGAGTTTAATTCAGTTCAGAAACACTCACTGAGCCTCTACGATGTAATGGACATTTGTGTAAGTTGCCAGAAATACAAAGATGAAGGAGACACAAACCCTTGGGGGAGCTTGGCCAGTGAAGGAGAAAAATGCCCAAAAATATAAAACTGAGGCAATTACAAAAAATAAGACCCTCAGATGTCTACATTATCCATAAAAGATTGAACTTGGGAAAGTCCACCAACTGATACAAGAAGAATTATGTGGAAGGTTCTCCATTTTTGCCTAGGCTCTAGGAGGAAGAAAAACTTTTCCTTGATAGTTTAAAATCTCAAACTGAGATGTCGAATTTAGGGGTGAATAGTTTAAAATCTGGAACTTGAGTCTCTGGATTTACAGTTGGTTCAACAGTAGAGACAAGAAAACCCCAAGGTAAGAAATTAACATTAAAATTGGTCCTGAACTGGTCTAGTAGATTGTTTTTGTTTTGTTTTTTTCAAAAAATGACCATAAGAGCATTTCCCATGCCACATGCTCTTCTTACCAAATCCCTTTGACACACCTGCTATCAAAAGGTGGAGTCCACTTTCTCTCCCTCTTGAATCTGGGCGCTATCGAGTGACTATACTTAACAGTAATGTATTATATAGCTTCACATAGCTAAAACGAGGAGACTGAACATTCCCAACACAAAAAAATGACAAATGTCTGAGATGATGAATATGCTCATTATTCTGATTTGGTCACTATACGTTGTATGTATCAAAACATCACTGTGTACCCCATACATATGTACAATTATTATTGATTATTTTAAAATAAAATTAAAAAATAAATACATCTCTACTCACCAAGGCCCTTACACAGTGACATTTCCAGACCTTATTTCCTTTTGCTAATGGAGCCTCCATTCCAGGCTGCTTCTTTTTGGCTCCAAGTCTCACAAGGAAGCCTAAAGTTGGTCTTTGGATACACAAAAGATTCATCTATATTTCAAAATAAATTCTAACTTATTTTGTTAGAAATAAGTGAACAGCTGTCTAAGGTATTTTCTCAGTTGCGGTGCAAAGTTTATTACTGTGATTTTCATTTCTGGCTAAATGAGAGAAGTACCAGTTGAGACTGAGAGAAGGAAGCAGTAGGGTTAAACTGAAAAGTATTTCTGAGGTAGCATACACCAGGCTTAGTGGCTAATCAGATGTGGCAAATGAAAGAAAGAGACTTTAGTACCTGGGTAAATGGTGATGTCATTCATCTAAATGGGCAATATAGAAAGAGAAGCCATTATTGAGTTTTAGGTGTGTTGACACTGAGGCACCCATAGGACACAGAGTGGAAATGTCCTATAGGTGGTACTATAGTATATATGGAATCCAGAATAAAGAGAAGAGGTCTAGCTGGAGAATATTTATGAGCTGTTAGCACTTGCATAGAAACTAGAAGTTATGGGCTGAGCATACCATTTAATGAGCATATAGAGTAGTAGATTTTCATTTTGGGTGGTGATGGGTCCCATTGGACATCTAATAAAAGCTATGGATCCCTCCCCCTCACTTTGTCTCTTCACCTCCCAAAAATTACCCTATGTGCACATAAAATTCCGCCTATACCAAAGACCTTACTTATGAAGTTGCTGATCTACTAGGTTTATGTGCAACTCTGAGAACATTCAAGAAAGTGCTCCCTTACTCACGCCTGTAATCCCAGCACTTTGGGAGGCTGAGGTAGGCAGATCACCTGAGGTTGGGAGTTTGAGACTAGCCTGGCCAACAAGATGAAAGCTCATCTCTACTAAAAATACAAAAAATTAGCCAGGCGCAGTGGCGCACACCTGTAATCCCCACTACTCGGGAGGCAGAGGCAGGAAAATCACTTGAACCCCGGAGGCAGAGGTTGCAGTGAGCTGAGATTACACCACTGCACTCCAGTCTCGTGACAGAGCCCAGGCAGAAAGAAAGAAGAAAGGAAAGAAGGAAAGAGAGAGAGAGAGGAAGAAAGAAAGAGAGAGAGAGAAAGAAAGAAAGAAGAAAGAAAGAAAGAGAAACATGAGGGATGGAGGAAGAAAGGAAGGGAGGGAGGGAAGGGGAGAGAGAGAGAGGGAAGGAGGAAGGGAAGGGAAGAGAAGGAAGGAAGGAAGGAGGGAGGAAGGGAGGGAGGGAAGAAGGAAGGAGGGAATGAAGGAAGGAAAAGAAAAGAGAGAGGGCTCCCGAGCCCTTATCCTACCCGTATCCCATCTGGGATTTATGAGGCACTAGCCCACATGACAAGAGATCAGGGCACTGGAAGAATGCTCAGCTTTCTCTACTTCCTATCTCCTCCCCTATGTAAACTCATTGATGAGGTTCCTACCTCTTAAACAACAGTCAAATAATTGATCCTGGGGCAATGTCATTACCACATTCCCAGGGCCTCCTTTGGAACACCTAATGTCCGAACTAATGAATAAGCCCTATCCCTGTGTCCCAGAGTGCTGTAAGCCTGTATGACTCACCGACTCTGATTCTTGATCTGTTTTGTGAACCCCCACCAGTTCTGGGCCATGCTCTAAGCCTGGAGTTTTACAATAACTTTAAAGATTAAAATCTTGAAGTCATATGCCAAAAAAAAGAAAGCAGGAGAGAGAGATAGCATGCTGTTTTCCTAGGTCTCAGATAGCAGCCAAGTATTTGGGGGGTACATTTGATACAGCTGGGAGAGATAAACAGGTTGTCTATGATGAAGTAAAAAGCTGCCTTTACTGCATCCAGTGCTTCTAGCTGCTCTACATAACACTTTGCCTCCTGTAAATAATTGTGCTAAACAATAGACCCACCTACAGCATGCTAAGAAAAGTGCAACCGTAGGAATTTAAGGCCATCTGTTAGCTTTCCTACACTCTCTGCTCATCTCTGCCCTATCTCTTTTAGAACAACATTCATTCCCCATGTGGTCAACACACAGGATTCTGGACTCCCACTTGTTATCCCACAAGTACCTGTCCAATGTTATAGGTGGACCAACTCATCCTGGGCAAATCCAGGCTGTCTCCATTTTAAATTGGAATGCCCACATTCCAGGAAGCCCCCTCAGTCTGAGGCACTGACTTCTCTCCAGGACAGGAAAGTGTCAGTGGTCCCTGTATCACGTCCTCTCTGTGGAGCAAGAAATTGATGGCATCATGTTGCTGGTGGCTGCCTTTGCAGCAGGGTGACCAAACGGTGGCCTAACTTACACATGTGGCCTCCCACTTCAGAGTCTAATCATGATAAGGATTACAGAGTCCTTCTCCCTTTCCTCACATCTGTGAATTTTAAAACTGCAAAGTCTTGGACTTCTGAATGCTTTGGCTACAGCATATTTTTGTTTCGGTGTCAATAAGTGCACTTTTAAAAAATATCTATCCTAAAACGAATCACCTCAATATCAATATTTGCCAGGCTTCAATAGATTTTGAGATCACATTGCTTTAATCAAATTATAATGTACTCATACCCACATTCTACTGCTCCAGAAAATTCAGTCTTTTCACCAGAATCTGTCCCAAAGGGTTTCTGGAAATGCCCTAGAGATGTTTCCCTGCTACCCAGTCCTTGGAAGACCAGCAATCTGACACCAGGCCCCCGATGGTCCCTGGCCCATGAAGCCTGGCTCATTCCACAAACTCCTTGTCTCCCATTTTCCCACTCCCTACACCCAGTCTCCTCCCAAGTGTGAACACAGACTCTTTTCCCTAATCGCCACCGCAGCCCTGAGAACCTGACATAAATGTAACAGGAAACCAAGGGGAAGTGCCAGCTGAATAACGTAACTGCTCCTGCTTGGGACCATTCTCAGTACAGGGTGACATCAAGTTGTGAATGGGAGCAAAAACTTCACCGTCAGATAGGTCTGAATTCTGCCCCTAGTAGTTGTGTTACACTGAAAACCCCATCTACACTCCCCGAGATGGCTCCCTCATCTGTAAGATGAGAAAAATGAAAAATAGTATCTAGTCCACATGAAAACTCATACATGAATGTTCAAACAGTGGAAACATCCCAAATGCCCATCAGCGGATGAATGGATAAACAAAATGTGGCTATATTTAGCAATGGAATATTGTTTGGCAAAAAAAGGAACAAAGTACTGATATACACTACAGCATCAAGGAACCTCTAAGTGAAAGAAGCCAGTCACAAAAGACCATACATCACATGATTCAAACGAAGTGTCCAGAACGGGAAATCTACAGAGAAAGAACGATCAGTGGCTGCCTAGGGCTGGGGATGGAGGTGAGTAGGAAGGAAATGGGCAGTGACTGTTAATGGGTATAAGCTTTCTCTGTAGGATGACAAAAATGTTCTAAAATTAGATTATGGTGATGGGTACACAACTCTGTAAATATACTAGAAAAATCCAAGGAATTGTACAATTTAAATAGGCTGTGTAAATTATATATCAATAAAGCTATTAAAAATAATAATCCGGCTGGGTGCAGTGGTTCATGCCTGTAATCCCAGCACTTTGGGAGGCAGAGGGGGTGGATCACCTAAGGTCAGGAGTTTGAGACCAGCCTGACCAACTTGGTGAAACCCCATCTCTACAAAAATACAAAAAAGTTAGCCAGGCATGATGCCAGGCACCTGTAATCCCTGCTACTCGGGAGGCTGAGGCAGGAGAATCGCTGGGAGGCAGTGGTTGCAGTGATCCAAGATCGTGCCAGTGCACTCCAGCCTGGGTGACAGAGCGAGACTCTGTCTCCAAAAAAAAAAAAAAAAAAAAAAAAGCAGAAAAATATTTTCCAAAAAGATACGATTTTATAAAGACATAACTTTGACAAAAATATACAAAGAACTTTTTATCAAACCAAGCATGTTTTCCCATCTGAAATTTCCAAGCACTGCTAAGGATTATTTCTAAAAATTCTGGGATTAATACCTCTGGGGTGCCTACCATGTACCTACCACACATATGTGCAAGGTGTTGGAGGTACAGCAATGGAAGACAGTCTTCGCCCTCAAATATAACCAAGACAGTCATCCACCCGGTAACAGCACAATTAACCATTTCTCTAATTTAAATTTCTAACTCTAATGACCATCCACACCCACATGCTTAAGTTAATAGAAATCCATGGAGTATCCTCACTGTCTCATGACTTCCTGTTGTTACAACCCTGGACACTTTACCCCAACGTATCCCCACTTAGCAACTTTAGCCCAGGACCCAAGTTACTCATACTTAAGAATCAACTCTTTTAACCCACATATCAGCCATTTTTCTCAAGGCATACCAGTGTCCAGGTAGCTGCATGAGTCCATATTGGGTCCAGAAGCATCTCTCACCTGACCTGTGTGGAAACCAGTCATCCATTCAAACTATTCCTCCCATTGTGGTAATATAATTTTGTCTTAGAGGAAATATACTTTTCCTGCTGCCCACTCTTGGTCTTGGCTAACCCCAAGCCATCCAATATATTTCACTACATTTGAACCACAAATAGAAGAGGTCTTTCCTCCTAAGAGATTACTGTGTTCCCGTCTAAATATGTCTGATCCCTCTTCAGCAACCTCCAAGCTCAAAGCCTTCTCCATCTAATAGGTATGAAGGAGGGATACCACAGCTCGAGCCTCCAGAGCCAGCCCTGGTTAACCCAAACTCCTTGTTAAATTCTTCCCCAAACCCCACCCCCCCCCAAAAAGTGCTCTTTCAGAACAAAATGAGTCTGTACCAAAGGTTTATTGACTTCTTCTCTAGGGACAGGGAACTCATCACTAAATAAACATACTTGTGCGCACACACACAAAAATACACACAGCTACTCCTACAGGGTGCTCCAAATCAGAGTGGTCATGACCAGAAAAAGTGAATTTCCATTGTTTCCATGTTGAAAATGAGAGTTTGATCAACTTCTCACTCCTAACCAGTTGAATTCTAAGCCATGACTTGGGCCTGACCAGTTGCTGTGGCCTCCAGGTTTGCCAGACTCCAGTTTTATTTCAGTAGGTTGGCTACTTTGGCAAGGAGGGGCTGGAGAACTGAAACAATTAATTGGCTGGAGATAAAATCACAGAGACCCATAAAACTGTCCTCGTGTGGCTGAGTGGGTTCTGAAAGGGGGCCTCAGGACCAGGTGGCATCTCTTATTCTGTTGAAATGCTAAATCTGAAAAATATCTCAAAGACCAGTTCTTTAGGTTTCACAATAGCGATGTTATCTATAGGAGCAGTTGGGGGAGTTATAATCATGTGACCCCAGCTTTGTGATTCTGGGGCAGTAAACACCTTATGGAAAAACAAACTAAGCAATGGCAGGTCACTGTTTAACTACGCCTATTCTATGGCAAAGTTCAAAGCCCTACCATAATTTTAATCTTGTCTTACAAATGCAGCTTCGGTCTACAAACAAGCATGGAGGGGCAGTTTTCCTTGCCTCGTAGTTTAACTGTGAACTGAATTTATCTCATACTTATGTTGGCCTCCATGCTAGAATAAACAATTTAGCCTGTGAAGTTAGATGCAAGATGGAGTCAGTCACGTTAGATTTCTCTCATTACTTATTCCGAAAAGGCAGTTGCGCCAAGAGTTTGGGGGTTCTATTCCTAGAAGCTTGGGGGTGTCAGACATACAACATCATAGATGTGTCTACAATGATGATGACGGAAAAGTTCTGGTGTCTTCAGACCACAGAGGCTCTTTCTTTATATCTTTTTTGGCATCACATATCCCTACCTTAACCTCTGTTCCAGGATGCCCGTACTCTCTCTGTTCACCAGCCTGGCCAGTAGCCAGCAAGTGGCTCAGTCTAGTGGGAATGGGTGGAGAAAATAAAAAGGAAGGAGTTGAAACAAGTGCCACTTGAATATCCCAGTTGCCATCCCCTACTTTGATTGACCCACAATTTCCATAAACAGAATTTATATTCTTCGCAAATTTTAACTTGCTGATATTCACTCAAATGTATTCTAGTCTTGGGGAAAGTGGTGAAGACATACTGAGCTTCAGATATCCTTTATTGAGGTTTTTTCTTACTAACTTCAGTGATGAAAACCTTACTCCCGTAATTTGACCACCTTCCAGTTCTGCGGGGTGTCCACCAAGTGACATAAAGGGAATCAGCAGTTTTCATAGGCATCTGGCTGAGCATGGTGGGCAGAGGTGGTTAGTAATGAGGCTGGCTCATCCAGGGAAGGGAGGGTTGGTGAGGTCACACAGACTGCAATGAAGGCCCCACAGCGGGGAACACTTTCCAATAGCCCAGGCTTGAGGGAGAGTTAGAATCTCTACCATCTGGTTGAAAGTATTACATAACTGTTTCTATTCAAGTGGGATTTCAGTTCCTCTTAAATTTCATGTAATAGTTCAGAAAACCTGAAAGGCACCATTTTTGTTTTAATGAGCTGAATAGAGAAGGTACATGAGCAGGGAAATGGTATGCCAGACTCCAGAGTTTGTCTAACACGTTACAGAAGCTAATCTGTCACTTATGAGACTGACTTAACTAGCATTGTTTCTTCTGATCAGAAATCAGCCCTAGACTATTTAGAGAGAAAAGCAGGTCAGGTACGGTGGCTCATGCCTATAATTAGGAGGCTGAGGTGGGCCAATCACAAGGTCAGGAGTTCGAGACCAGCCTGGCCAATATGGTGAAACCACGTTTCCACTAAAAATACAAAAATTAGCCAGGCATGGTAGTGGGTACCTGTAGTCCCAGATACTCAAGAGGCTGAGGCAGGAGAATCACTTGAACCGCGGAGGCAAAGGTTGCAGTGAGCAGAGATTGTGCCACTCCCCTCCAGCCTGGGTGACAGAGCAAGACTCTGTCTCAAAAAAAAAATTTTTTTAAGAAAAAAAACAGTATCTCTGGCTAGACAGCTAACAGATCCTATATGTGAAACTGACTATCATGGAGTATATGTTTAAGAATCACAGCAGGTTCCAAGCTGAGCATCCTACCAGACTGAGGAAAATAATCACCCCAAATTCAGCTAATGCTCATGTTATCAAGCTGCAGAAGACCCTATTCACCTGAACAATATAAATGAAAATATAATGTTTATGAGCTTCTTTCTGCTCTGTGCCCCTGGGCCAGGTCTTCTGTCTGCTTGAGGCTAGGGGAGGTGCAGGAAGGGCGAGACTTGAGATGAGTTTTTTTCCCTAATTACACTTGCTGAGCTCTTGGTACAGGACATGTGAAGGACTTGGTGCCAGGACTTGCTGCGTGACTGGTGAAGAGGCCTTGTCCAGACCTGCCGGGGAATTAAAGGCCACAATAGCCTAAAGTTCTAGCAGATCGAGAATGACCATCTGTTATAACCTACCAAAGTATGTCTTGCAGAGACACTAATATATTAATACCTTAGTGACCTCTAATGGTATTGTAAATGGACGGGGGAAACAGGAACAATGCTTCCTTGTGGGCATGCTGACCAGGCAGCTTTCCAAATGCATGGATCCACTGTGCCTTGGCCACTCACACGCCAGCTAGAGCTCTGGCCAGGCAACCTGAAATCAGGTTGTGTTTTCCACGGACACCATGTAGCTGAAATGGTATTGTTTCCTGAGGTCCAAAAAATGGAACAGCACAGAAATATTGGGTAGTGCTAACCATAGCATGTTAAAGGACCTTTTGCTGTAGAAAGAGCCAAGGACTCAACAGTGCCATGTTTGGACCCCCTCAGACTAAACCTTGGCATGGGCTGGGTTTGCACGGGCTCAGCTGATGGAATAGTGATGGAAGCAGCTGAGCCAATGCTAGGCTCCAAGTGGAACCTTAGACTCCCCAAGTAGTGGCTCTTTGAAGGGCTGCTCAGTCAGTGCAGTCTAAAGTCGATGTGTGGAGAACTGCTCATCACCCAGGTCTGGAAACTTCACTCCCAGGGTATTAGTACATCCAGTGGTAGGTAGAAAGAAGAAGACTCATGAAACTATTTTGCTCACTGGTTAAAGCAATGATCTTGGCTGGGACAGAGGGGGAAAGTCATCTGAAATAAGGTTCCTGGTGTATTTACCATTCTATTTCTTCTCTTCTAGGCAAGGATTTCCAAACCTAGCCCACAGCCAATGCCTGGAGCTCTTGTTTGACATGCAGATTCCTGGACGCCAGCCCCAAAGATTCTAACCCAACAGGTGTGGGGTATACCCAGGAACCTATATGTGTATCAAGGGCCCTGTTACAGGGGATCCTGACTTAGGGGATCCAAGTACCAGTATTTGGCAATAACCACTCTAGCACACCCCGTCTCCATATATCATTGTAATTCACTGAGAATTGGTGGTGCCTTAGATGAGGAGCTGGGGTAACTCATAGCCAGCATATTCCTCGGCCCCCACACGGACACACCTATGTGTCATGGGGCATGTGTCCCTGAGCTCTGCCTCCCAGCCACTTCACACTGTCCTCGAAGCACACATGCACATTACATCAGTTCAGTTCAGCAAGTGTTTATTGGGCACCTACAATAGGCAAGGCACAGTACCAGGTGCTGTGGGTTACAAAGACAAGAAAGCTAGGCCTCACCATCGAGAGGCTTACAGTCTAATAGGGAAAGACACACTCACAGGTAACGAAAATACAAGGCAAAGTGAGGTGGCTCTATGGCAGAGGCAAAAACAGTGGGAGAACAGTGAGCAGGGACAGATCGAGAGGTATCTCAGCAGATCAGATGTTGAATGCAGGGAGTAGCATTTCAGCCAGGCCCTGGGAGGTGGGTCGAATTTGCACAGGTGAACTGGGAGAAAGGACACTCAGGCATAGGCAAGGTACAGAGGCGGGAAAGTGCAATGAATGTTCAAAGAACAGAGATGCTGACCTCGATGGAAACATAGGAGGCCGACAGGATAACAGAGGTACCTAAGCTGGGGAAGGGTTTCAGGCCAGATGGTGGATCGCTTATAGCAGGATTTCTTTCTTTTTTTTTTTAAGACAAAGTCTTGATCTATCTCCCAGGCTGGAATGCAGTGCCACAATCATAGTTCACTACAGCCTCAGCCTTCTGAGAACAAGCCATCCTCCTCCAAGTAGCTGGGAGTATAGGCACCTGCCACCATGCCCAGCTAATTCGTGTTTGTGTGTGTGTGTGTGTGTGTGTGTGTGTGTGTGTGTGTATTTTTTTGGAGAGACAGGGTCTCACTTTGTTGCACAGGCTGTTCTTGAACTCTTGACCTCAAGCGATCGTCCTACCTTGGCCTCCAAAAGGGCTGAGATTATAGGCTTAAGCTACCACACTCAGCTATAGTGAAGAGATTTGACTTCATTCCATTGGTAACGGTGAACTACTGAAGGTTTCTGAGCAGAGGAGTGACATGACTTCATTTCCACAAGTCTGGGCACACTGCTGTGAGTAACACATGATTAGCTTTATTCTTTTTGTTAACCTTACTCTATGGCTTACACTTCCTCCCGGTCTCAAGGCAGAAGTGCAAACCTGAGCCCTGTAGCCACACATACTTTCCCAGGCTGCACAAAGCAGGAAGCAGTGGCCTTAGCTAGGCAAACTTTGAGCTCATTTAACAGCTTTGCACCTGCGCCATAGAAAAGGAAGTGAGGCTTTCCAGAACTATTTGAGATTAAGGAGCAGAGCACAAGGACAGTACTTAACAGACTTCTGTCACCTAAGCATGGCAAGAATAAGCTGCAGAGAAAATGGGAGTGTAGAAGAAAATGGTGGAGAGATGTGAATGACTAACTAGCATCATCCAAACTGAACCCTGTCCCAGTACGACTTCTGTAATAACCCACCTCCGCCACCAGCTAGTGGGAAGGGGAGATTTCACAGTCTGACTCACTAGATCAGTAGATGGAGTTTCTAAGCACTCTACACATAGAAGGGTCTCTGTGGACAGAGGCTCCTAAGATCCTGCTTAACCATCCAATGAGGAAGGAGAATGGTGCCCACCTGCTCCTGGGCCACCCCAGCCGGCAAAGGGATGTGAGGCCACTGCTGTCCAGGTGGATACAGCAATGCTGGTTAGCGAGGGCTCCCCTAGAACCTCCACACCAGCCGAAGTGGATGCTTGGGTGGAGAGCACAGAGGGCGGGGAAGTCACAGCTGGGTTTCCAGGAGAAATGCTCCTGGGGTGCTGGCGTGCACCTCCGGGCCTGGCCCAGTGGGGCCTCCGGCACCATTGCTGATGGTCCACAGGCATGGATAGGGGCTGCAGAGATAGAGAAAGAGGGGAAGGGAACATTCAGTGGTACTCCAAGGAGTCCCTACCTGACAAGCATGTACACAGTGCTGAGAAGGGCATGGTTGCAAGAGGGCTTCTGACCATAGCTTTATTTCTAGCTGTGACACAGATCGGTCCTGTTTCTGCAGAAAAGCTAAGAGAAGCAGCAAAGTATGGTGGAATAAGGATAAGGTTAAGTGTCCTGAGACCTGGACTCTGGCACTGGCCCTGCCACCAGCAAGTTATTTGGTTTTAGACACAGAATTTCATTAATCTGGGCTCTCTTGCATCCTATGTAAAATTAGCAAGGCAGTAAAAGAAAGGTATTGAAACTGTATGATTTCTGCATATGATCTCTCCCTGGCCAGTGTAGCATAATAACCAAGACACATTGCTGTCAGAAGACTAGAGTCTAAATCCCAGCTCTACTACTTATTAGCTCTGTGGCTTTGGCTAAATTATTTAGTATCTCTGAGTGTCAGTTTTCTCATCTTCAAGATGTGGAGTCATAATTTTACCTACCTTACAGAGATTGCTACAAGGATTAAATAAGTAGAGGAGTATATGGTTCTTAGCATGTGGTACTCAGCAAATGAGTTGTTATCATTAATTCTTCCATTCCTGGTCTCCACCTGTGAGCTCTGGTCCCTGGCAGAAAGGCTGGGAGCTAGAACACTTTCTTTGCCTTCTCTAGTTCTATAGCACTAGTTCACACACGTGGTTGCACATTGGGCACACTGGAATCATTCAGGGAGTTTTTAAAAGTAATATTGGTGGCTGGGCGCAGTGCCTCACATCTGTAATCCCAGTATTTTGGGAGGCCAAGGCGGGCGGATCACAAGGTCAAGAGTTCGAGACTAGCATGGCCAACTAAGTGAAACCCCGTCTCTACTAAAAATACAAAAATTAGACGGGTGTGGTGGCACATGCCTATAGTCCCAGCTACTCTGGAGGCTGAGGCAGGAGAATCGCTTGAACCTGAGAGGCAGAGGTTGCAGTGAGCTGAGACCACACCACTGCACTCCAGTGTGGGTGACAGAGTGAGACTCCATCTCAAAAAAAAAAAAAAAGTAATATTGGTGCCTGGGTCGCACCCCTACCCGACTCCCCTGCCCCAGAGATACTGATGGAACTGGTCTGGCATGCAGCCTGGGTATGAGGAGATTTTTAAGTTTCCCAGGTGATTGTAATGTACAGCAAAGCTCGCACCCTTAAGATAGATGCAGTTGGAATAGGTACAATCATCCCGATGTTTTCAGCCTTCAGTCATCACTATGTCTCTTACATTTGAGAGTTTCTGCATTGCCCAACACTGCATTACTTGATAATTGGCTTATTATTCAATGGTAATATTGAATACATTTATTATGTTTTGTTTCTAACAAAATATTTATGGAGTCAGGAATGAGTTAAACACACCAACAGGGAAACCAGAGTTGGCAATGCCATCCTTCACCTGGTGCCATTTTTCAGTGCGACAGGCCTCCTTGGACCATATGAAACCTACAGAAGCCCATCCTCGGAGCTCTCTCTGTGCTAGCTCAGCTTGTGGGGGATTCTGGCCCCAGTGATCAGAAGATGCTCTTCTACATTATCTCTCACAGGCCCTTTCTGATGCCTCCTGGGCCAGTGGGCGAACGATGGGCTCTGAGCTGTACTGCTTACTGCAGGACCTTCAGTACGTTTTTAAGGCCTCTGAGCTTCAGTTTCTTCATCAGCAAAACAGAAATTTTAATACCTGCCTTACAGTTGTTTGTGAGTACTACAGGACACTAATATATGGATGACTTATGTATATGTAAGTAACTAGTATACAACTTGGAACACGATTGTTAACATCTTCAGGGAACCTCATCTTCATTCTGTTTCTCACTTCCTACCACAGCCTAAATCAATGCTTTTTCTTCAGATCCTCTAGTTCAGTGTCAAATGCAAATGATCCTCTAGGTCAGCATCAAAATGCAAGCCATAAATGCCAGCTACATATATAAGTTTAAATTTTCTAGTAGCCATATTGAGAAAAAAAAACTAGTGTTAATATTTTATTAAACCAAAATATTCCAAATATTATCATTTCAATATGCATTTGATGCATTTGATGTAAATTATTATATATGTATACATTTACATCATATTTACATAATAGCATCTATATTTACATATACAACTATATTTTTATATACACATATGTTAAAAAACTGGGATTTTTATTCTTTTTCATACTAAATCTTCAAAATCCTGTGTGGGTATTACACTCACAATATATCTCAACTTGGACTAGCTGCATTTCAAGTGTTTGACAACCACAGGTGGCTCGTGGCAACACCCCTGTGGGCCACAGCAATATCAGCAGCACCCAGGAACTTGGTAGAAATGCAGAATCTCAGGCCCCACCCAGACCTACCAATCAGATTCTGCATTTTAACAACAACCCCAGGTGATTCTAGGCCATCACATTCTCCTAACTTTTTCTAGACTAAAATCACAAATCTCTGATGTCTTCCCACGTCCCATCTTTTTTTTTCCCTTGAGACAGAGTTTCCCTCTTGTCACCCAGGCTGGAATGCAGTGCCTTGGCTCACTGCAACCTCCGCCTCCCAGGTTCAAGTGATTATCCTGTCTCAGCCTCCCAAGTAGCTGGGATAACAGGTATGCACCGCCACATCCGGCTAATTTTGTATTTTTAATAGAGATGGGGTTTCACCATGTTGGCCAGGATGGTCTCAAACTCTTGACCTCAGGTGATCCACCCACCTCGGCCTCCCAAAGTGCTGGGATTACAGGCGTAAGCCACCGCCCGGGCCAAGTCCCGTATTTTAATTTTGAATCCACTTTGGACTTTCTCAAAATTCTGCATAATAGCTGACATTTACACAGAATGTTACTACTTACAGAGAATGTTAATGCATTTTCTCATTTCTGCATCTGATGCTCATGGTAACTCTGCAAAGTAGGTCATATTATTTCCATGATACAGATAAGAAAGCTGAAGCTCAGTAAGGCTAAGAAAATTACCCAAAGTCACAAAGTCACTAAGAGGTAGAACTGGGACTCAAACCCGGCCTCTCAGACTCAAAGGGGCCTTCTCTTTCCACTTCCCCACTCAGATTTCTAGAAGTCAGAACTTAATGCAGGTCACCGGTGTGAGGATTAAACCATAGTCCTCCATGCTGCACTTAGCCCTCTTACCAGGGTTGTGAGGCCAGCCATCCACAATACGTCCCCTTTTAGGATGGGTGACTTATGGGAAAATGGACAATCATGGGTCTTGACTTCTCAGTGTATATTTATAGTTTTCCTCTTCGATTCCTCTGCGGTCAGTATCTATTTGCTACCTCCACAGTTAAAAGTATTTCTGACCGGTTTAAGACAAATGATCACAAGCCATACAGTATATGACTGAGCTGTTTCTCCAGTTATGAAAGGAGAACTCCATCCTGTTGCCACCTTTACTTTTTAGTGGTTTAGAAGTCAGGACAATAGCTTAGACCCAGTCACCCTAGGAAAAAGAATGAACTTGAGTCCCCCAGTGCTAAAGTAAACCCCCAAGACCACCAATGAGTGAGTTGATGATGTTGGTCTTACCTGGGCCCTGGATTGATTGGTCCGTTGGTATGAGGTACAGACAGGATGCTGGCATGGGGTGTGGAGGATAAGGAAGTCCAGCTGTCAGGTCCCGAGAAAACTTGCAGATTATTGCTTGAGCTTTCTATCAAATTCACTTTGGGGAAATAACAGCAGTTGAATGGATAGCAAATGTAGGAAACATAAAGATGATCAGTGACATCATCTTAGAGCAAAATATTACCATGGCTTGCACTACAGGTGCCAACAGTTTGTTGGTTCTTTCTCAGGGAAATAAAAAATAAAAGGAAATGTAGGGTTCTTGAATGTCAATCATATGCCAGGTGTTATTCATAGTTTAATATTCACACCAGAGACTCCTTATCTCCATCTTATAGATAAGCCCCAGTGTGGTAGAATGATTTCCCCTGGGTGTCACGGATCTGTCTAACTCATTTTACCACATTCACTCTCTTTTAAGAAGAGACCATAGCAGCCTCCCCCTCAAGCTAAGCCTAAGGGCCACCAGTGCCCCAGATGAGATTTCTGAGTTCCAAGAACTTACTCTTCTCAGCCATCCTCAGGTAGGTTTAAATATCTCAAGAGCAGTGCCTTTTGGCCAGGCACGGTGCTCACATCTGTAATCCTAGCACTTTGGGAATCCAAGGCAGGGGGATCCCTTGAGCCCAGGAATTTGAAACCTTCCTGGGCAACACAGAGAGACACGCCAGCTTTACAATTAAAAATAAGAAGAAGAAGAAAAAAAATTGTACCTTTTTACAAAAAGAAGCAGCTTGTATGATCTCACTTATGTGTGGACTCTAAGAAAGTTGAATACATGGACGCAGAGAGTAGAACAGTGGTTACCAGGAGTGGGGAGCTGGGGAAATCAGACGTCGGTCCAAGGATACAAAGCTGCACTTACGTAGGATGAGTAAGTCTAAAGATCTAACTTACAGTCTGAAGATTATAGTTAATAATACTGTACTGTGTACTGGAAAATTTGCTAAGAGTAGATTTCATCATGAAGAAAAGTAACTATGTGAGGAGATGGACATGTTAATTTGCTTGACAGCAGTAATCACTTCACTTTGCATATGTATATCAAAACATCATGGTGTACACCTTAAATATATACAGTTTTTATAGAAGGGAAACGAATAATGTCTTCCATTTCTTTGAATCTCTATTTGCATAAATAGTATATATATAGGAGAGAGGAAGAAGGCAGAAGGAGGGAGGAAGGAAGGGAAAAGGGGGAGAGAAGAGAGAGGAGAAACATTCCAATGTGCATCTCTGGTGTTCTGGTTTGAGTGTGTCCTCCAAGGTTCATGTGTTGGGAACTTAGTTCCAATGCCACAGTGTTGAAAGGTGGGGCCGTTTAGAAGTGATTAGGCCATGGGGGCTGTACCTTCATGAATAGGTTAATGCCAATATTGCAGGAGTGGGTTTCTGATAAAAGGATAGGTTTAGCCTCCTGCCCTCTCTCCCTCTCTTCCCCATCGTCCACGTGATGCCTTCTGCAATGTTATGACACAGCCAGAAGACCCTTACCATATGCTGGCACCTTAATCTTAAACTCCCCAGCCTACAGGACTATGAGAAAATAAATTTCTATTACTAATAAATTACCCAATCTCAAGTATTTTGTTATAGCACCACGAAGTGGGCTAAGACACCTGGCCATGTCTGTTCTTTTTACTGTCTGGCACTTGCAAGCTCTCCAGCCCTAACTCTTGCGTCTTCCATCTGTCCCCACTCCCCCTACACTCTGCTCCAAGGCTGTTCCCAGACCACCCAGCCTCTTTCCCTCTTCTGTATCTTTGCTCAGCCCACTCCCCCTACCTGGCACGCCCTGCACCTCTGCCTGTGGAACATGTCATCCATCTCTGCCCCTGCCCACTCCCACTCTGTCCTTGTCTATTCATCTTTGAAGGCTCTATTTATTTATTTATCTATCTATCTATCAGACCCAGTCTCACTCTGTCGCCCAGGCTGGAGTGGTGTGATCTCGGCTCACTGCAACCTCTGCCTCCTGGGTTCAAGTGATTCCCCTGCCTCAGTCTCCTAAGTAGCTGGGATTACAGAGGTCCACCAATACACCCAGCTAATTTTTGTATTTTTGGTAGAGATGGGGTTTCACTGTGTTGGCCAGGATGGTCCCAAACTCCTGAACTCATGATCTGCCCGCCTCAGCCTCGCAAAGTGCTGGGATTACAAGCATCGAGCCACCGTGCCCTGCCATCAAGGGTCAGTTTAAATGTTAACCCCTCTGGGCTGCCTTCGCTGCCCCACCAGGCATATCTAGCTGCTCTTTTTCCTTCATTCCCACGGCACCCTGACTTGTGTGAAACAGACTGTTTCTCAAGCTCTAGAGTGCCCGTGAATCCCCTGGTGATCTTGTTAAAATGCAGACCCTGACTCAGGAGCAGAGCCTGAGAGTCTCCATCTCTAACAAGTTCCCAGGTGATACTTCTGCATTATATTAGGATTAATTATTTATGTATTTGTCTGACCCCGAGCTCTTCCAGGAAAGAAGCTATGTTTTAATCACCTTCCTATCCCACTGCCTAGAAGAACATGGTACCCGGTAGGTGCTCAGAAGATGTGATTTGATGCTGACAGCAGGAAAGAACTAGGAAGTAGAGAGAGCCATTGTTAAGTTTCTGCTATTGGTAAGCTACATAGTCTCTCCTCCTGGCAGCAGCTGTTGAGGTTGCCAAGAGTCACAAGCTAAGGGACACAGGGACAGGTAGCTGGTGACCAGGAGGACCCTCTACAAATGCAGAACTCAGCGTGTCACCGAGGAAGGAGGGAGGCTTGAGTCTAAATACTCTCCACTGTCTCCCATGCCATGAACTTTAGTTGTTTTATTGAGTGTCAGTCTCTTCATATTAGTATAGAATCTCTATGAGGGCAGAGCGTTTGTCCATTGCACTCCTGTGCTTGAAACAGAGCCTGGCATATAGTCGATCCTCAATAAATATTTGTTGCATGAATAAAGAAAAAATAACCATTGTCTTCATTTCTCCCTTCTTTCTACAAATCTAATAATCAGGCAAGGTCTGGGCCTACATGAGGCAAAGATGGAAAAGTCAGTAGTCGATGAGAAAAAAGCACACAAACAATACTACTAACTTTAAAAACAGTCAAACAGCAAAAATTGTTTTAAAATATTAAGGTTGGGTTTGCAAGCCTCCAACTAAATCAAACTAAGGCCTGAACATACAGGGCTCCAGCTCCCCAGAGACCTTCCTAATAGTTCCTAACACTAGATCCAGTATTCCCCGAACTGAGCCATCAATGCAACCACAGAAAAGAGCCATGTGAAGGCGATGAGTGGAGTGTTTCAGACCCACACAATTTGACGTGGCTTTTAGAAACCTGCCTGAACTGCTCAGAACACCAGTGCCCTGGCCTTTCCCACCCATTAGAAACCAGGAGACTGAAGGTTTTATGAAATAATTACAAAACACTAAGATCGTTACACCTAGTTCATCAAACATTTCTACATAAAATAACAATAAAACATAGAAACAGTAATATCACAGATGTGAGTTAGATGAAAGGAGTTCCATCTTTGGCTCCTCCTTTCGTAGCTGTTTATCCATTTCTCTCAGCTTCCCCCACCCCAGCCCAAACCCCCAGGGCTTCATCAGCAGAGTCACAGACCTGAGGGAGAATGGTTTCTATGCATGTACGCAGAAGGGTAGGGAGCCGGCCGGTGTCCTCGGAGGCCCGAGTAGTGCTCACAGCCATGGTGGGTGTGGGGAGCAGGCAGAGGCAGAGGAGCGGCATACTGGTAATTGGAGTTTCCTGCTGTGCACACTCCATCCGGATTGGAGAGATCCAGCCTCCCACTAAAATAGACAAGAGGAAGACACCAAGACTGAGTCTGTGAACTCCCACACCAAAAATCAGGTCACCAGCTAGCTACTTTGCACAGCTACAATTCTTGTATATGACACCGATGCCAGCCTGTGTGGTGGTACCATCCCCCGGCTGCCACTGCCCTTGCCCATGAGCAGGTAACTTGGCTTCTCTGGAAATGCATGACCAGTCCTGAAACGGCCTTTGCAGAAATTATATCCATGAAAAAATTATAGTGGGGAGATCTGATCTAGCCAATCTCCCTCTTGACATTAGTTAGCCTTCAAGCTGCCAAGCTGGCTTTGGGAGACATTTAGCTTACAGTTTCAATGATAACCCTTCTCTAAAACTCAACTGCCTTTGTAAAGCTAATGAAAGATCACCAGGCCAGGAGCATAGAGGAGCCTTAATTCTGCTAAGTTGTAGACACAAATAACTGCCAACCATTATTCCAGACTTCACAAGACATGCAACTTTCTCAATTACTCCTGCAGATAACACCACTATTGTGGAACCTAAGACAGGCCTTTAGAGATCTCTCTTCAGGTTTTTTGCATATCTGACACCAGTGGCTCCACCTGGACCACGAACCCCACCTGCGGCCCCACCCGGAAGTGACTCAGCACAAGAGGACAGCTTCAACTCCCTGATTTCATCTCCGACCCAACCCATCAGCAGCAAGCACCTATTGCCTAGCCTCCCCAACTTCGTCCTTCAAACTACTTTTGAAAAATCCCTAACATACAAGGTTTTGATGAGATTGATTTGAGTAATAACTCTGCCTCCCACATGGCACGGCCGGACTCATATCTATTAAAGTCTTTCTTTATTGCAATGTTGTGGTCTTTGTGTCAGAGGTGTTTGAACCAGAGTGACTCCATCTTGAATAGGGGCTGGGTAAGTGAGGCTGAGACCTACTGGGCTGCATTCCCAGGTGGTTAGGAATTCTTAGTCACAGGATAAGATAGGAGGTGAGCACAAGATACAGGTCCCAAAGATAAAACAGGATGCAGTAAAGAAGCCGGCCAAAACCAACCAAAACCAAGATGGCAATGAAAGTAACCTCTGGTGTCCTCACTGCTCTTTATACATGAATTCTAATGCATTAGAATGCTAAAAGGCACTCTTATCAGTTTACAAATGCCATGGCAACATCAGGAAGTTATCCTATATGGTCTAAAAAGGGAGAAACCAACCCTCAGCTATTTTTCAGGTGATTACATTCCTATCAAAGGACTCTATCGAAGGGTGGAAAACCTCTAAAGCAAAACTGGAATGTAGCTATATGAAATACAGTCTGAATGCGGAAGTTAATAGAAATGCAAAGTTAAGGTGCTTCTGGCTTAATTAAAATAAAAGTCAGTCTAGGAGGCATTACATGTATAGGTAACTCATGGACCTACAG
Source organism: Ateles fusciceps (assembly GCA_036589455.1). NCBI lineage: Eukaryota > Metazoa > Chordata > Mammalia > Primates > Atelidae > Ateles > Ateles fusciceps. The sequence goes on from JAZHEH010002441.1 coordinate 1,523,794, forward strand.
CTACCAGGGGATGATTAATGTGGTTACACAGGAGGAATGAAAGCCTCTCTATTTCTGCCGAGTGGGAAGGTGCTTTGAGTTCTTACTCTAAGCAAGAGGAATCACGATGCCTCCCAAAGCTACCCCATAAATGGAATTCCGATAGCACAGAAAGGGGAGCTGGCCTAGCACACCTTGACAGCAAGCATTTTGGTTTGGTTTCTTTTTTTTTTCTTTTTTTTCTTCTTTTTCATCCCACTTCTTTACTGGCAGGCAGCAAGCATTTTGCAGAATATTTTGGAAGGCTGCAAAATGTTTTGTAGAAAGATTCTGAACAGAAGACTATTTCGAGTGAGTTCATGGGCAAAGACTGAGACTTCGTAATGCAGGCCCTGAGACAGTACGCGCCTTCTCCCGCTGACCAGACCTCAGCGGCGGGGGGAGACCAGACCTCAGCGGCGGGGGATTGCATAGGAACAGAGCTGTTCCTTCAGAACGTTGACTAAGGACGGTCACCTGGGCTTCGGCAATGAGGAAATGGAGCTTGATATTAGAACCTACTATCTTTGCTTAATACTTTATAAGTAGAAGTAAACAAACTGAACAGAGTTCATATTACAGTCATTCCCAACCAATCCTTTAGTCATCTTCATTTTCCTGTAGTTGTACAAACTTACGGCCCAAGGGGTCCCTATCTGACTAATAGAATCAAGATTCAGGCATCCGGTGGGCAAAACCAGGCAAGCGGCCCCTCAAAACCACTGACTTCGCCACATGTAACATACACACCTCAAGAAGTTTGCTGAGAAGATTGCAACACAGGAACTTTGAACTCCTGTGGTTCTGCACATGGCCCTAACCTATACCACAAGGTTTTTATTCCAGTTCATGTCCACCTAAAGAAAAAACTGAGGGGGAAATGAGAAAAGAAAAATAGCTCAGAGCAGTCTGAATTATGTGAGGCGTGCAAAATCCATCAGGCTGAGAGGGATGTGAGTGGGGGAACCTTAGGTCAAGGGCACCCCTTGCATCCATGCCTGGGGTCAATTCTTTTTTTTTTTTTTTCTTTTTTTGAGACAGAGTTTCATGCTTGTTGCCCAGGCTGGAGTGCAATGGCATGATCTCAGCTCACTGCAACCTCCTCCGGGGACAATTCTTTAAAGGCATTTTTGTTCCTGACTAGCTGCCTTACCCATTATCTTCATGTTCCTGGAATCTGCGATACAAAGAAAAATATATAGCCAATCAATAGCTTTTGTCACGGTAAATAATTTAAGAATTGCCTCTTCTTTTTTCCTTTAAAAACCCACTTGTAACTGCTGCTAACCCAAGCATATACTCAGGGGAACTTGAATCTACGCTCCCAAGTTGTACTCCTCAAATTTGGCCCAGATAACCTTTCTGCTTATGTTAACGTTGCCTCAGTTTTTCATTTAGGTAGACAAAGTCACTTTTAAAGACTGCTTTGCTGAGAGCAGCTTCTCTTTATGCGGCTATACTGCCAGGTCTGGCACGGAAGGTGCACTAAGGTTTGAAGGGAAGGAGGAGGTAAAGAACTCCACAGCTGGAAAACTGCAGAAGGGATCTTTGCAAGCTAATATAATCCAAATTAAAGAGGGTTTCAGACACCAGGATTAACTCTCCTATGCTGATGTCACTGACCATGGGTTGCACTGCAGCCATGATGGAGAGGATTCCATCCACCATCCTGGGACATGGGCAGGGTCACACCCTGATGGGAGCGTCCAGCACTACCTTCAGAATCCCAGATGTGTTACTCCACCTCTTCCTACAGCCTTGCAGTCCACAAAGACTCTTCCTCATGGAGGCCACAGCCTGCGTGACACATTGCTATAGGGACCAACTCCGAAATTAGCAAACACTAAGAACAGGAGAACTCCAAAACAGAGAGACCAGAGTGGCGAGCATAAAGCTAGGAGGCAAGCCGAGAACACACTATTGAGGGCTCAGCGCCTCACTGACACGAAAACCAGAGTCTTAGAAGTTCATCACCGGCATTCTGATCTCCTGCCTAAGATTTGTTTAAACCCCTTCAGCTTAGGACCATTGGCGTGCTCTCTGGAAACTCTGGAAAGGGCATACATTTGTCTTTAATGGAATAAACACTGTGTCAGGTTTTGATCTGGAAAAGACCTTAGGTAGTCCTGATAGGCGAAAAGTCTGAGTGTGGAGGGAGCCGGCTCCAGGTACAGCCCCACGCACCTCCCCGCCTCGTGTACACCAACTCACAGTGAGAATAGGTCACGTGCTGGCTCTCGGAGATAGCCTCCGGTACATCTCTTAGGTGATTTCTGAAAGAGTAAAGAAAACACACCATGGCTGTCCAACTGCTGATGTGTGTCCACCATAAAGCATACCCATAATTTTCCTTGAAGAGCCACAAATTTCTTAGAATAAGAAAACCAAACGCCTTTTTTCCTACGCTCCTGTGCTTCCCCATTCTCCTTCCTTCAGGGTGTTGTCTCTATTTGTGCAATTGCTCCTGCAGTTGCATTTGACTGTTTACCCCTCTTCACCATATTTACAGCTATCCCGGTTTAGTTTGATCTCACTAATTTGGGGATGTTGCTCCTGACTGACAAGACTCACGCAATCCTAACAGTACAATTCCAGGGCACAATTACATATGTGATATGCTAGGCCCACCAACGGCCCTGTGAGGGAAATCTTAGCATATTTTTTCTAATTTTGTAGATTAGAAAAGTGGATCTCGAGGAGGTAAACTGACTTATGCAAGAACCAACAGCCAGTAAATTACAGAGCAAAAATTCAGTCAGGACCTCTTACTGGCAGTCCTAAATTCTCTGTGTTATACCACGCTGCTATCACTTTGAATCTAGATTCTGTCATCTCACATATCAGATTGTCCTTTAGGCCTTTTGTTAACTGAAAATATTATAAGTGTGTCTTGTATATCATCAAAATTTATTCTAATATTGGAGCCAGGCACAGTAGGTCACTCCTATAATCTCAGCAACTAAGGAGGCTGAGGCAGGAGGATCACTTGAGGCCAGGAGTTTGAGACCATCTGGGCAGCATACTGAAACCCCCTGTCTCTTAAAAAAAAAGAAAACTTAGCCAGCCATGGTGGCACCCGCCTGTAGTCCCCACTACTTGGGAGGCTGAGGCAGAAGGATAGCTTGAGCCCAGGAATTTAAGGCTGCAGTGAGCTGTATCACACCACTGTACTCCAGCCTGCATGACAGAGCAAGACCTCAACTCTAAAATAATAATAATAATGTAGGTGGGAGGATCACAAGGTCAAGAGATAAAGACCATCCTGGTCAACATGGTGAAACCCTGTCTCTAAATATATATATATATAAATATAATATATATATATATATATATATATAAATATATAATAATGTATTCAAATATTGAACAGGACAGGGTCCTGTAATACATCATTATGAACATCCAGCCATTCATATAGAGTTCTTACGGGAAGCTTTAAGGTGAACAGGAAAGATTAGACAGTTATAAAGATTATTTAAAAGATTTGAAACTCAAGCATAAAATCTGAACATTTCAAGATAATCATATTTATACTGTAGGCTTTGTCAATTAAAAAGTCAGTGATAAGCACCATCATCTTCTCTTTCCTGGGATAGAAAGATATAGAGGATAGGCACGGTGACTCAAGCCTGTAATCCCAGCAATTTGGGAGGCCGAGGCAGGTGGATCACCTGAGGTCAGGAGTTCAAGACCAGCCTGGCCAACATGGCGAAACCTCGTCTCCACTAAAAATTTTTTAAAAATTAGCTGGGTGTGGTGGCAGGTACCTGTAATCCCAGCTACTAGGGAGGCTGAGACACAAGAATTGCTTGAACCCAGGAAGCCGAGATAGTGCTACCACACTCCAGGCTGACTCGGAAGAAAGAAAGAAAGAGAGGGAGAGAGGGAGAGAGAGAGAGAGAGAGAGAGAGAAAGAAAAGAAAGAGAAAGAGATATAGACATGGCAGATGGCTGACCCATAGTAGCAGAATCATCACTCATACCCCCAGAAGTCTCTGACTTCTTTTCTAGCAGAGGAAATGTGAACGCCTCTCCATTTTTCACTTTTCCTAAGCTAAGTGTAGAGTGGTGTGTGTGTGTGTATGTGTGTGTATTTTATGTTTTTTGGGGTTTTTTGAGACTGAGTTTCTCTCTTGTTGCCCAGGCTGGAATGTAATGGTGCCATCTCAGCTCATCGCAACCTCTGCCTCCCAGTTCAAGCAATTCTCATGCCTCAGCCTCCCAAGTAGCTGGGATTACAGGCATGAGCCACCATTCCCGGCTACTTTTGTATTTTTAGTAGAGATGGGGTTTCTCCATGTTGGTCAGGCTGGTCTTGAACTCCTGATCTCTGGTGATCTGCCCGTCTTGGCCTCCCAAAGTGCTGGGATTACAGGCATGAGCCACCGTGCCTGGCCTAAGTGTCATTTAAAAGGGCAATTTATTAAAGTCATGCTACTCAGAAGTAATTAGGAAAAAGGCAGAGTGAATTATTATAAATCTAAATCATTTAATTTTTTTTTAATGTGATTGTGCTACTTTCAAGAATCCATAGTAAATCAGGGCTTTAAAAAAACATTATTAACAGTTCTCCTGGATCCTGTTATAAGGAATAATTATATCTTGAATTTTGTAGATTTTGTTGAATATTAAATTGAATATTGAAAGCATATTTCTATCAAAGGTAATGCAAGTGCTACTAGTCTAGTTCCTTTCAAGATATTCATAAATTACACATTTGCATTTGCATAAATCATTCATTAGAATATTTTACTAAAATTTCTCTACTCACCTTTCCTTGGCATCCAAGAAGGCTTTGGCAAAAGGATTGTACTTGATTTTGAGAGCTGTTATCTTGCATTTACAAAGACAAGAAGTGTTAGTAATAGTAGGATACACATGGGCAGACAGAACCCTTTGACTTCTGTAAAACCAGGTTATTCCCTCTCTTTGTCTTCCCTTTCCTGCCAGGCATGGTGGCTTACGCCTGTAATCCCAGCACTCTGGGAGGCCGAGGCCCTCTGCATCTTTGCTTACTCACGCACTTAATCACCATTGTGCTGTCTCTGGCAAAGGATACTTTATCGCTGCATGTGGTGAAAATGCTAATGCCATGTAAAGTAAGAAAGAAAGGGCAAAGCACTGCAAATGAGCAAAGCCCTGATGTTTGAAGCCTAGTATTCATTTTTTTACTCATTTATTTTTTTCAACAATCCTTGAGCCCCTCCTATATGCCATTGACTTTTCTAGTCACTTGGAACACAGTGGAGAGCAGCACAGGTGTGATCTGGCCCCTCTGGGAGACTGCCATCTAGCATGGAGTCCCTCATTCATAAATAACCATGTATACATGGAGACACGTCAATGCAAAAAGCAAACTATCATGCCCCTTCATCATCACTCTCTTTATCTGCCTTAGTCTGAGCCTGCTTCACTTCTCATCAGAGACATCTGTCATCATAGAGATAAAAGAGATAGAGACAGAGAAATATTTATTTTTCATCTGTCCCCACTGGGATGTAAGTGGCTTGAAGACAGGGAATTCATCTGTTTTATTCATTGCAGTATTTCCAGCATCTAGAACAATATCCAGTATGTAGTAATGACTAGCAAACATTTGTTGAATACATAAAGATTAACAGAATATTTATGTCAGGAAGACCTGAGACTTGATAGAAGAAGGAAAGCAAAATAAGAGCCACAGACGGTTTGGCTGTGTCCCCACCCAAATCTCATCTTGAATTATAGCTCCCACAATTCCTACGTGTTGTGGGAGGGACCCGGCGGGGAGATAACTGAATCATGAAGGCGGTTTACCCCGTACTGTTCTCATGGTACTGAACAAGTATCACAAGATCTGATGGTTTTATAAGGAGGGGTTTCTCCTTTTGCTTGGCTCTCATTTTCTTTGCCTGCCACCATGTAAGATGTGTCTTTCGCCTTCCACCATGATTGTGAGGTCTCCCCCGGCCATGTGGAACTGTGAGTTCATTAAACCTCTTTTTCTTTATAAATTACTCAGTCCCAGATACGTCTTTATTAGCAGTTGAAAATGACTAATACAGAGCCCAACTCCTTCTGGCCCAGGACTTGTGAGAAGAAATCAGGAGAAAAAGGAAGGAGAGGTTTGGGGTCAGATAGGTACAACCTGGTCTTTCTCTTGGCTTAAACCTGGAGAGGTCAAGAAGCATACATAAAGCCAGCTGGGGGTTCAAAGGAGACATTGGCCTCCTTCACCCACGCCCACTCGCCACTCAGGGTGCATCTGCATGGACTTGGCAGGGAAACTTTGTTGGCAGAGGGAGGCCCAGGGCCTACACTTTCCAGAGCTTGATTGCCGTGGGGCATGTTCAAGACCCAGTCAGGCTGGGAGCTTGCTGGATGGGTCAAAACGACCAATCAGGTGGTTCAGAGAGAACTGTCCAGCAACTGCAGCCAGGAAAGGCTTCTGAGGGTTTACCAAGTCAGCGGCCAGATGACAAGTTCCGCACACCACCAACTAAGCCAATAGCACACAGTGGGCAGGGGTCTTGCCTGGAGACCAGAGGAGATTAGGACATGGTCTCCAATTCTGTGTGCAACCCCCCACCACCCCACTTCCCAGAGTTACAAAGACCATACCTCCCCCTCATAGACCCAGACACCAGCCCAGGGAGAAAAGCTGGGAAGGAGAGCTATCTGCAAAATGGAATGACTTCATCATCGAAAGACTGGCCACCAGCTGAGGGACTATATATGTGATCAGCTAGTTCATTTCTGCTCCCATTGGCCAGCTGCAGGGGCTCTGCCAAGAGGTCAGTTTACTTATAGAAATGACATTTTCTCTGCACAGCTGTGATGTAAGTTAAATCTGCAACTTCATTTCACCTGTAGACATTAAGACAGTAGTTTCCAAACCTGGATGATCAACAGAATCCTCTGGGGGAGACTAAAGTCCACAGATTCTGGGCATCGTCCTGGAGATTCTGACTCAGTTGGATGGCTGGCAGCCCAAAATCTGTCTTTAAAGCTTCCAAATAAATACAGATGGAAGCAACAACAAGGTGTTTTTCTCTCTCTCTAAGATGGAGTCTTGCTCTGTCACCCAGGCTGGTGTGCAGTGGCGTGATCTCAGCTCACTGCAACCTCCACCTCCTGGGTTTAAGCAATTCTGCTGCCGCTGCCTTCCAAGTAGCTGGGATTACAGGCACTCGCCACCATGCCAGCTAATTTTTGTATTTTTAGTAGAGACGGGGTTTCATCATGTTGGCCAGGTTGGTCTTGAACTCCTGACCTCGTGATCCGCCCACCCTGGCCTCCCAAAGTGCTGGGATTACAGGCATGAGCCACATCGCCTGGTCAAGATCTTATTTTTTTTAACCTAGAAGATTGTCAAAGATGCCAAAGATTGATAATAGTGTTGATCATGGTATGGGAACTATAAACAGAGATGCCATTTTGAGGGCGGCAATTTGGCCATGTCTGTCGGTTTCCAGTTATTCACCCATGCAAGCAAATAACAGATGCACCAGGATATTCGTTGCAGCATTATTTGTAATGGAAAATAAAGGGCTGGGCGTGGTGGCTCACGCCTGTAATCCCAACACTTTGGGAGGCCGAGGTGGGTGGATCACCTGATATCAGGAATTCAAGACCAGCCTGGCCTGGCCAACATAGTGAAACCCCGTCTCTATTAAAAATACAAAAATTAGCAGGCTTGCTGGTAGGCACCTCTAGTCCCAGCTACTTGGGAGGCTGAGGCAAGAGAATTGCTTGAATCCAGGAGACGGAGTTTGCAGTGAGCCAAGATTGTGCCACTGCACTCCAGTCTGGGTGACAGAGCGATACTCTGTCTCAAAAAAAAAAAAAAAAAAATTAGCCAGTCATGGTGGCAGGTGCCTGTAATCCTAGCTACTCAGGAGGCTGAGGCAGGAGAATCCTTGAACCCGGGAGGCTGAGGTTGCAGTGAGCCAAGATCACACCATTGCACTCCAGCCTGAGCAACAAGAGTGAAACTCAGTCTCAAAACAAAAGAAACAAAGAAAACAGTTGGAAACAACTTAAATGTCCATTGGTTGGGGCTGATTACATGAAATAATGTATTCATACAGTGAAATATTCTGTAGACATTACAGAAAAGGAGATAGAGGAACCTAGGTATAATTAAGTAGAAAGGTAATCATAATACACTGTTAAATTGGGGAAAAAGAAATTTGCAGATTAATAATAAACACAACATAAGCCAATTTACATGAGGAAATCTACATTCACATATATACTTACATGTACATAGAAAATTTGTTGGAAAAACACAAAGTTATTCTCCGTAGTGTCCAAAGAGAATAAGATTCCAAAAGCAGAAGAAACCTGTATAGCTTTACCTTGTAGTTTTCATTTTTACTTTACTTCTGTACTGTCGGTTTCTTATGTGTTTTTAAATAAACACATATTAGCTTTAAAAAATTTTTTAAGTTTAGTCAAAAAGAATTCAACCCTCTCTGGGTTCTTCTGATAATCAGCAGATCAGAGAACCCCTAGAGCATATGAACAGACCCAAAGCAGCTCACAGAGAGGCCAAGCACTAACCACTCAGCCCTCACAGCCAGGTAGCTCAGGTCACTGGGCAGCAGCAGACTAACTGTGCTCAGACACTGAACATTAACAAGCAGGACTGACAGCATAATAAAACCCAAGGGAGGGTGCACAGTTGCATCGCTTGCTACAGACTTGCTTCTAGAGCAGGAGAGGGTAGTACCCGATAGCCCCTGCCCAATTATACCCACTCAAGACACACTCAGCTCTGCACAGGCCAAGGGCACACAGGGGCCTGACAACAAAGACTCCAGAGTTTCACCAGAACTCAGGAGTTTCATGACAATGCACAGCTATGCCTTGCTGGCGCCAGGAGAGCACATGCTGGTGAGCCTTTAGCAAACAGACAAGAGGGAGGGGAGAGCTGCTACTCCATTGTTTAACTTCATGTCTGCTGAGTGTATCCCAATCCTGGAAAACCCACCTTTCATCTAAAAGGACCCCCTTCCCATCCTGCCCTGATCTCCCAGGTGACAGTAACACACACACACATAAACATACACACACACACACACACACACACACACGTGCGCGCGCACACGCTCTTACCTCCTCATTCTGATAGGCAGTCACGGCTATGAACTGCGTTTCAGGGAAGGAGCAGTTCATTACCATTCGATGGGCACTTCCAACACGTACTATGTGAACCTGGGGTTCATATTTATGCAGAGAATTCAACATTATCTGTCGAGGCAGAAGAGAAAGAAAAGCAAAGCCCTGTGTATCATAGGTGATAAATGAGCGAGTATCTCCAGTTGGTCCCAAACTCAGCACCAACCCAGTTAGGGACACACATTTCAAATCTTAGGCCTCCTGAGCTGCCACCACACCCCTGAGAAACAAATTAAAGGAATTTTCCAGAAGCTCCCGAGAAGCTTAACATTGAAGCCTTTACAGGGGTGAGGGGGTGGGTTGTCAGAAAGGAGTTATTCTTAAGAGTGTTCAGTTTTCTGCCAAGATCTAGGCTTCCTTTTTTCTTTCCCCTATTTTCAGCACAACAATGTGGATTTCAATCCATCAAAATATATTGTTTGCCTTTTTTTCATTTGAGGAATCCTAATAACTCAAAATGCTGACCATGGGTGCATTTTCCAAGTGACTGAAGAGTAGTGAAATCTGGCCTCTGATGGTTACATATAATTCACTCTCTGTGAGTCGAATGAAAGGTGTAAAAACACCTCTTGCTGTGAAATCTGGGAGGCAGTAACAATTTACTGTTCAATATCCCATTTTAATAAGGAACTGGAAGCTTCTGAGTATCACACAGACTCAGGCAGTGTTACCTCCAAACACATGACCTCTTATGGTCCCTGCCATCTAAACAGAGATGGGAGAAGGGGCACAAGGCACAGGGAGGGAGGCTGAGGAAAGCCAAACACACAGGTGGGGAAGAAAAGAACCCGGACCCTTTCCTCCTGTCCTTGTCTCCAATCCTCAGAAAGTAACTAACAACCTTCTATAGCAGACTAGTATTCACAGTCCTAACACAGAAAACGAGAGGAAAAAGCCCCCAGTTCTTGTTTACTCTAATTGGAGACCTGAAATAAAACCTTCCTTGTTTAAGGAAGGTTTGTTTGGATTATTTTTTTCTGAAAAACCAAAGCTGATTCAATATTCTATTGATAATTATCATAATGCCCAAGTAGAGGTAGTAATTATTTCATTTAGGAGCAGCTTTTTATGAAGGTATTTGTCTATTGCCAGCATGCCACTTATACCAAAAAAGGGGAGAGGGAATAACAAAACCCTGGTACCCACAAACATCTCCCTCCCCGGGCTAGGTAAAAAGCACAGCACACAAGACAAAACTATGAAAAGGGCCCCGTGATTAAGTAAACCACTGCTCTCTCACTCTCTTAACATCAGGAAGTCCATTAAAAACTGAAAGCACCAATTAAGAGCTGTTTATTCTTGTTTACATTTGGACTCCAGGGAATAATTGGCTTCCGTGGGAGAAGAGGCTGGTGAGGACACCTCTAATTGCCTAAATGCACCCTTGATATTTCTTGATTGGTATGGTGGGGAGGCCGGGGCGGGTGGCCAGGCCTGCCCACCTCATACCTGCCCGCCTCCATTGAGCTTGTTGGTCAGCTTCACTTTGCTGAAGGAGATGGGAGCTTTCATCCAGTGGGCACCAAAGTTGGGGGAGTCCGGGTGAATGTAGACACAGCTGTGGCTGGAGACCTCTGGCTTGCCTGCAGGCACCCATTCCCCATTGACGTACTTCCAGCGGTGACTGTCCGTAGGGACAAAGTCCAGCAGGAGGGAGTACATGGCATTGGGGTCCAGTCCTGTGACACTAATCTTTAGGACTGGAAACATCCGTCTAAAAGAAAAGGCAGACACTTAGCCACAGGAGGGACATTAGAGGAGCTCACCTTGTCCAGGGGCCTCTCAATACTGAGAACTTCCACAGAATGTCCTGTGAGGGAGCCAAATAAACAGGCCCCCAGTCCACAACCCCAATTCTACTGGAGCTTCTTTTCATAAATGAATTTAATACTAGCGTTTCACTTTAAGGCATACCCCATTTTAAAGTCTGAAAATCACTGATGGAGTCATTGGACAGAACAGGAACGTGAAGCCCAGGATGTATCAAATGCCACATGGCTACAGAAAGCTTTCCTCAAAGATTTTCCACTGGCATCCTGATGCCATGACCAGCCCCTCCCAAGCTCACAAAGAACACTTTTCCTGAATAACAGTAATAGCATTTATAGCAAAACATTCCAGCCTGGGCAACACAGGTTGGCAGCTTTTTATGAAGGTATTTGTCTACTGCCAGCATATAGACAAATGTAACGTAATGTTAATGTAACATTGGTGAGAATAAGCTTGTTGGTATTATTCTAGCGTGTAGAAGAAGGATCGATGCATCTAGATGTGCATGTCTCAAAGTGTGTTCCTTGGACACAAATTCCCATAAAAATGCTCAGCTAAATGATAATCATATTTATTAAATTCATAATTTAAATAGGAGGCTAGGACAAGTATATAAATTAAATAAAATATCTAGGGAGTGCATCAGATGATGCATTCCAGATCCAGGTCTTTGCTGAGAAATCACCCACCTCAACACTCGCCCTCCCTCAGTGAGATGATGGCACTTTCATTAAGGACAATGATATGCCTCCTCTAGGGAGGCTGCCTGTGTGATATAAAATCTTCATGTTGCATTTTCTTGTGTTCTTTCTTCAACAGAAGGATTATTATCTTTTATTTTCTCCTAATATCAGATTAAACAATTCCCTTTTATGATATATTTTAATGTTTTCAATTATCTTAGTAATATTGGCCAAGTGTAGAAAACAGAAGGATCCTGAGAACACAAGAGCCATTTGCAAAGAATCATAAAAGTGGGCATGAGAAATGATCCTGGGGATCATATAGGGTTATTCTGATGGCCAGCAGTCAGACCTGTTCATGTGAGGTATATTGAGACATGGTCTCTGTGTTCCGGTCCAGGGCTACCCCTGAAATACTAAAGTTGACTTTTTATTTGAAGGAAAACATAAGAGTGGCATGTGTATAGTTGTCATTTGCATACTAAAGTTAAAAAGTACCAAAGGAGCTTAAGACCAGCCTAAGTAGCATGGCAAAACTCATCTCCATAAAAATACAATTTTAGCCAGGTGTGGTGATGCACACCTGTAGTTCCAGCTATTGGGGAGGCTGAAGCAGGAGGATCACTTTAGTGTGGAGGCTGAGGCTGCAGTGAGCTGTGATCACACCACTGCACTCCAGCCTGGGTGACAGAGTGAGACTGTGTCTCAAAAAATAAAATAAAAAGTACCAAAAGTTTTCTCAATAACACTACATAGTACACATAAAAGTAAGAAAAAAAAGCTCATAAAGCATATAATATATTACTCATGCACTAAACTGCCAGAGTAATGGTGCAATTGTTCAAGCATGAGAGCGTGGCTGGTATCTTCATGATATGAAATGTCAGGATGTTTCATAAAGTTCTGACTTATGATTTAAGAAATGACTTAATGCAAGATAGTTGTGTTTGTTTTATTTTTTTATTAAAAAAGGGTCTCACTATGTTGCCCAGGCTGCTTTCAAATTCCTGGGCTCAACTCCTACCTCAGCCTCCCAAAGTGCTGGGATTACAGATGTAAGCCACAGAGCCTGACCACAAGATTGTTTCTCTAATGATAACAATTGTCATGTGCAGTCAGGCCTCCACATTCCCAGGGTCTGCATCGGTAGATTCAACCAAATGCAAATTGACAAATTTGAAAAGAAATAATACAACAATAAAAAATAATGCAAATAAAAACAATACAGCATAACTATTTACATAGCATTAACATTGTATTAGGTATTATAAACAATCCAGAAATAATGTAAGTATATGGGAGGATGTGCACAGGTTATACGCAAAATAGTCTAGTCCATTTTATAGAAAAAACTTCAGCATCCTCGATTTTGATATTTGCTAGGGCCTGGAACCCATCCTCTGTGGATGCTGAGGGATGGCTGTAGTGAGTTTTACTCTGCACCTAGGAGTTTGCGTACGTTATATTTCACTTCAGTCTTACTTCACCTGCAAGGGGGTTATTATGCCAATTTTATAGATGAGGAAACTGGGACTCAGAAAACACACATTACATTACATTCACCACTCCTTTTTTTATTTTTTACTTTCTTTTCCTTTCTTATTAGCTTCTCAAAAGCTAATATGGTTGAGCCACAGTGAAAAGAGAAGTCCCCCTCAATGTTTTCCCAAATCTTAATACCTAATCAGAGATTTATTTGTCCATTTGACAAACGGTTTTTTAGTGCCTGCTCTATACCAGGAACTGTTCTAGGTGGAGATTCAATGACAAAAATTGCAGACCCAGTATCTTCTTGCTCACAAAACTTACATTCTAACAAAGAAGTCAGGCAACAGAAATGTCAATAAATCTTAAGATTGGAAGGATCACTTGAGGCCCGGAGTTTAAGACTAGTCTGTCAATTTAGCGAGACCCCATCTCTATTTTTTAAAAAATCATTTTAAATTGCAAGAGTGCCATGAAGGAACTAAAATGCATGATGTCACAGAAGGAGACTGAAGGGTGTGGAGCTACTTTAGCCAGATATGAACAGGAAGTGACATTTGAGCTAAGACCTAAATAATGAGAAGAAATGAGTCATGCTAATGTTAGAAGAGGCGCACTTAGAGGCAAAAGAAATAGCAACTACAATGGCCCTGAGATTCAAATAGCCCTGCTGTATTCAGAAACTAAAAGATCAAAGTGTCTGAGGCAAAGTGAAGGGAAAATTCCAATTCTTATCCTCACAGCTAATAGGTTAGAGTGCCCTCCTCTTACTCTCTCAACTACATTATGCGAGGCCTCGTAAAGAATGTAGCGTGACTTTTCATTCCAGAATCAGAAAATGTGTAATGGCTTTCCATCTTTCATGCTACGGTCAGAGCTGTACCTGATGTTTCAAATAAGCCATGATCAGTGAAAAGATGCTTAACATTATCAGCCATCAGAGAAATGCAAAACCAAAACTACAGTGAGATGCCACTTCATGGCCACTAGGATGGCTGCAATACGAAAAGCAGACAGTGAAAAGCAATGGCGAAGACGCAGAGAACCTGGAATCCTCGTACATTGCTGGCGGGAATATAAAGTGATGCAGTCACTTTGGAAAATAGTCTGACAGTTCTTCATCTTGTTAAATGTACAGTGTCTCAATAATGCAGCAATTCCTCTGGTAGGTATATACTCAAGAAAAATGAAAACAGAGTTGCATGCAAACATCTGTACACAGAGGTACACAGCAGCATTATGCATAATAGCCAAAATGTAGAAAACCCCAATGTCCATGAACTGATGAAGGACAGATAAAACGTGTTATATCCACACAATGGAGAATTTGCCAATAAAAAAGATGAAGTGCTGATACAGGCCACAACATTGGTGAACCTTGACAACTTTACGCTAAGTAAAAGAAATCATTCACAAAGGACCACATATTGTATGATTCCCTGGATATGAAATGTCCATGATATGAAATAGGTAACTCTATACAGACAGAAAGTAGATTAGTGGATGCCAGGGGCTGAGGAGGTGATGGCTAAGGGTGCAGGGTTTCCTTTTGAAGTGATAAAAATGTTCTAAAATTGATTGTGGAGATGGAAGCACAACTCTCTGAATTACTAAGAACCACTGAACTATACGCTTCAAATGAATAAGCTGTATGGTATGTGAATTGTATCATCATAAAGCTGTTAATAAAAAAGTCACAGTGTCTCATCTCTTAGAAGGAGGACATATCTGGGAAATGGGAGAATGATTAATTATTTTCTGTAGTATTCCATTTGCCAAAAACTTTATAATTATTTTTGTTTTTATCACTATATAGATAAACTGAGAAACGACATGTATTTTTTAATCCCTATTATGACAATGAGGAATAAATAAAAGTCAGTTAACTTGCCTAAGGTCTTGTAACTGGGACTAGAACTTATCCTGCCTCCAAGCCAAGTTCCCCTCCTCCCACCCCACTTTCCTTCTTTTGCCTCACAGCGACAGAGATGCATTACCTAGGGATCCAGTAAATATTGATCTTTGATCACCACTCATGATCAGGCTTTATTTTCAGAGATCAACTGCACTTCTAATCAAGGTGATTTTTTCCCCCATTTTTCCCCCTAGAATGTAGCTAACATAGAGAAACCCAGAGTCATTGAGAAGATAAGAAATATATAAAACAGTCCCTAAGTGACAGCATAACTTCACTTAATCCACCCTGGAGAGAGAGCCTCCTTGGAGAGAAAGACAGGAAAATGTGGCAGGATAAATAAGCACTCCTCAAAAAAACTGCACTTGAAGAATCACAGGTGGTTGGGCTTTGCCCGTAAACTGTTTGGTTTTTATTATGAGACCAGCCTTCCACTTTTATTTCACTGACAGGGAATCTCCAGAGCCAGTGCTGCTGGAGGAGGCTATGAGAAGTGAGGTTTGCAGGAAGAAAGGGGGCAGAGATGAGGCAGATTTTACAGGTAGGGGAACAGCAGAAATGGTTAAAAGCAAATTCAAAAAGTTTCACTTATAAACACTTTCCTCCATCTCTCCACAAACTCTACTATTTATCAAATACCCATCAGAACTTTCAGAGGGGTGTGTGTGTGTCTGTGTGTGTGTGTGTCACACATGGTGCATGGATGCTGACATTTATGTGAAGGTGAGCAGGCATAAGAATAGCAACAGGGGTCAATTAAAGATAAATAAACAAAGGGAAAAAAAGAACAGCATTAGGAAAGAACGGTGGCCTGGTTAGAGGCAGATTACACAATGATCTTCTTGAGCTGTGATTTTAAAGTTCAGAGGAAAGTCTCACTGGGCTACAGCGACATGGAAACGTGTTGGCCTGATATGCGAACTTACTTTCTCCTCTCTTGTACTGCCCTCACTGGAGACTGTGGACATCACCTCAGTGGCACTGAACCAATACCCCTTAATCATCAGCACATGTAAACTGAGTAATTCCCACATCTTATTTTATGATAAGAAATATAGCATTTTCCCCTTAGATTAAAATGTTACAAGTACAGAAAACGAAAGCAAGAGATTTGATTTTTATTTTTTGAGACACAGACTCACCGTGTTGCCCAGGCTCGAGTGCAGTGGTGTGATCACTGCAGCCTTGACCTCCCCAGGGTCAGGTGATCTCCTACCTCGGCCTCCCAAGTAGCTGGCACTACTGGTAGGTGTCACCACACCCAGTTAAGTTTCTGTAATTTTTGGAGAGACAGGGTTTCTGTATGTTGCCCAGGCTGTTCTAACACTTCTGAGCTCAAGTGATCCACCTACCTGGGTCTCCTGGCTAATTGTTTAAATTTTTTGTAGAGAAGAGGTCTTCCTATACTGTCCAACCTGGTCTCAAACTCCTGGGCTCAAGCAGTCCTCCCACCTCAGCCTCCCAAAGTGCTGGGATTACAGACATGAGCTGCCATGCTAGCAAGCAATTTAATTGATTTACCTCTGAAGTCCGAAATGAATTCTTTCTGCAAACTGAAGTATAAGTTTCCAGCTTAAAGGGTTGATATGAAAAGGAATACTGGCTGGATACACTAGAAATGACTCAAATAATAACACTTAATACTTATTATTACTGTTATATCTGAAGAACTCTTAAATAGAATGGGGAAGGGGGAGAGACAGAAAGAAAAGGAGGAAGGGAGAGAGAGAAAGGAAGGAAAGAAAGAAGGGAGGCCAACATCAGGATCCCAGTTTCTGGGGATAATTCCATGTTTTTCAGGGAAAAGCCTTTTTCTTTACCGCTTCTGATCAATGTCAGAGGCAAGCTTCCTATTTGTATATGTATATGAAAGTAGATCTCCACTTGACAATGAATATTTTCATTCTTTCATTAGCCCATCTTATGCTATTTCAAGATTTGCTATTATGCAGAACAATGAGACCTCAAGTGTACAGGAGTTATCACCCCAAATGATGCTTTCTTAAAAAGTAAAGGTGACAATGTTAATGAAAAAGGACCCAGATGACAATGTGAATGAAAAAGCTAGGACTGGGTGTTTACACCAGGAACATTCTTCTCCACAGAGAAGAGCCACAAATCTGCCTGCAGCAGGCTCGGGAGTTGGTGTGGAGGGCAAGGATTTGAAGGAGACACAGAGGGGCTGTAGACATAGGAGAATGGGTAGAAAGGAGGCAGAGAGGGGTAAATGGTTGGGGGAAGGAGAGAAGGAAGAAGGGAGTAAGGAAGATGAAGCAAGAGAGATGTCTATATTAACAAAGGTAAAATGTGACTAACAGTTTAATCTGAGAAACTAAGAGGTTGGGAGTAATTTCAGACCAAGCTCATTCGTCATTAAGTATATCAATTTCTTTTCTTTTCTTTTTTTTTTTTTTTTGAGATGGAGTTTTGCTCTCTTGTTGCCTAGGCTGTAGTGCAATGGTGCAATCTCGGCTCACTGCAACCTCCCCCTCCTGGGTTCAAGCGATTCTCCTGCCTCAGCCTCCGGAGTAGCTGGGATTACAGGCATGGACCACCATGCCCAGCTAATTTTTATATTTCTAGTGGAGACCGGGTTTCTCCATGTTGGTCAGGCTGGTCTCGAACTCCCAACCTCAGGCAGCGATCCACCCACCTCGGCCTCCCAAAGTGCTGGGATTACAGGCGTGAGTCACTGCGCCCAGCCCCAAGTATATCAATTTCTTATGGATTTATCTTTCCTTCTTTAATCAAAGTATAAGGGGAACTTTCTATCTCCTGCCAAAATCTTGACCCTAAAGGGATCAGAGATCTTAGGAGAATTTAAGAAAAAGATTGAATTTACAGGAGGAGGAGGGGGAACACAGCAGGATAGCCATAGATAAGAACAACCAAGTTTACTGCAATTCGACTTTTTCTATAAAGAATGTTGCTCACGTAGTTAATATTAAATGACTTTAAAGATGAAGGATTTTGTTTTGTTTTTAAAGACACGGTCTCACCATGTTGCCCAGACTGCTCTGGGCTCAATGATCCTTTGCCTCAGCCTCCTGAGAATCTGGGACCACAGAAGCACACCACCACACTGGGGTGATGTGAAGAACATTACATTTTAAATATAGAGGAAAATTATATAGTTCAAAAAGGGCAAGAAACAACTCTTTTTAAATGGTAAAAGTACATTCCAATGTAACATTATGAAATTAGATTTTGTAATGGTTTCAGAAACTTTTATTATTTATTCCTTATTGAAATAGATGAACCATTTATTTACTTGGTGATTGTACTTATTTTTACTTTAATATATGGCCAGTTTGACAGCCAAATCAATAGCATAAAGCTAGGTATTAGTGTAACCAGTATTCAGTAGTACAAAGAATAATGAACAGAACGTTCTACCTATTCTCAGATATAATAAAATTTTTACAGCTGCATCTTTGCCCATCCTTAAAGGGTCAGAGATTAAATCCATTTAAAAATTTGGGATGATTCTGTGAAATTAAAAATATGTTTTATGTTTTCTATGAAAGAAGCAAAAAATAACATGTAAATACAGGTCAAGAGAAGGAACAACTATAATTACAGTAACAAATACTAAAAGCAATAAATCTATATGAAATAAGTATGGAACCCATTTAGAGAGAAAGAAAACAGAAAAATCGAGCAAGGTTGATATTCCTGCTACTGGTATCATTGCAGTTTCTTGAAATGCCCTTAATTCAGGTAGGGCTTTCATTTTAGAAAGCACTTTAATGCCATATAACAGCTCTTGAGTTCATAACTCTCCAAGATTGGCAAGAAATAGTTCATTTTCTATACTGTGCATAATTAAAATATAGAAAACCAAGAAATCAGAAATGGAAGCATTTTGCACAAGGACAAAAGCCTGAGAGAAAGAAGTTCGGCTGGCCTCGACTCTTCTCGATTAGCAGAATTCTCTCAAGGGTGTCAATCATCAGAGTTCAGCCAAAACTAACCCTAATGAAAACGCCTTTCGGCGTTTTGTGCTTTTGTGACCATGTATGAAAAGATATGTGAACATCAGCTGATGGTTGGAGCTAGTCTGGCCAAGATGCAAGCAGTGAGATTTTGTTTCAAAATATTTGCATCCCCCTCTATTAAGTGAAATCTTCTAATATTTCCTTGACAGTCCCTTAGCAGACTAGGTTTAACAGAATCTGAGAAATGCCAGCAGAGATCAGTTTCAGTTAATCCCTAAATTTGTTGCATTGAGAAAAAAGAAGATCTTCTGTTCTCTAAGGCGGTATAATCTGTTTTCATTCACTATTACTGCAACGGCTTTCACATCACCACAGACACACACAATCTCAAATGAACACTCACCACAAACCCACACGGGGAAGAAGCAGGAGTGATAGGCAGTGAGTTTAAATTTGCCCTTTTGCTTCCAATCTTCAAGTAGTCAAACATTTCTGGCAAGTTTGCTACACTTAAGAGAAGATCACCCAGCTTCCTAATAAAGTTACTTTCACCGTATCTGGACGGAGTTGGGGCTCAGGTCTGCGACAGGGTATACAGCTAGTCACAAATTAATATTATGTTCTGACATTTGAGTCCATTCTCCCATCCCAATGGGGCATGCCCCCCACTTTATGGTAATTTCCCAGAATTTCTCCATTTAAAATGCACATAAGACAGGTGGCTTCATCCTCTGATGATCTCAAAGAAATTAATTAAGTTGACTGGAGGAAAGCCATTGGAGACAGTCGTTCCTGTAAACACTTTTAATCAGATCCCGCCACCTCTGAGTGAAGAGCGGCAGCCTCTTCAACATTCAAGGGGTCTCATCTCTCCTGCCAAGCCCTGCCAGCCCATGCAAGGCGGCAGATAAACTCACCTGCCATTCTTGGTCACAATCATCTCATTAGTGACTTCCTTGAATCTCTGCCAGAGAGGTGCATCCTCCAGGATGATCTGAAGTTGCTTCTCCGTAGGGTCGCCTTTTCCCTCCCTGCCTGAAGCTCGCTCTCCACCACGTTGAGCAGGTGAGAAACTGTGCCATCGCTGGGCTTCCGAGTTCCCATCTCACTCATGGCCACAGGCCCTTCTCAAACTTTGCAGAGAGCCGTTACCTACCTTGCCGGCTTCTAGCTTCTTCCTTCCCTCACTTGCCTGCTTTTCAAACCCACCTGAACAGTGCTTGGGGAGCAGAAAGAAGACACCCTGGCTCTTGCCTAAGCTGCTAGGATGACACCCCTTAAAGTCTCCACATTATACCACCAACCTGTTAAGCTTTAGTTGGGGAGCGGGGTGGAGGGAGGGGGAGAGGTAGGGAAGAAAAAGCCCTCTCTTAATTACTCATTGGATCAGGTGGGAGAGAGCCTGGCTTTCCCATTGGCTGCCGTGCAGAGTAGACATTTAAGAAGAGTACTCCATCCAAATTATCAGGCTTTTATCTTGTTGTACCTGAAGAGGTCTAATCGGTGTATTGAGAACCATTTTCCCGTTAATTAAAATTATTCCAGGCCCAGACTGCACTGTCAGGCAAATCATGTTTGTGCATAAATCATGGCATGTAGCATCTATAAAGAAAAGGGTCCTGGGGAGAATTGACAAACTTGATGCCAACCCAGGCTATCAGCTACTCTCCAGCATCTTAGACAATGAGGCTCTGGAGAGAAGAACAGCGTGTATGAAAGGTCCAAAGCATTGCGCCAAGAACCATGACTACTGTACCAGAGAATAGAGGAAGATGCCCTGTGTGCCACCGCTCAAGGGTCAGGGCTCCAAAGAAAAGAAAAGAGCTCAGGACCTCTTTCTCCCAGGGTGTCCCCTACTGGTCATCTCTCTCCTGAGTCCCACATTTGCTCATATCCCACTCACCTCAAGGGCCCTGCGCACCTCTGACAAATAGAGCTTTGAACGTTATCCTTCCTCCCTAGAGTCTAGAATCCCAATTTTTCTTATCTCTAGCCTTTGCCAGAGGGAGAAAAAAAAAAGCAGGTAGTATTTTAAGGAACACTCTGCCCCTAGTCAGTGAAAATAAACTTTTTACTTTATTATGCAGAGCAATTTCAATCTTTGGTCCCAAAAGGCATTCTGGTTTTCTCTTTAGACAGCTCATCTTTATTTTGGCATTCCAAGATGAATCCCACATTCCCTGGGAAGGAACGCTAGTAGAAAGCTTTTCTTTTGCCCACCACACACAGTACCCATGGCGAGTGAGTGCATGGGGGATGGTGGAAGGGACAGGACCAGAGGAATCTCTACCTCCCCCAGCCCCCAACCTTGAGTAGAGCCTGGGGGTTGTAAGTTTTTCTCTCATTTCAATATTAAGAAAATAAGAAAAAAAAGGAAAATAAAAGCAAAAAGGTAAGATAAAGTCACGGTAAGGATGACACAGAAAATGTATTCAGGGCCTCCTAGTGTCACATACCTATGAAGCATCACATACAGCAAGGAACAAACGGAAATGGCCTGCACCTTTACAGAATTAACGATCTGAGAAAATAAATGATATACAGTAAACAACAACTAAGTAATTATCAATCGTGATACGGCTATGAAGACCACGTGAAAGGGTGAAGTGGTCGAGAAACATTTGTGCGCAGGGGGGTAGGGAACTCCAGTTAGGTGGAGTTGTGTAGAACAGCTTCCTTGAGGAGACATTTCAGATGAAACCAAAAGCTCAGCGAGGATGTAGTCAGGGAAGAGCGGCAGAGTGCCAAGCAGAAGAACTGCATGTGAGAAGCATGGCTTAGGCCGGGTAGAAATCTCCAGGGGAGGCCAGTGTGACCAGAATGTGGTGGTAAAGAGAGTAGAATGAGAGGTCCTTTGAGAGATGGGCCAGGCCAGACCAAGGGGTCTTAGAAGTCATGATGAAGAATTTGGATTTTCTTCAACACGAGACAGGAAACTATTGGAAAGTATTAAGTAGGAAAACAGCATGATTTGCTTTGTGTTTGCAAAAAATCTAATTGATCTATAGAGAATAGACTAGAAAAGGACAAGAGTTGAAGTACAGTGAGAAATTAGAGGCTATGATAGCAGTTCAGGCAAGAGCTGGGGATGGCTTAGCCTAGGATAGTGGCAGTGGCTACAAAATGAAGTGGATAGATTCTAGATACACCTTAGAAGTCGACAGGACAGAACAACATGAGGGACTGGATGTGGGGGGTGAGGGAGAACAGAGAACCATGCATCTGATGGGAATAAGTAGTAGACGGCAGGGCCATTTACTGAGATACGAACGGTGAGGCAGGTAGAAGGGTAGGCAGAGGTACAATTTGGTAAGGAGACTCAAAAGTTTCAATTTTATACAGCTAACATTGAAAAGAATGTGGTAGGCTAATAAGGACCCCCTGCAAAAGAGGCCCATTTTCTAATCCCCAGAACAAGTGAGTGTATTGCCTCACATGGGGAAACAGAGACTTTTCAGATGTGATTAAGTTAAGGATCTTGAGATGGGGAGATTATCCTGAGATGGGGAGATTATCCTGAGATGGGGAGGTTATCCTGAGATGGGGGAGGTTATCCTGAGATGGGGAGATTATCCTAGGATGGGGAGGTTATCTGGTGAGCCCAGTGCAATCACAAGAATAAGAGGGAGGCAGGAGGATCAAAGTCAGAGGACGAAGATGTGAGGACAGACACAGAAGTCAGAGGGGAGAGAAGATGCTACACTCCTGGCTTTGAAGATGGAGGAAGGGGCCACAACACAAGGAATGTAAAAAGCCTCTAGAAGCTGGAAAAGATGAGGAAATAGATTATCCTCTAGAGCTTCCAGAAGGAACATAGTGCTGCCGACACCTTGGTTTTCGCCCAGTGAACTAATTTTGGGCTTCAAATTCCCCAAACTGTATGATAATAAATTTACATTGTTTTAAGCCACTAAGTTTGTGGTAATTTGGTACAGCAGCAATAGGAGACTAGTGCAAAGACTATTAGGTATATAAGTGGAGATTTTGAGAAGGCACTGCTTAGAACTGTGACACAATTGTGGCACCGAGCTTCCTAGCAGCCAATGCAAAGTGGGGGAATATAATCCGACATACATTAAACTGTGTCCCTAAAATAAAAGCAAGCCTTGACCTGTGAGAAAGTTCTCCCATAAATCTTTATAGGGAAAATACTGTGAGATACAGTGAACAATGTCTCCTCAAACAGTCTACCAGTAAGATAAAAATCCTTCCTTCAAATAGTTTTACAATCTAGAAGGCATACAAAGACATGCTTGAAGAATTCCAATACAGAAATGTGAAGTGTTCTGAAGCACCAGTAAGGGAGAAATAAAGAAAACACAGATCTAAGACTGGAATATGACCAGGATGGCCACTTACGCTACTGTTGTTCCACACAAGGCTGGAAGTTCTAGCTACAGAAATCAGATAAGTCAAAGAAGTCAAAGGCATCCCAACTTGGCTTACAGCAACCTCCACCTCCCAGATTCAAGCAATTCTCCTGCCTCAGCCTCTCAAGTAGCTGGGATTACAGCTTAAGAACACCAGTAGACTTTTGTGTTCAGCTTTGAAAGGGAGCTGATCTGTGGTATTTAGTGATAAAGAAGCAACTGACAGCTGCATATGGTGCCTTTCATGCTTGTGAGAGTGACAGGACAGACTGCTTTGTGTAGACGACATTCAAGGGTAACCACCCCCCCAGACTGGGACGGCACAGACATCCACCCTAGCAAACAGAACAGCAGAGCACCCTGAGGATGAGCCCCTTAGCAGAAGAATTACAAGAAATCCTGGAACATGTAGTCTTGATGCAAGATAAAGCCATGGGTCAGCCTGAGGCACTCTTAAACCCCAAACCATCACCGTTTAAAGAAGGGCACCTCCCCCAATCCCGATGGGGCATGGTATATGGATGGGTCCAGCCAGGGTGCTACCACTGCCTGGACCATTCTTGCAGTCCAGCCTAGTACTGATACCATATGGTTTGATACTGGGTGTAGACAAAGTAGTCAATGGGCTGAACTCAGGGCAGTGTGGATGGTGATCACCAAGGAGGAGACACCTATGGTAATGTGCACTGATAGCTGGGCAGCTTATCAAGGCCTGACCTCGTGGTTAACTCCCTAAAAGTTACAGAATTGGCCACCTGCCCATTTGGGGCCAGAACATGTGGCAAAACCTATGAGAAATGGGCCACCAAAAGGACATCACTATTTATCATGTGCCAGGCCATGCACCGTCATCCAGTTACAGACCAGAAACACACCAAGGATGACCTTCTTCAACCAGGTATGGGGATGAAAGATAACCTATTGTTGCCTGCTGCAATGCCCCTAAAGGCAGGGGAACAAAAAACCTGGCTTTGGCCATCGACCCTCCAAGTCCCCCCATTGCCAATGGTTAGCTATCGTAACCCCCAAAAGGAGGACCTACAGTATGATTTACATTTCACCCCTTAGATATTTAATATATGGCTTCCGTGACTGACCATCCATAGAACGGCCCGGGAAGGAACCCTTCTCCGGGGTTCATATGTAGTATCTGTGTGGTCTATTATGAGCTACCCAGTGACTTTGGCATAGATACAGGAGCCAAAGGAACCATGGGGAGCTGAGAATGTGTGGTGCCATCGCCTAGAGCAGAAGCCCCTGGCAGCTGCATTGTTATCCAGAAATGAAAAGTGGGCTTGCATGTTGCCTGAGGGGCGTGATTTACCCCTGTTAGTACCTGTGCCTGCTTCATCATTTCAACCGTAGGTTGATATGCTCCAACAGCACTGTGGACTAGACCCGCAACTACACGGAGGTCACCAGTGTTTCCAGCTGTTGGGTCTGCACCGCCCTTTAAGCAGCAGCTGTGGACAGCTTGCCCCGGCACACACATCCAGCTTCTATAGAAAATGGGACATGGTTAGAGACTTGGCATGGCCGACGTTTGGAACACAACAAGCTTTGGATAGGGGATGCCACAAAACCCATAGCATGCCCGCCCCCTGGCTGATCCATAGTGACTATGATGGATGGGGCTGGTTAGTGGGAGAATATGTGGTGCCCCCACCACAGGTACCACAATGTATAGAGCAGCATTGGGGCAGCGTCACCGTGGGGTGGTTACCTGCACAAATATATGTCACCACACCGACATATGTTATATTCGTGCAGGCTATGGCAGGTAGCCACCCCACGGTGGAATAGGCGGCCTCATCACTGCTGGGCCTCAATGGACTTTGTGCCCCCTGGAAATTTATAGGTCTATGAAGACACAGGATGGTCACATTTGCCAGTGAATTGGACTGGCTGCCATACCTAGAGGGGGTCTTATGTGCTTGCCAGTGTTATTCCCACATTACTCAGATGCCCACATAACTGGGAGGCACCGCATTCTCAGTTTTTATGAGTGCGACCAGGCCACTGGTGGCTCTACCCATTAGCATTAAGCATCCCTATAGCAGGTGCCATAACTGTAGAAATGCAAGTTACAGCCCAAACAGAGCACACTGCTTGAGCCTTAAATTACACCTGAGTTGCCCTCCTTCTGTTGACAGATGAGGTTAATCAAACCAGGAAGGTAGTACTGCAGAACCGATGGCCCTAGACATATCAACGGCTGCCCAAGGTGGCACCTGTGTTCTTTTGGGCACACGATGTTGTACCTTCATCCCTGACAATCAAATCAACATAACAGCAGCTTTGCAAGGAGTTTCCCAGGAAATCAAGGCAGTTGAGAGCCTTGCTGATGATTCCTTAGAGACATGGTGAGTAGCCTCTGGCCTATACTGGACCCTAACAATTATGGGCAGCTAGTGGGAATATTAGTAGTGAGTTATTTAATCTATCAAGGTGTAATGAGGCAAAAACTGATATTAAGAAAAATTATTTAATTACATTTAGAGGCATCATAGTATTTATTGAGGCATTTTTAAGAGAAAACTGATATTTCATAAAGATTTGTTTCAAGAACATTTTTATTTTTAAATATTTTAGAGCCAGGCACAGTGACTCACCCTTGTAATCTAAACACTTTGGGAGGCCAACGCAGGAAGATCACTTGAGGAATTTAAGACCAGCATGGACAACATAGTGAGACTTTGTCTCTATAAAAAATTAAAGAGAAATTAGCTATTTCTGGTGGTGCATACCTGTAGTCCCAGCTACCTGAGAGGCTGAATGGAAAGGATCCCTTGAGCTCAGTAGTTGCAAGTTAAAGTAAGGCATGATTGTACCACTATACTCCAGCCTGAGCAACAAAGCAAGATCCTATCTCTGAAAAAAAAAAAAAAATTACACACCTTTGCTGTATTTGAGATAGTCCAAATGTGAAAACATTAAAAGATAACTTCCCATTCAGAAATCAGAAAACATTTTTCAATAAGGAATAATAAAACTACTATGTTTTAAGTCAAATGTTACATGCTTCTTCTCAGGTTCTGGGAATGCTGCACTTTCAACAAAGTGTCCAATCAAATAAAACCAAGACACACAGACATCCCCCCCGCAAAAAAATCAATGCAATTATAAAAAAATACTGACAATTCCCAGTTTATGAAGACTATGAAGAAGCTATGCCCTGGTGATTAATATGAGGATGGAGACACAGATGTCATGCAAAACTCTGAGCCCCTGAAAACTGTGGCTTGAATGAAGCATTGCAAAAGAAGTACAGGAAAGTCTTCACTTGGGAAGGCTCCAGGAATGATGGACACGAGTACATCAAATAGCCAGGCACAAAGGGGTCTAGAACCGCTTTTCTCGCAGCACAAGCATGTCTGATTCTCACAGTAGATAGCTGAGTTTTATGCCTACAGAAGTCTAGCTATTTCTGCAAACACCTGAGATGTATTTTCAGTTGCTCACACAGGGAGCTCCAGCTTGCAAGTGGAAGCGTCATGAGGGGGACCCAGGCGGGAACACTACTCACCTGAGACTTTCTCCTCAGCTGGAGGCCTGCGGGTGCCCGCCTTCCCCATGGGGGCCACCTTATCAGAAGGAATCTGAAATGTTGAAGTCCACAGGAAACAGTAAAAAAATGCGGATTCAAGAATCTGCCACAAATGACCCTGTGTCCACAGGCAATTAATTTTGCTGTATCTTTTTCTTCACATGCTAGAAAGAGCTGAAGAGAAATATTTGAGATCTCCCAAACACTCTGCCTTTAGAGATGGGGCTTATGATAACAAGGATAGGAATGACCTCCTCGGCATCACTTCACCCATTCATTCACCCACTGAATGTTTACTTATCAGACCTCAGAGAGCTTACAGTGAGGAGTTTCCTGCAGTGGAAGTCTGGAAGGAAGGTAGAACAGAGAAAGCCTGCCATTCCCTGCTGGAACCAGGGACATCTTCACAGAGCAGGGAACACATAAGCTCAGTTTTGAAGTAGACGTTTGCCTTGCGCCAGGGAGGAACTACATTCCAGAAAAAGGAGAATATTCCATAAAAAGTTCAGGAGTATTCAAATAGCAGCAAGTTCAGCCAGTGGAATATCAGACTAGAGAGGAAATAATTAAGGGCTTTGAACGTTCCGTATTTCCCGCAAGGAAGTAACATGTGTTACTGTAATACTTATAGCAGAGAAATGCAACTAGAATGTGAAACCTATGCCTTTAAGGAGAATGTTGCTTAGGACAAGAGGTAAAACTAAAAAGAGAGTAGTGTGAAATGCCCGTAAAGCAACTGTGGTGGTACAGTTGAAAATCACAAAAGGTGGAAGATGAAAGGAGGAAGGAAGAAGGGAAGGCGAGGGCAGAGGTTGAAAACTATCAATTACTATGTTCACTAACTGCGTGATGGATCAGTCATACCTCAAACCCCAGCACCATGCAATATATGATGTCACAAACCTGCACACGTACCCTCTGAATAGAAAATACAAGCTGAAATTATTTTTTTTAAAGAAAGGTGGAAGATGATTGAAGTTTAGCAAATGCTGCTATAAGTGATTAGGAAACACAGAATAATTTTAAGCAAGTCGACAAACTGATCAGATTTGCGTTTTCAGATGAATGCTTTGGTGGCAGCATGGAAGCTGGGTGGGAAAGCAATGGGACTGCAAACAGGCAGGGAAACTGCTGCAGAAATCTTCAAGAAGGGTGGGGACGGGGGAAGAGGCAGGTGCAATGCCGGAAAGGCCATAGCAGATGTGAGAACTATTTAAAAGGTAGAATCCGTAGGAATTGGTTATCACCAGATATGGCTATTAAGGGAGAAGATATCCAGGATGATTGTTCAGCTGTCCAATTGGACAACAGGGCAAATGACAGGACCATTCTTCAAGACAGAGAACACAAGAAGAGTTGGGAGGAATGACGTTGCAGGTTCACCACGAGCAGGGGCATTCGTTTCGATGAAGTCTGCCGTTCAGAAGCTGGCTGTAAATACACCCACGGACACCAGCTTGAATACTGGGAACAGGGACCCGGGAAAGCAGATGCCCCATGCTGCGACCTCCAGACTGGAACCCTGCTGAAATGATGAGGAGGGCTAAATGTTTCTCTCCTGCTTGATAACGTAAGTTCCATCTCACAGACCCAGCAGCTGCCCTGCAGCTAGTTGTTGAGGGAGGCAAGAGAGCTATTAATTAAGTCTAGCTGACACCTGATAGTACTGCTGTGTCCTCCAGCACACAGTGGCCCCGGTCTCCAATTTAAAGGGCAGCAATTAAAAGCCATGCAACCTGACCTCACAAGCTTGAGCTCCCCTGAACTGTGGCCGGGTCCCTAGACATACACCAGGCAGAATCCACGTCTGCACATTGAGTCCCTGCAGCCTGCAGAAACCTAACACCTTTTCCCACCCACTTCCAGTGTCACCAGGAAATTAGCACTCACCCAGGTACTGGGTCATAATTAAACTAAACAAAAAGACAGCTGCTCCTACCTTTCTTTTTTAATCACCAACATGTGGCCTTGGGGATTACCAGCTTTGAGTTGATTTAGGGAGGATTACTCTTTCATTAGTTTCCAGGGTCAGTTCCAATACACTGTCATAAGAGCCCTTTAAGATACCCTTCCAAGCCAACAGTTCATCCCTTTCCATGACTCAAAGGTTAGGTTTTTGCAAGCCACTGGCAGCCTACTATTTGTCAGACCCCCCGAGATACGTGATTTTTAACCAGAAACAATACCCCAAAATGATTCTGCACCGATTTTCTATGTGTCTATGAGATATCATTCTAAATCCCCAATGTAGTCTCTAAAAATGAGAAGGAACAAATGTGGGATAGAAATATGGCTGACCCTTTATGTCAAAAGTCAAAAGATCCTTGAACTACCTACAACTACCGCCATGTACACCTACTGCCCTTATGCAGCTAAACCAAGAGACGCAAGCAGGCTGATAACTTGAGTGAAGGCTGGGCACATCAGACTGGAGAAAAGGTAAGGCACACATCCAACCAAATGCATCAAAAAAAAAAAAAGTAACTATTGTGTGTGGATGAACAAAATGTCTGTTAGCTAAAGTTAGCCTGCCTGTTCTCAACCTCCTTTGCCAATTTATACTTTCATTCACTCAGAAAATATTTCTTAAGTGCCTATTATCCCTTGGGTGGTTAGCAAGCACAGACATAGCCCATGCCCTCATAGAACCTCGTAGACAACGGTACTGAGTCAGGGAGGTCAGAGAAGGCCTCCCTGAGGATGTGAGGCTTACTCTGCAATCTGAAGCAGGGTAGCTTGACAAACGAGAGAAATGTAAGTTTGAAGTGCAAAGTAGGAATAGCATGTGCAAAGACCATATGGCAAGGGGGAACATGACAAGAAGAGCAATGACACAGGCAAAATGACAACGAAAAGGTGGGCTGAAGCCAGATCATATAAAACCACAAAGTCTTGTAGACCAAAGTATGAAACATTGCCTTATGTAATGGAAAAATGAATTTTGAAAAGATCACACTAGCTACAATGAAGAGAATGTGTTAGAAGGCTGTTAGAATAGATGTGGATAGAAAAATGAGCAAACTATTTATATAACCCCTAGCAAGCAATCGTGGTAACCTGGACCCTTGTATTACTTCTCAGAATCACAAACCCCATATTGACTCCCCTGCAAAATAACTTGAGTCAAAAATGGCCTCCTTCTGGGCGTGGTGGCTCATGCCTGTAATCTCAGCACTTTGAGAGGCCATAGCAGGAGGATCACTTGAGGTCAGGAGTTCAAGACCAGCCTGGCCAACACAGTGAAACCCCATTGCTACTAAAAATACAAAAAAATAGCCGGCTGTAGTGGCGCACACCTGTAGTCCCAGCTACTTGAGAGGCTGAGGTGGGAGAATCCCCAATCGAAGTGAGCCAAGATCATGCCATTGCACTCCGGCCTGGGCAACAGAGCGAGACTCTGTCTTTAAAAAAAAAAAAAAAAAAAAAAAATGGCCTCTTTTAATCTTCAAGGGTGGCTCCAGTTCTTGGATTCCAGGATTTGGTGCACCACTACGTATCTGCTTTCTCATGTGACGTCCTTTCTCTCCATAGCAATGGAGTCTTCATTCACAGCCCCTTGGCTAATTTCATTTTTTCTATACTAAAGATAGAAAAAAAATCCTAAGACCTGAAAACTTTTTATTCTGACTCCATTTTGAAGTCCTGGGATTTTGTGAACCATTTACAGCTCTATCACAAGTTCCTTGCAGTGGGCAATTAGAATTGTATCCAGTATTTTAGTACAAAAACACCAGGAGGAGATCTGCTTTGTTTACAGTATCTTTCCACCCATGTCCATAAGGATCCCAAAATGCCTTCCAAGGTCATAAATGGAAAGCTGGAGCCCATGATCACTGTATTAGTCCATTTTTGTATTGCTACAAAGAAATACCTGGCCAGGCACAGTGGCTCACACCTGTAACCCCAGCACTTTGGGAGGCCAAAGTAGATGGATCACCTGAGGTCAGGAGTTCAAGACCAGCCTGTCCAACATGGTAAAACCCCATCTCTACTAAAAATACAAAAATTAGCCGGGTGTGGAGGTGGGCGCCTGTAATCCCAGCTACCTTGGAGGCTGAGGCACAACAATCACTTGAATCCAGGAGGCGACAGTTGCAGTAAGCTGAGATTGCACCATTACATGCCAGCCTAGGAGAGACAGTGAGACTCTGACTCCAAAGATAATTAATAATAAGAAGAAGACAGACCTGAGACTGGGTAATTTATAAAGAAAATAAGTTTAATTGGCTCACAGTTCTGCAAGCTTTACATGACGCATAGTGCTAACATCTGCTTCTGGTGGGAGCCTCAGGAAGCTTACAAACATGGTGGAAGGAGAAAAAGAGACAGCACATCACAGGCTGAGAGCAGGAGCGAGAGAGGGGCTGGGGAAGGTACCACACTCTCTTAACCAGATCTCGCATGAACTACCAGAGCGAGAACTCACTCATCACCAAGGGGATGGTGCAGCGCCATTCATGAGGGATCCACCCTGTGGTCCAAACACTTCCCACCAGGCCCCACTGCCAATACTGGGGATTACAGTTTAATATGAAATTTGGAGGGGACAAACCTCCAAACCATATCAATTACAAACATAGTTTGAGTTGCTTTTCATCCTATGCTTAGCCCTCTCCACTTTTATGTTCATTGGTAAGACTCAGATGTTCCTGTACTTTTACATTGGCTCAGAATTTTTACTTTTCAGGTGAACTTTGCATCATCTATAAACTTCTCAATTTTACTTTGTACTTCCTCTTTGAGGAATATGTATATGAAAAAGTTAAAATAGAAGCAACCTCAATTTTGATCCTCCATGGACCTCACTATCTGACATATTCCTCTATTTCATACTTTAATCTCTTCAATCTCACAATAATTTAGTACAGTTTTGCTTGCTTGTTCAGAAAATGAAATATTTCTATGTATAAAATCACTAATTTTTTAAAGATATTACTTTCATTGATTGACTTACTTATCTTACATCAAGCAATTTGGTATTCTACATAGAAGCCAACATTTTCCCCTTTTTCTTGATTTAGCTTAAGAATACATGACTCCAGGCCAGGTTCAGTAGCTCACGCCTGTAATCCCAATACTTTGGGAGGCCAAGGCAGGCAGATCACCTGAGGTCAAGAGTTCAAGACCAGCCTGACCAACATGGTGAAACCCCCTCTCTACAAAAATACAAACATTAGCCAGGCATGATGGTAAGTACCTGTAATCCCAGCTACTCAGGAGGCTGAGGCAGGAGAATTGCTTGAACCTGGGAGGCAGAGGTTGCAGTGAGCCGAAATCACGTCATTGCACTCCAGCCTGGGTGACAAGAGCGAGACTCCATCTCAAAAAACAAACAAACAAAAAAGAATACATGACTCCAGAAAAAAAGCATGATTTCCATGAAATAGTTCTGAAGAAAATTAAAGTAGATTTTTATTAATTATCTACTGTGTATATATGTCTAATGAGAATCATTTTTTAAAATAGAAAAAATACACATACATATACATAAATAACTAAATGACAACATTTTAAAAATGTGTTCAACTGAAGAATTTTACCAAATTTACTAAATATAATACCTCCTAATTTTTATTTCCCAAGAAAGCCAAACACACTACACTGGTTATGAGAAAAGTAAGAAGAATGAAAACAATTTCACCTTGCCTATGCAAATGTGTTCACAACTTTTTTTTTTTTTTTTTTTTTTGCATTCAGCTTTAATATAACTTGAGAAAAGATGCCAAGTAAAGGGAAAAAGTATGGGAACTTTCGGTTGAGCAAAATGCAAAAAAATTAAAAATGCAGAGAAGGGTGCTAAGTATAGTTATTACTCTTATTAGCCAAAAACATAATCGTCATAGGAGCATTAAAAAGCATTTGTGGCTATGATCGAATCTCAAAAGTTGACAGGAGAGCATTTCTACTTCTGCTAACAGTAGACTAAGTAATGTGAACTTAATCCTCATACTGAGGACGAGTCGGAAATTTGTACAATGTAAAATAATCTGCTTGAAGGCATAAGGAAGCCAATGTGATGAAAAATTACAAGAATATGGAGGAAGACAATGGCTGGGTAGGTGAGCCAGATGTTTGAAGTGCATTTCCTAGGGTGGCCTTGCTGATTCCAATAGAACAGGCTAAGAATCCAATAAGCATTTTTGAAAGCCTCCTGAGTCTAGGGAGCAGGGAGGCTATAGCATAAGGTGGACGTGGTAAAAACAAGTGGAAATGATTAATCTCCTAGTTTTTTGATTGGGACCTGAAGAGCTTCACCCCAGGAGAGAGAGTAAACCAAGAGTAACTTAACTGACAATCATCTTAAGATGACTCCTGAATGCTGGCATTCCCAGCCACCTGCCAGAAGCAAATCTAAATAATCTCTGGAAGATCCCAAGCCTCAGATTATTCAACAAGACATTCTGCAAATGCAACATCTATCACACAATAATCAGGGAAACAGGAAACAAGACAATATGAATGAAACCGAGCAAAACCACAGGACACTAGAAACAGAATAAATAATAGGGGCTTCAGACTACAAGTTTAACAGACACATGTTCACCCTGATCAGAGAGCAAAAAGATAGTGTTGGAATTTTTCAGCAAAAACCTGAAAACTATTTTTTTAAACTGAATGGAAATTCTAATATTAAAAATACAACTGAAGTAAGAACTCAATGTGAGAGGTTCACCACAGTCTGTATTAGACATAGCTGAAGAACAAATGAACTGGAAAAGATAACATCCAGAACGAAATTTGAAGAGACATTAAAAAAAAAGCATATAGAAGAATGTATAGAGTAAGAGATATAAAACATAAAGTAAAACTGTCTACAGTATTCATTAGCATCCCAAAAAAAGAGAAAGATAATGGAGCAGAAGCAATCCTTGAAGAGATAATGGCTAAGATCTTTTCCAAATTAGTGGGAAACGTGCTGAAGACTTGTGAAGCCTTAAAAACTTTAACAGCATAATAAAAAGAAATTGACATTCAGGTATGTCAAGGTAAAATACTGAAAACTAAGAACAAAAAGCCAGATGAAAAGAGACAGATTGCACTGATTATCATAAAACTGATTTAACAGAAATAATGAAAAAAGACAATGAACTGCTATCTTTAAAGTACTGAAATTAAAATGCCAAGAATTCCATATCCTATGACAATATCCTTCAAGAATGCAAGAGAAGTACAGAAAATTTTCAGATCAACAAAAATGAGGCAATCTGCCACCAGCAAGACCTGCACTAAAGAAAATAGAGTATTCTTCAGATAGAAAAATCTCACGGCTGGGCTCCATGGCTCACGCATGAATTGAGAGAGATTATATATATGCTTACATGTAAGTGAAACTAATGACAGCAATGACATAAAAAACAAGAGAGAGAGATTAGGACTATTTTATTTATATAAAGTACCTGCAGTACTCATAAAGCTCCCAAAACTGGGAGGTCTCATGTGGGAGGATTACTTGAGCCCAGGAGTTCGGGACCAGCCTAGACAACATGTGAAACCCCATCTCTATAAAAAATACAAATAATTAGCTGCACATGGTGGTACATGCCTATAGTTCTAGCTACCTGGGAGGCTAAGATGGGAGGATCACCTGAGCTGGGGAGGTAGAGGCTACAGTGAACCATGATGTCACCACAGCACTCCAGCCTGGGCAAGCATGAGACTCTGTCTCAAAAAAAAGAAAAAACTCAGATGAAAGATCAGAGGCACAGGAAGAAATGAAGAGCAACAAAATGATAATATGTGGGTAAACTCAAATGAGTGTTAACTGAATACAGCAATAATACAAATTGTTATTAGGTTTAAATATATATTGAATTCAAATACACGAAGATGGCCGGGCATGGTGGTTCATGCCTGTAATCCCAGCACTTTGGGAGGCTGAGGCGGGCAGATCACGAGGTCAAGAGTTCGAGACCATCCTGACCAACATGGTGAAAGCCTGTCTCTACCAAAAATACAAAAACTATCCGGGCGTGGTGGTGTGCACCTGTAATCCCAGCTACTGAGGAGGCTGAGGCAGGAGAACTGTTTGAACCCAGGAGGCAGAGGTTTCAGTGAGCCGAGGTCACGCCACTGCACTCCAGCCTGGGCAACAGAATGAGACTCCATCTCAAAAAAAAAAAAAAAAAAAGAAGATAATGACATAGAAGTTGGAAGGGGATAAATAAAGTAAAATGTAATCCTTGCAATGTCTGGGAAAGGGAAAAGTCCAGTTAACGTCACACTTTGATATGATAAGGATGCATGTTATAATATCTAGGGTAACCACTAAAGAATAGCCAAAAAGTATATAATTTTCAAGCTAATGAGGTGGAGGGATGAGACACAATATTTAAAATAACCAATCAATCCAAAATAAAGCAACAAAAGAGAATTGAGAGATTATATATATGCTTACATGTAAGTGAAATAAATGACAGTAATGACATAAAAAACAAGAGACAGATTAGGACTATTTTATTAATATGAAGTACCTGCACTACCCATAAAGTTCTACAGTGTTATTTGAAACTAGACTTGGATCAATTGTACATATATACTGCAAATTCTATGACAACCACCAAAAAAGTTAAAAAAAAAAAAAAAAAGTGAAGAAGAAGAAAAACAAGAAGCGTAACTATTATGCTAAGAAAGTAGAGAAAACAGAATCATATAAAAGTTAAATTAAAACCACAAAAGCCAAAAAAAAGAGAAAAGACAAAAACACGAACAAAAACAAGGGCACCTGAACAGAAAACAGTAACAAATATGGTAGAAAGTAACCTAACTATATCAATAAGCCCTTTAAACATCAATGATCTAAAGGCCTAAATTAAAACTCAGATACTGACAGAATAGATTAAAAAAAAACAAAGCCCAATGATATCTTGTCTAAAGAAACTCGGTTTAAATATAAGGACACATAGAGATTAAAAGTAAATAGATGGGCTGGACGGTGGCTCATACCTGTAATCTCAGCACTTTGTGAGGCCCAGGAGGGAGGATTGCCTGAGGTCAGGAGTTCGAGACCAATCTGGCCATCGCGGTGAAACCCCATCTCTACTAAAAATACAAAAAAATTAGCCAGGCGTGGTGGCAGGTGCCTGTAATCCTAGCTATTCCGGAAGCTGAGGCAGGGCAACTGCTTGAACCAGAGAGGTGGAAGTTGCAGTGAGCCAAGATTGTGTCACTGTACTCCAGCCTGGGCAACAGAGCAAGACTCTGTCTCAAAAAAAAAAAAAAAAAAAAAGTAAAAGTCAATAGATGAAATTTCTTTCCAACGTAGTATTGGAAGTCCTAGGCAGAGCAATTAGGCAAGAAAAATAAATAAAAGGCATCCAAATAGGAAAGGAAGAAATAAACTCATTTTTATTTACTAGGGACATGATCTTACATATAGAAAACACTAGACTCCTTCAAAAAACTGTTATAGCTGATATGTGAAGTCAGTAACGTTGCAGCATACAAAAATCAACATATAAAAAGAAGTAGCATTTCTATACACTAATGACAAACTGTCTGAAAAAGGAGTTAAGAAAACAATCCCATTTACAATGCCATCAAAAAATAAATAAAATACATAGGAATAAATTTAACCAAGGAGGTGAGAGATTTGTAAACCTGTTGGCCAGGATGGTCTCGGTCTGCTGACCTCGTGATCCTCCCATCTTGGCCTCCCAAAGTGCTGGGATTACAGGTGTGAGCCACCTCACCCGGCCACAAACAACTATTATATATCAATTAAAAAAAAAAACAAAAAAAAAAACAGCATGGCATTGCATAAAAACAGAGGCTCAACCAATGGAACAGAATAGAAAGTCCAGAAATAAACCCATGCATGTATAGTCAATTGATTTTCAATAAAGCTACCAGGCATACACAATAGAGAAAGGACAGTCTCTTCAATAAATGGTAGTTGGAAAAATAATCTCCACACACACAAGAATGAAACTGGACCCTTGTATCACATATAAAAATCAACTCAAAACAGATTAAGGACTTTTAACACCTGAAACTGTAAAAATAATAGAAGAAAACATGGGAGATAGTTCCATAATTCTGGTCTGAGCAATGATTCTTTGGATATGGCCTCAAAAGCACAGACAATAAAAACAAAAATAGACAAATAGAATAGCATCGAACTAAAAAGCTTCTGCACAGCAAACAAAATAATTTACCGAGTGAAGGGACAACCCACAGAGTAGGAGAAAATCTGTACACCACACATCTGATAAGGGGTTAATGTCCCAAATATATAAGAAACTCAACTTAATAGCAAGAAAAAAAAACCTGATTTTTAAATGGACAAAGGACTTGAATAGATATTTCTTAAAAGAAGACATACAAATGGCCGACAGGTTTATGTAAAAATGCTCAGCGTCATGAATAATCAAGGAATAATCAAGCAAATTAAAATCACAATGAGAGATTATCTTACACACGTTAGATGGACTATCATCAAAAACACAAAAGATAACAAGTGTTAGCAAGAATGTGGAGAAAAAGGAACACTTGTATACTGCTGTAATGTAAATTAGTCATTATGGGAAAACAGCATGGAGTTTCCTCAAAAAACTAAAATTAGAATACCATATGATCTAGTAACCCCACTTCTGGGTATATATTAGAAAGAACTGAAATCAGTACACTAAAGAAGTATCTGTGCTCCCATGTTCATTGCAGTATTGTTCCCACAGCCAAGATACGGTATCACGCTATGTGTCCATTAACAGCGGTGTGCTCCTTAGTCCCAGCTACTCAGCAAGCTGGGGCAGAGGGCTAAATATAAAAAACTATAAAACTCCAAGATAACAACATAGGAGAAAACCTAGATGACCCAGGGGTTTGTTTTACTTTGTCTAGAGACAGGGTCTCACTCTTGTCGTCCAGGCTGGAGAGCAGTGGCACAACCATAGTTCACCATAGTCTCAAATTCCTGGGCTCAAGGGAGCCTTCCACCTCAGCCTCCTGAGTAGCTGGACTACAGGAGCATACCACCACACCAACCTAATTTTTTATTTATTAATTTTTGGTAGAGCCAAGTCTCACTACATTGCCCAGGCTGGTCACAAACTTGGGGCCTCAGGTGATCTTCCTACTTCAGCTTCCCAAAGCACTGGGATTACAAAGATGAGCCACCATACCTAGCTGGCAATTACGGTTTTTTGTTTGTTTGTTTGAGATGGAGTCTCTCTCTGACGCCCAGGCTGGAGTTCAGTGTCGCAATCTCTGCTCACCGCAATCTCTGCCTCCTGGGTTCAAGCAATTCTCCCTGCCTCACCCTTCTGAGTAGCTGGGATTACAGGCAACCACCACCACACCCAGCTATTTTTTGTATTTTTAGTAAAGATGGGGTTTCCAGGTTTGTCTTGAACTCCTGACCTAAGATGATCTGCCCACCTCAGCCTCCCAAAATGCTGGGATTATAGGTATGAGCCCCTGCACTCGGCCAGCAATGACGTTTTAGATACACCAACGGCATGATCCATGAAAGAATCAATAAGCTAAACCTTATTAAAATTAAAATGTTTCGTTCTGCAAAAGACAATGTCAAGAGAATAAAAAGGCAAGCCGCAGACTGGGAGAAAATACTGTATTTTGCAAAAATGTGTCTGATTAAAGACTGTTGTACACAAAATTCTTAAAACTCAGCAATATGAAAAAAAATAACCCAATTTTAAAAATGATATCAACAGACCAGGTGGAGTGGCTCACACCTATAATCCCAACACTGTAGGAGGCCAAGGCAGGTGGCACACTTGAGGTCAGGAGTTCAAGACTAGCCTGGGCAACATGGCAAAACCCCGTCTAGACAAAAAATACAAAAAATTAGGCATGGCGGCATGTGCCTGTAGTCCCACCTACTCTGGAGGCTGAGGTGGAGGAGCACTTGAGGCCAGGAGTGGGAGGCTGCAGTGAACCAAGATCATACCACTGCACTCCAGCCTGGGCAAGAGCCAGACCCTGTCTAAAAAAGAATCGTAACAGACGCCTCACCAGAAAAGATATGCAGATGGAAAATGAGCATATGAAAAGATGCTCCATATTGTATCACCGAGGAAATGCAAATTAAAACAATGAGATACTCCTATACGCTTATTAGAATGGCCAAAATCCAGAGTACTGACAATACCGAATGCTGACAAGGATGTAGGGCAACAGGAACTGAAAAGGCTACATACCGTATGATCCCAGTTACATTCCTGACATTCTGAAAAAGGCAAAGCTACAGAAACAGTAAAAAGATCTGTGGTCATCAGGGACTGGGGAGAGAGGGATGACTAGGCAGAACACAGAGTGAAACAACTCTGTATACTATCATAGTGGATACATATCATTTTAAATTTGTCCAAACCCACAGATTGTACAACACCAAGAATGACCCTAATATAGACTACAGACTTCAGGTGATAATGACGTGTCAACGTAAGTTCATCAGTTTTTAAGAAATGTACCATTCTGGTGGGAGATGTTGATTAATGGGGAGCCTATACATGTGTGAAGGCAAAGGATGTATGGGAAATCTCTGTATCTTCCACTTATTTTTACCATGAACTTAACACTGCTCTAAAAAATAAAGTCTAATAAAAAAATTAAAGCATTGTCTTTAGAAAAGTAGAAAAACTACCAATTTAAAATTGTATACCCGACATAAAATATCTTTCAAAAATAAAGGCAATTTTTTCAGACAAACGAAAGCTGAGATAATTCAATATTATTAAACCCAAACTCAACAATTATTAAAAGGCAGTTCTTCAGGCAGAAGAAAATGATACCTTTGAATCTACACAAAGAAATGCAAGGCATAGAAAATGGCAAATACATGGGGCAATACAAAAGGTTTTTCTTATTTCATAATCTTCAAAAAAGATAATTGTTTAAAGACAATAACAGCATATTATGGGATTTATAACACGTAGAAGTATAATGTATGACAGTAATCTCACCAAGGTCAAGAGTAGAGACATTGGAAATATCCTGTTATGAAGTTCTCTTAATATATACTCTTGAAGGTAGACTATGGTATATTAAAGATGGGTACTGTAGACCCTAGAGCAATCACTAATAAAACAAAGAGGAATTAGTGAACATACAATGAAATCCTAAAAAAAAGAAAAAAACCAAAAACCTCACAACACTATTAATCTAAAAGAAGGCGAGAAAAGAAGAAAAAACAGATAGATGGGAAGATGTAAGAAAAGAAAACAAATAGCATAGGAATAATTTAACTGTATTAAACTGGACTTTTAAAAAGCAGGACTTAACTATATTCTGTCTAGAAGAAATTCATTTTAAATACAAAAGCACAGATAGGTTGAAAGGATGGAATAGATAACCATGCTAACATTGATCATGAAGGAAGCTGGAGTTGCTATATTAATTGCAAAGTAAACTTCAGAACAAGGAATATTATGAGAAAGAGGGACATTCCATGTGTCAATACAGCAAAAAGACAATTCTGAATACAATGACTCAGCTTTCTTTATGTTTTACTGTTGACATCTTTTAAGCCCCATCTCTTCTCCCTCTTCTTCAGCCCCACAGTGGACTGATAAGAATGTCACAAGAATGCCTGGGTACTCCCTCTGTTGCAGCCAGCAGTAGATTCAAGCCAGGCAGGTGCCTGCGCAGAGGAACCCCCATCCTTTCCTTGCTTTTCTCAACCTCCTGGGCTCAAGCTATCCTCCTGTCTTAGCCTTCTGAGTAGCTGGGACTAAAGGCACATGCCACCATGCCCAGCTAATTTTTAAAAATATTTTTGTAGAGATGGAGTCGTGCTATGTTGCCCAGGCTGATCTCCAACTCCTGGGATCAAGCAATCTTCCTGCTTCTGCCTCCCACAGTGCTGGGATTAAAGGTGTGAGCCACTGCACCCAGCCCTCTCAAGCCATTTTTGAACCTAATTGGGAAGCTTCCCTCCTTTCCCCAAAAACAATAAATAACTTCCCATATCTTCTTGGTGTGTGTGTGTGGCATCATATGTCTTGATATTGAAGCAAATTTTGGGTGGAGTTCCTCTTGCTTCTGTAGAGGACCACAAACACATTAACAGAGCCTCAAAATACGTGAAGATTAAAACTGATAATGTTTGATAAATCAAACATTTAAAAAATGGAAAAGAGTAATAGTTGAATCCAAATTATAATTGACATTTCTCTTAACAAATGATAAACACAAAATCAATAATACTATTAACCAATTTGACTGAATTGATATTGATAGAAGGCGCTACCCAACAAGTGCAGAATATACATTTTTTTAAGTACACGTGGAACATTCACCAAGATGAAGAAAGATGGTAGGCCACAGAGTAAGTCACAAGAAATTGAAAAGGATTAAAAT